>CM065741.1:38695917-38700917 GCA_033310375.1 Conus canariensis | reverse complement strand
GCCACGTGTAGAAACAACGTGTCAGCTGTTCCATCCCTTCACCATCCCCTTTCGAGTGAGCGAAAAAACGCGTGAACAGAATTCCGCTCCACTTCCCCTAGTTTGAAGATAAGGAAAGGCAAGCACCCTGACTTCTTCTTCCAGTCTTAGCGGACGCCAGACACAAGTGGCATTTATCTCACTCAGCAGCAGCCAAGATTATTCGGGCGAATATTTGGAGAGAGAGAGAGAGAGAGAGAGAGAGAGAGAGAGAGAGAGAGAGAGAGAGAGAGAGAGAAGGCTTGACGAGGGATGCGTTTCTCTGTGTCTCTGTCTGTGTCTCTGTCTTTGTCTGTCTGTCTGTCTGTCTGTCTGTTCTCTCAATATATATATACACACATACATTTGTGTGTGTGTGTGTGTGTGTGTGTGTGTGTGTGTGTGTGTGTGTGTGTGTGTGTGTGTGTGTGTGTTGTGTGTGTGTGTGTGCGTGTGTGTGTGTGTGTGTTTGTGTGGTGTGTGTGTGTGTGTTTCATTTATATACTTGTGTACAAGCTAAAAACAAAGCGGTGACAACAACAACAACAGCAACAACAACAACAATAACAACAACACACACACACACACACACACACACACACACACACACACACACACACACACACACACAGCGCGCGCGCACACACACTCACACGCTCTCTCTCTCTCTCACCACACACACACACACACACACACACACACACACACACACACACACACACACACACACACACACACACACACACACACACACACACACACGTAACAATCCCTCGTGAGAGGAACTGTCGAATAAAAAAAGAAACATGGAACACAAAAATTATCCCAGAGGGAGAGAGAGAGAGAGAGGAGAGAGAGAGAGAGAGAGGAGAGAGAGAGAGAGAGAGGACAGACAGACAGACAGACAGACAGACAGACAGAGTGAGAGAGAGTGAGAGAGGAGGACACACAGAGAGAGAGAGACAGACAGGCAGACAGACAGAGAGTGAGAGAAGAGAGTGAGAGAGAGAGAGAGACACAGAGAGAGAGAGAGAGAGAGAGAGAGAGAGGAGAGAGAGGAGAGAGAGAGAGAGCATGGCCACAGCCTACACTGACTAAGAAGGCTTAAACCTCATACAAAATGATCAAAACCAACGACATTAACGAATCCACACCATTATCTTCTGTTGAACGAATGTTGTGTGCGAAAATAAAGTCATACCATCCAACCGAACAACCAGAGAAGAAGAAGAGAGAGGAGGAGGAGGAGGGAAGAAGAAGAGAAGAAGAAGAAGAAGGAAGAAGAAGAAGAAGAAGAAGAAGAAGTAGCAAAAGAAGGAGGAGGAGGAGGAGGAGGAGAAGAAGAAGAAGAAGAAGAAGAAGAAGAAGAAGAAGAAGAAAAAGAAAAAGAAGGAGGAGAAGAAGAAGAAGAAGAAAAAGAAGGAGGAGAAGAAGAAGGAGGAGAGGAGGAGGAGAAGAAGAAGAAGAAGAAGAAGAAGAAGTAGCAAAGAGAGTGAGGAGGAGGAGGAGGAGGAGGAGGAGGAGGAGGAGAAGAAGAAGAAGAAGAAGAAGAAGAAGAAGAAGAAGAAGAAGAAGAAGAAGAAGAGAAGAAGAAGGAGGAGGAGAAGAAGAAGGAGGAGGAGGAGGAGGAGGAGGAGAAGAAGAAGAAGAAGAAGAAGAAGAAGAAGAAGAAGAAGAAGAAGAAGAAGAAGTAGCAAAAGAAGGAGGAGGAGGAGGAGAAGGAGGAGGAGGAGGAGGAGGAGGAGGAGAAGAAGAAGAAGAAGAAGAAGAAGAAGAAGAAAGAAGAAGAAGAAGAAGAAGTAGCAAAAGAAGGAGGAGAAGAGGAAGGAGGAGGAGGAGGAGGAGAAGAAGAAGAAGAAGAAGAAGAAGAAGTAGCAAAAGAAGGAGGAGGGGAGGAGGAGGAGAGGAGAGGAAGAAGAAGAAGAAGAAGAAGAAGAAGAAGAAGAAGAAGAAGAGAAGAAGAAGGAGAAGAAGACGTATGAAAGAAATGATTTCTACCTTCTGCTGTCCCGTTCTCCCAACTCCCAACGTATTCGTTCACTTACTGCACTCTGCAGATGAGAATCTGCTGCCATCTGCTTGACGTTACCGTCAAATCCAAACACAGGCTTACGCATACGCAGCAGGTGAAACTTTTCTCCGCGGTTAAGATTTTTTTTTTTTTTTTTTTTTTTTTTTGTCAAAGCTTTGAAGAGAAGAGTTTGCACTGGGGCGATGGAAAGGATGGGCTTATTCTTTTTGATGATCAAATCACCCCCCCCACCCGTACACTCACATATTTACCCAATCACACTCTTACTCGCCTTCGAGGCAGAAACAACAACAACAACAACAACAACAACAGCAACAACAAGAACAACACACACACACACACACACACACACACACACACACAACAACACACACACACCACACACACACACCACACAACACACACACACCCCACAACACACATACATTCACACACGCATACACACACACCACACACACACACACAACACACACACACACACACACACACACACACACACACACACACACCTCGGGCAATCACACAGACAGACACAGAAGCATTGCAGCAACCAGCAGAGCTCAGAAGGCAGGAACAGAAACGGTATTTATCTCCACAGTCATGAACATCGAGCCGAACCTTTGCCACATGTAGCCAGATGGCAGTGGATGAGAACCGTGTGTGAGTGATAGGGGGTAAGGATGGTGTATTGATAGCTGGACCTGGCATAAGCAGGGGGGGGAGGTGGCCGGCTGTTGATGGCAGATCGCGCTGATCTTCCAGAGCCTGATGAGGTTACCTATAGGGCCGTCTGTTACCAGCAAACCTGCCTTGTCTGGGGCTTCGCTTTAGTTTTAAAAGCGCGCTAGCGTACGAGTGCAACACACACACACACCACACACACACACACACACACACACACCACACCACACACACACACACACACACGCACGCACACACACACACACACACACACACACACCACAACACGCACGCGCGCGCGCGCGCGCGCGAACGCACGCACGCACGCGTGTAAATACACATGCGCGCTGCATGTGCATGCACACATACACGAACATACACACACACACACACACACACTACACACACACTACACACACACACACACACTACACACACACGCACGCACACACACCACACACACACACAACACACACACACACACACACACACACACATACGAACGCACACACATACATGGTGTCTCTTCTCATGCACACACACACATACACATGTACATACACACCCACACACACCACACACACAACACACCACACACACAACACGCATGCACGCAAGCAGACACACACACACACACACACACACACACACACACGCACACACACACACGCGCGCGCGCGCAGCGCGCGCGCGCACACACACACACACACACACACACACACACACAACGCACGCACACCACACACACACACACACACACACACACACACACACACACAACACCACACACTACACAGACACACACGCGCGCGCGCACGCAACGCACGCACGCGTGTAAATACACATGCGCACTGCATGTGCACGCACACATACACGAACACACACACACACACACACACACACACACACACACACACACACACACACACACACACACACACACACACACACACACACACACATACGAACGCACACACATACATGGTGTCTCTCTCTCATGCACACACACACACATACACATGTACATACACACACACACCACACACACACACACACGCATGCACGCAAGCAGACACACACACACATACACACACCCGCGCGCGCGCGCGCTCGCGCGCGCGCACACGCTCATACAAGAATGCGCCAATGCATCATACACATATGCATTTATAAACATAAATTCACACATGTATGTTCATAACGATACGTACGTTCACACACATATATGTCAATACATACACATGTATACATTACGTTTGCAGGCACACACATAAAAACATGAATACATAGGCATATGCACACATACATCTCTCTGTATGCATATCTGTAAAACACACACACACACACACACACACACACACACACACCACACACACACACACACACACACACACACACACACACACACACACACACACACTCGTACGTAGGCCTATACTAGCATTTTGCATACACTATTTTCCATTTCTCTGATCCACTCATTTCTGCATTATTTTGTCTAATATCACTTAAAGTGAACAGACGTTAAATTGAAGAACTAACACACACACACACACACACCACACACACACACACACACACACACACACACACACACACACACACACACACATGCTCTCTCTCTGTCTCTCTCTGTCTCTCTGTTTCTCTCTGTCTCTGTCTCTCTGTGTCTCTGTCTCTGTCTTCTCTGTCTCTGTCTCTGTCTGTCTCTTTTGTCTGTCTGCTC
Organism: Conus canariensis; assembly: GCA_033310375.1. Lineage (NCBI taxonomy): Eukaryota > Metazoa > Mollusca > Gastropoda > Neogastropoda > Conidae > Conus > Conus canariensis. Next base: position 38,696,460 of record CM065741.1, on the reverse strand, counting down.
TCTGTCTCTGTTTTGTCTCTCTATCTGTCTGTCTGTCTGTCTGTCTGTCTGTCTCTCTCTCTCTGTCTCTTCTGTCTCTCTTTTGTCTCTTCTCTTCTCTCTCTCTCTCTCTCTCTCTCCTCTCTCCTCTCTTCTCTCTCTCTCTCTCCCCGAACTTCCTAGAGGAAATCAGAGCAGCAAGAGAATGTGGATGTTGTGGTATAATTTTTCTGGGTCTTCTTTGTGCTGTGCAGTCGTTGCCTTCACTTCAAAGTGGGGGAGCTGATGGAACTGCCCTGTGCAGGCACAGAGGGACGCCCTCTCTCTTTCCGGGGGCAGGGTTGGTTCTCTTTCCTTTGGGGGCTGTCTTCTTCACTGCCTGTCTGTGGACTGAGCCGTACATGTCTGTATTCCCATCTTTCCGAGGTTATCTATACCTACGACCCCCTCTCTCTCTCTCTCTCTCTCTCTTCTCTCTCTCTCTCTCTCTCTCTCTCTCTCTCTCTCTTCTCTCTCTCTTCTCTCTCTTCTCTCTACACTGTTGGGTTTTTTGTTGTTTTTTTT
>CM065741.1:38685159-38692659 GCA_033310375.1 Conus canariensis | reverse complement strand
GAGAGAGAGAGAGCGAGAGATTGTGTGTGTGTGTGTGTGTGTGTGTGTGTGTGTGTGTGTGTGTGTGTGTGTTTTGTGTGTCTGTGTGTCTGTGAGAGAGAGAGAGAGCGAGAGATTGTGTGTGTGTGTGTGTGTGTGTGTGTGTGTGTGTGTGTCTGTGTCTGTGTGTCTGTGTGTCTGTGAGAGAGAGAGAGCGAGAGATTGTGTGTGTGTGTGTGTGTGTGTGTGTGTGTGTGTGTGTGTGTGTGTGTGTGTGTGTGTGTGTGTCTTTCAACAACATTCAGGTCAGTGAGATGTCTTAATCTCTCTTCATCCACACTGGTCTTAAAGCTCTCTCCATCTTCACCTCCTGTCTGTTTTCTCTCTTCATTGATTTCATTATCCTTAGACAGACGTCCAGATCCTCGCCAATTTCTTTCTGTCCTCCCCCACCCCACCTCTCTGTCTGTCTGTCTGCATGTCTGTCTGTCTGTCTGTCTCTGTATCTGTCTCTGTCTCTCCCTCTCCCCGCCCCCCCCCCCCCCCCCCCAATTCCCTCACTCTCTAATTGTCTGTCTGTCTGTCTGTCTCTCTGTCTCTGTCTCACTCTCTCTCTCTCTCTCTCTGTCTGTCTTTCTTTCCCTCTCTCTCCCCCTTGCTCGCTCGCTCTCCCTGCTTCCTTCCCTGCCACCTGTCTCTCTCCCCTCTCCCTAAGATGGCACACCTGTCAAATATGAAATATTTACAAAACATTCCATCCACCGTCCCTGACTACTGAAAGCTTGGCGCCCAAGCCAGCCACACACTCCTCTTGGCATGCAGAGGCAGTCCAGTCTATGTAAAATATCAAAGAGCTCTCCCCTGTGACTGACCCAGTGATGCACTGGTCATACGATCCACGTGATGCTGGCCTCGTTGAAGTGGAATCTTTATAATGTATTTTCTGGCAGTTTCGCAGACTATGAAATGCAGGAGTCGATGATGATTCCGGGCACAGAAGAGGGTAGACTACTGGGTGCTTGTGACCCCTTGACCTCTGCCCTATGTTTTTTTTCCCCTGGGCTCTATTCAACACACACACACACACACACACACACACACACACACACACACACACACACACACACACACACACACACACACACACCACCACGCACGCACGCACGCACGCACACACACATCATCATCATCATCATCATCATCATCAACATCGTCATCATCATCATCATCATCATCATCTCATTGTGGTAAGTGCATCATCATCTGCTTGATATTGTAAATGGATTGGGCTTGTCCCCTCTACGCATCAACTTTCTTTTCTTTTTCTTTTTTTTTTAAATTAATTAATTTTTTTTTTTTTTTGGTCAAGTTCTGCTGAACAGCCCTCTCCTTCATTCCCCCAGCCTCTCCAAAGCTCATCAACTACGTACGTCCGTCCTCTCCCAACCTTCGTTTTCAGGCGGTGAGCGTATTTACATCACGTAGCAGTGCAGTCCCTTTCCCTCCATCCTCCAAAAACGCTCTCCCGATCCCTCTCCGCTTGCCTCTCGAACAAAATAATAATCAGCTTTTGGAAACCCTACGTAAAAGCTGCTCTGCCTAGGACCGAAAAGAAGAAGTGCTGACTAGGTTAATTAAAATGAAACGGGGGCCGGAATAGCTCAGTGGTAGAGCGCCGGACTCGTAATCTTGGTGATCCTGGGGTTGCGGGTTCGAATCTCCGCCGGACCGTTTCGGTACAGAGGGATTTTTCCCTCGGAGTTAACATGGGTTCTGACTCCATTTCCCAGACAGTCTTTCAAATAAGACTATGAACCGAGGTTTCGTGTGTGAACGCACGCATAACATCTTGCACACATGTAAAATCCCATTACCAACGTTCGGAAGAGAAGGCCAGTTTGGCCATTGATATGGATGACACATTACACACAGCATGCACTCTGCGTAATAAATTTTTAAAAAATGAAAGAGTTGACAGATTGAATGAACTATGTTGACTGAATGACACGGGAAACGACCGGATGAAGCGCCAACAGGCAGCTCTTGAGTCGGCTCTACCCAGGTAGGCAGCCCGTTGTGTAAACGAGAATGCGGATTGTAAAGCGCTTAGAGCTTGGTCTCTGGCCGGGATAGGCGCTATAAAAGTTCTCTCTTTAAAAAGAAAACAAAAACAACAACAACAACAAAAAAACACCTGCACCTGCTACTGGGAATAGAAAGTACGAGTTGAAAGGGTGAGGGGGTAAAGCACTGACTGGCCAGTCCATGGATAACACTGGTCATACTAGGCAGTCCTACACAATGTCTGTGGACTGTATAGTAGTCTGAAACAGACCACGGCAGGAAGGGCAAAGAGGTTCCTACACAATGCGTGTGGACAGCATAGTAGTCTGAATGTCTGTGGACAGCATGATAGTCTGAATGTCTGTGGACAGAAGAAAAAGAAACACCCGAAGGTGCTGGGGAGGACCCAGAGAAGCACTGTCTTCACCCGCCTTTAGAGCAGTCCTGTACCACCCTTGGAGGCCTGCGCTGTGTTGACGATGGGTACAGGCACGCGCAGGACACTCCATTAGATATCAAGGGACATAACTGCTCCTGAACAGAGGTAAATCAGACTACAGGATGCAGCTCTTAACAGCCTCAAAGTAGCATCCCCATGGGTGTACCAGCCCGTATTTCATGACTGCAGAGCCCACCGGCGAAAAACCCTCCAGCTGCCGAGCACACCCCACAGACCCAACCACCCCTGCCCACGGACAGATGAAGACAGTGCCACTCCAGACACAGCCAAGCTTTCGCCATACGGTCTTATGTGCCCTCAAGAGAGAATCCAAAGTTGTAGTCTTTCCCACTGTCAACAGGACTTTCCCTGTGGTCAGTGGGTCTTTCCTCACCGTCACTGGACCTTTCTCCAGGGTCAGCCTAGTTTAGGCAAAGAAGAAAAAGAAACACCCGAAGGTGCTGGGGAGGACCTGTCTGTGGACAGCATGATAGTCTGAATGTCTGTGGACAGCATAGTAGTCTGAAACAGACCACAGCAGGAAGGGCAAAGAGGTTCCTACACAATGTCTGTGGACAGCATAGTAGTCTGAAATAGACCACAGCAGGAAGGGCAAGCAGGTTCAGACGCACACAACCAGTCTGTTCAGAACAAGCCGTGGGCTGGTGTTTGTCGGGGTCAATCGACTTTTGCCTTTCAAAACATCGCTTTTCATTTTTGTTTTTGTTGTTGTTTTTTGTTGTTGTAGAATGAATGAATGAAATTGGAAATCTTCTCATGCATAATTTCAAGAGGGTTTGCGTGTCATTCGTAGTGGCACGACTCCGAAGGTGGGAATATGCTCTCTCTCTCTCTCTCTCTCTCTCTCTCTCTCTCTCTCTCTCTCTCTCTCTCTCTCTCTCTCTCTCTCTCTCTCTGTAAGCGCGCGCGCGCGCGCGCGTGTGTGTGTGTGTGTGTGTGTGTGTGTTTGTGTGTGTGTGTGTGAGAGAGAGAGAGAGAGATAGAGAGAGACTGTGTGTATGAGTGAGTGTGTGTGTGTGTGTGTGTGTGTGTGTGTGTGGTGTGTGCGTGCGTGTGTGTGTGTGTGTGTGTGTGTGTGTGTGTGTGTGTGTGTGTGGTGTGGAGATGTGTATGTGTGTGTGTGTGTGTGTGTGTGTGTGTGTTGTGTGTGGAGATGTGTATGTGTGTGCGTGCGTGTGTGTGTGTGTGTGTGTGTGTGTGTGTGTGTGTGTGGAGATGTGTATGTGTGTGTGTGTGTGTGTGTGTGTGTGTGTGTGTGTGTGTGTGGTGTGTGGAGATGTGTATGTGTGTGCGTGCGTGTGTGTGTGTGTGTGTGTGTGTGTGTGTGTGTGTGTGTGTGTGTGTGTCTTTCAACAACATTCAGGTCAGTGAGATGTCTTAATCTCTCTTCATCCACACTGGTCTTAAAGCTCTCTCCATCTTCACCTCCTGTCTGTTTTCTCTCTTCATTGATTTCATTGTCCTCAGACAGACGTCCAGATCCTCGCCAATTTCTTTCTGTCCTCCCCCACCCCACCTCTCTGTCTGTCTGTCTGCATGTCTGTCTGTCTGTCTGTCTCTGTATCTGTCTCTGTCTCTCCCTCTCCCCGCCCCCCCCCCCCCCAATTCCCTCACTCTCTAATTGTCTGTCTGTCTGTCTGTCTCTCTGTCTCTGTCTCACTCTCTCTCTCTCTCTCTCTCTGTCTGTCTTTCTTTCCCTCTCTCTCCCCCTTGCTCGCTCGCTCTCCCTGCTTCCTTCCCTGCCACTGTCTCTCTCCCCTCTCCCTAAGATGGCACACCTGTCAAATATGAAATATTTACAAAACATTCCATCCACCGTCCCTGACTACTGAAAGCTTGGCGCCCAAGCCAGCCACACACTCCTCTTGGCATGCAGAGGCAGTCCAGTCTATGTAAAATATCAAAGAGCTCTCCCCTGTAACTGACCCAGTGATGCACTGGTCATACGATCCACGTGATGCTGGCCTCGTTGAAGTGGAATCTTTATAATGTATTTTCTGGCAGTTTCGCAGACTATGAAATGCAGGAGTCGATGATGATTCCGGGCACAGAAGAGGGTAGACTACTGGGTGCTTGTGACCCCTTGACCTCTGCCCTATGTTTTTTTCCCCTGGGCTCTATTCAACACACACACACACACACACACAGAGACACACACACACACACACACACACACACACACACACACACACACACACCACACACACACACACACGCACGCACGCACGCACGCCGCTCGCACACACACATCATCATCATCATCATCATCATCATCAACATCGTCATCATCATCATCATCATCATCATCTCATTGTGGTAAATGCATCATCATCTGCTTGATATTGTAAATGGATTGGGCTTGTCCCCTCTACGCATCAACTTTCTTTTTTTTTTTTTTTTAAATTAATTAATTTTGTTTTGTTTTTTTTTTTTTGGTCAAGTTCTGCTGAACAGCCCTCTCCTTCATTCCCCCAGCCTCTCCAAAGCTCATCAACTACGTACGTCCGTCCTCTCCCAGCCTTCGTTTTCAGGCGGTGAGCGTATTTACATCACGTAGCAGTGCAGTCCCTTTCCCTCCATCCTCCAAAAACGCTCTCCCGATCCCTCTCCGCTTGCCTCTCGAACAAAATAATAATCAGCTTTTGGAAACCCTACGTAAAAGCTGCTCTGCCTAGGACCGAAAAGAAGAAGTGCTGACTAGGTTAATTAAAATGAAACGGGGGCCGGAATAGCTCAGTGGTAGAGCGCCGGACTCGTAATCTTGGTGATCCTGGGGTTGCGGGTTCGAATCTCCGCCGGACCGTTTCGGTACAGAGGGATTTTTCCCTCGGAGTTAACATGGGTTCTGACTCCATTTCCCAGACAGTCTTTCAAATAAGACTATGAACCGAGGTTTCGTGTGTGAACGCACGCATAACATCTTGCACACATGTAAAATCCCATTACCAACGTTCGGAAGAGAAGGCCAGTTTGGCCATTGATATGGATGACACATTACACACAGCATGCACTCTGCGTAATAAATTTTTAAAAAATGAAAGAGTTGACAGATTGAATGAACTATGTTGACTGAATGACACGGGAAACGACCGGATGAAGCGCCAACAGGCAGCTCTTGAGTCGGCTCTACCCAGGTAGGCAGCCCGTTGTGTAAACGAGAATGCGGATTGTAAAGCGCTTAGAGCTTGGTCTCTGGCCGGGATAGGCGCTATAAAAGTTCTCTCTTTAAAAAGAAAACAAAAACAACAACAACAACAAAAAACACCTGCACCTGCTACTGGGAATAGAAAGTACGAGTTGAAAGGGTGAGGGGGTAAAGCACTGACTGGCCAGTCCATGGATAACACTGGTCATACTAGGCAGTCCTACACAATGTCTGTGGACTGTATAGTAGTCTGAAACAGACCACGGCAGGAAGGGCAAAGAGGTTCCTACACAATGCGTGTGGACAGCATAGTAGTCTGAATGTCTGTGGACAGCATGATAGTCTGAATGTCTGTGGACAGAAGAAAAAGAAACACCCGAAGGTGCTGGGGAGGACCCAGAGAAGCACTGTCTTCACCCGCCTTTAGAGCAGTCCTGTACCACCCTTGGAGGCCTGCGCTGTGTTGACGATGGGTACAGGCACGCGCAGGACACTCCATTAGATATCAAGGGACATAACTGCTCCTGAACAGAGGTAAATCAGACTACAGGATGCAGCTCTTAACAGCCTCAAAGTAGCATCCCCATGGGTGTACCAGCCCGTATTTCATGACTGCAGAGCCCACCGGCGAAAAACCCTCCAGCTGCCGAGCACACCCCACAGACCCAACCACCCCTGCCCACGGACAGATGAAGACAGTGCCACTCCAGACACAGCCAAGCTTTCGCCATACGGTCTTATGTGCCCTCAAGAGAGAATCCAAAGTTGTAGTCTTTCCCACTGTCAACAGGACTTTCCCTGTGGTCAGTGGGTCTTTCCTCACCGTCACTGGACCTTTCTCCAGGGTCAGCCTAGTTTAGGCAAAGAAGAAAAAGAAACACCCGAAGGTGCTGGGGAGGACCTGTCTGTGGACAGCATGATAGTCTGAATGTCTGTGGACAGCATAGTAGTCTGAAACAGACCACAGCAGGAAGGGCAAAGAGGTTCCTACACAATGTCTGTGGACAGCATAGTAGTCTGAAATAGACCACAGCAGGAAGGGCAAGCAGGTTCAGACGCACACAACCAGTCTGTTCAGAACAAGCCGTGGGCTGGTGTTTGTCGGGGTCAATCGACTTTTGCCTTTCAAAACATCGCTTTTCATTTTTGTTTTTGTTGTTGTTTTTTGTTGTTGTAGAATGAATGAATGAAATTGGAAATCTTCTCATGCATAATTTCAAGAGGGTTTGCGTGTCATTCGTAGTGGCACGACTCCGAAGGTGGGAATATGCTCTCTCTCTCTCTCTCTCTCTCTCTCTCTCTCTCTCTCTCTCTCTCTCTCTCTCTCTCTCTCTCTCCTGTAAGGCGCGCGCGCGCGCGCGCGTGTGTGTGTGTGTGTGTGTGTTTGTGTGTGTGTGTGTGAGAGAGAGAGAGAGAGATAGAGAGAGACTGTGTGTATGAGTGAGTGTGTGTGTGTGTGTGTGTGTGTGTATGTGTGTGTGTGCGTGCGGTGTGTGTGTGTGTGTGTGTGTGTGTGTGTGTGTGTGTGTGTGTGTGTGGAGATGTGTATGTGTGTGTGTGTGTGTGTGTGTGTGTGTGTGTGGAGATGTGTATGTGTGTGCGTGCGTGTGTGTTGTGTGTGTGTGTGTGTGTGTGTGTGTGTGGAGATGTGTATGTGTGTGTGTGTGTGTGTGTGTGTGTGTGTGTGTGGTGTGTGTGTGTGTGGAGATGTGTATGTGTGTGCGTGCGTGTGTGTGTGTGTGTGTGTGTGTGTGTGTGTGTGTGTGTGTGTGTGTCTTTCAACAACATTCAGGTCAGTGAGATGTCTTAATCTCTCTTCATCCACACTGGTCTTAAAGCTCTCTCCATCTTC
>CM065741.1:38675159-38677659 GCA_033310375.1 Conus canariensis | reverse complement strand
TTGTGTTGTTGTTGTTGTTGTTGTTAGTAGTAGTAGTAGTGTTATTGTTATTATTATCATTACTATTATTTCATTTATTTATTTATTATAATTATCATCATCAATGTTATTATTATCATTACTATCATTATTATTATTATTATCATAATCATTATTATTACTATTATTGTTGTTGTTGTCATTACTATTATTATTACGAACACTTACATAGCGCCTATCCTCGACTACAGACCAAGCTCTAAGCGCTTTACCATCCACACTCTAGTTTATACAACGGGCTGGGTACAGTCGACGAAGAGCTGTCTGCTGGCGCTTCATTCAGTCGTTTCTCGTTTTTGATATTTCAGTGCGTAGATAGATAGATATAGATAGTAGATAGATAGATAGATAGATGGATGCGCGCGCTTGTGTGTGTGTGTGTGTGTGTGTGTGTGTGTGTGTGTGTGTGTGTGTGTGTGTGTGTGTGTGGTGTGTGTGTGTGTGTGTGTGTAAAGTGTCCGACCAACGTGTGGGTCTGGTGGTTTGTTACTATGTTTGAGACCCGAATGGGAATAGTTTTATTAGTTCAGAGTGACACCAACGTATGAATTCATACTTTGTTACCAAGTGTGTCTGATACCAAAATGGGAATACGCTTTTAACTGCTCAGTGTGATCGACGTGTGGGTTTGATACTTCGTTACCAAGATTGAAACCAAAATGGGAAGACGTTTTTTTTCACTATTTCAATGTGTAAGCGACGTGTGTGAATCATGCGTAAATCAGCATGGCAAAGTGATGGAAATACACCGTTCACATCGACGTATGTGTCCAATACTTCGCTTACGTGACACACAGGTATGGAAATGTACTGGAAATGTGTCATTTTCTTGAAAGAATCCTGTATGATTATGTCCCTTCAATCATTAGTGAAGCACTTCCACCAGGATGCACTGTTTCGGTAAGCTCTTTGACTGAGATCCACAGCAACATTCAACGGGCTGTGGACCTTGGACCCCAATTTGTCTTCCCATCAAGTTGTATTCAAATCGTCTCCAGCTCCTGCCTGGCGATTCGATGTTGTAAGCAGCGTTCGTTTGGTTGCCGTTATGAGCCTGTATTCCTTTCATCATGGGAGCCTCCTTGTTTGTTTACTGCTTCCTGTTCCCTGCCTCGTTTAAGATTGCCTTCCATACCAATGAAATCGAGCTTACCTGCGTTTGTTACTGTTTGTCCGTGTGTTTGTTTAAACATTTAAGATAGAAAAGGCTGTGGCAGTTTTGAAAATGCGTTTTGTTCATTTCTCTAGTTGTTGTTCATTGCTGTGCAGGTGTGTCCACTGCGGGGTATACGGGCAAGCTTGGAACATCCCTTTTTTTAGGGGTGGGGGAGGGAAGCGGGGGGTTCTTGTTTGTTCTGTGTGCTCTGTGCTGTCATGTCTGCTAGGCGATTCGGTGTCGAAAGCAGCATTCGTTCGGAGTCATGAACGTGTATTTATGTCATCATGGGAGGAAGAGTTACCCTTCCTGTTTGTTATTTATCGTTTTGGTAGTTATAACATAATTTTGCAGACGGACAGACAGACAGAAGAGAGAGAGAGAGAGAGAGAGAGAGAGAGAGAGAGAGAGAGAGAGAGAGAGAGAGAAACCACCAGACGATGATCAAAAGCATCATGTTCATTGTGGAGGAAATAAACCATTCAGTCTTAGGAGGACCGATCCTGGTCACCGCCCTGTCCTGTTGCCGAAGTCTTGAGGACAGAGAGCTGCGGAAATCCCTGGCAGCCAAAATGTTTTGTCACAGCACTCACGCCAGTCACCACGAGACAATGAAGGAACCGATAGGTGTTCAGTGACCGAGTTGATCAATGTCAGTGATTCTGGGGAGAGTGAGGCTGGGTGGGGTCCGGTCTTGGTGAATTGACCTGACCAGGATGGTCAGGCTTTGGAAGTGACCCAGTTTGTGTTTCGCTTGGTCTGCTTCATCTCTGATCCGCTCCACACCCCCCACACACCCCATCCTCTGTTCCCCGCTCCCTGAATACAGAAAGTCTTGAAAGTCCCCTTAAAACGGAAATGTTGCGGTGTGTATTGAAAACAACAACAACAAATACACAAAGAAACCTGCGAAAGTTCTTCTTCAAGATTTCAAGTAATTTTTTTTTTTTTTTTTTTTTAAAGTGTGAACACAAACTCTGCACGGTGCCTCGCCTTTCTACTTCGGTTCGTTTCGTCCGTTAAGCAACTGTGTCCGAGACTACTGACCATATTCGCGCAAAATGTCGGTATCGGCAAGTTTCCATCTTGGGAAAGCGTGTGTGTGTGTGTGTGTGTGTGTTTTTTTTTTTTTTTTTTTTTTCCCAAGTACCTGTTCAACCATCCCTTTCTCCTTGTAAATAATGCTCTCCTTTTTTCTTCTTCGCCTTTTCCTTTTTGTTTCTTCTGGATTTCTTCTCACTGTTTTTTAGTTTGACCTCTGTCTTGGTTTTGCTCTCTTCTCTTCTTCATTCTTTACTTTTCTCC
>CM065741.1:38665159-38670159 GCA_033310375.1 Conus canariensis | reverse complement strand
CATGCAACACTCTCGGAGACGCATCAGTGAGTTAAGTGGATGAAACCGGATCGTGTGGTCCCAGTCTTCCATTTTAAGCCTTTAGCAAACTCAACTCTTGCTAGGATCCGGTCAAGGCAGGAAAACCTTGCAAATCAACGGTTCATTCAGAAATGTATTTTTCTAAATTTCTTTTTTACCCATACGATGGTTCTTATAGCCCAATTTGATATAAGCAGCACCCGCACCCTCCTCTCTCTCTCTCTCTCTCTCTCTCTCTCTCTCTCTCCTCTCTCTCTCTCTCTCTCTCTTCTATTCGTACTATGTTTTATTACGTTTGTATGTTTATGTATGATTATGTATGTATGTATGTATGTATGTATTTGTATGATTTATTGAGTATTGTATGTTGTATTATTTGTGTATATGTATGTTTTTTGTATTATATGTATGTGTTATGTTCTCAGTTTTTTTAATGTATGTGTCGTAGGTTTTTACTGGCGTTATTGAACTGTGACTGTGGAGCTCTTAGTCTTATACGGAAATACGCAAAAGGAGCTCTGGTTAACATTATCAGTAACTATAAGCTGCTTCCAGAAACACATCTTTATCAATCTTATCAGGATTCCGTCACTGCGTGCGGCCTCATCTATATACGCTGCGCCATGGCGTCACAGTTAGCAGGTGCGACAGCTGAGTAAGTGAGTAAGTCTGTCTGTCAGTCAGTCAGTCAGTCAGTCAATAAATAAGTAAGGTAAGTAACCAAGTAAGTGAATAAGTAAATACACATTCATGCGTGCATACATAACAACATAAATAAAGAAAGAAAGAAAGAAATTAATATGTCTATCTATTTATTTATCTATTCACCTATCTATTCACCTATCTATCTATCTATCTATCTATCTATCTATCTATCTGTGTGCGCGTGCATACGTGCGACGTGCATGTAACGCGCCTTTAACTATTTGCATTTCGTGCGCGTGCTCGTGCGTGCATGTGGGTTTGTGTGTGTGGGGGTGTGTGTGTGTGTGTGTGTGTGTGTGTGTGTGTGTGTGCGCGCGCGCGCGCGCACGCGCGCGCGAGCTCACGTGCACATATATATAGTCAGCAATGTGTTTAAAAAAAAAAAGGATCCTAATCAGCTAAACACACGCAACTCTAAGATTAGAGTAGGAATCTCTTTAAAGAAGGCTTCAGCTTGAGCGAGCGACAACAATGCGAAGAAATGGAGAAGGAAGGGGAATGTGTGGGAAACAGAGGGGGGTGGGGGGGGGGGGGGGGGGGGGGGGGGGAGGGGGGGAGGGGAGTAGAGCTAGAAGGAGTGCGAAGGAAAAGACGTGAGCGAGTGGCTAGACGTGTGTGACTTAGTTCCCCCTCCCCACCCCCCACCCCACATCCCCACCCCCCAACCCTACATTCCCTGATCCCCATGCTCCCCCCCACCCGACCCCCCACCCCCACCCCATCGTCGTCTTCCCTCTCATTTCCTTCCTCCCCCCCCCCCCCCCCCCCCCCCCCCCCCCCCCCCCACCTCCTGTGCCCCGTTCCCTTTCCATTAGCGATGACCACAATGTCTTCCCGAAGGAGAGACGTCTCTGTCCCACGCACATGGTGTGAATGGAAAAGGGGGAAGGGAGGCGACAAGAGGACTTCATCATCTGTTACACCGGGTTGGCGGCTGGATCCTCGGTGGCGCGGCTGTAATGTCTGAGAAAGGATGATCAGTTCCTCTGTGTGTGTTGTGTGGTGGTGTGTGTTTGTCTGTCTGTGTGTCGGTCTCTCTTTCTCTGCCTCTGTCTGTCCGTCTGTCTGTCTGTCTGTCTGTCTGTCTCTGTCTCTGTCTGTCTGTCTGTCTCTCTCCTGTCTCTCTCTTCTCTCTCTCTCTCTCTCTCTCTCTGGCTGTCTGTCTCTGTCTCTCTTTGCCTCTGTCTCTTTCTCTGTTTGCCTCTTTCTCTGTCTCTGTCTCTCTCTCTGTCTGTCGCTCTGTATCTCTGTCTCTGTCTGTCTGTCTGTCCATCTCTCTGTCTCTGCATCTCTCCTCTCTTCCTGTCTGTCCTTCTGTTCTGTCTCTGTCTCTGTCTCTGTTTTCTCTCCTCTTCTCTCTCTCTCTCTCTCCCATGAATTTTTTTTTATCGCTCAGTGTATGGTGCCAATGATTAGCTGACATAGTAAAGAAAAAAAAAGCTTAATGTGTTAATATTAAAGGTCTACTTTAGAGATTTTCGATAATTTGTTAAAAACAGGTCTACATGTCATATAACTACAGTATGGTATTCATTTTTTTTTTAAATCGCCGGAAGAATTTAATAGATAAAAAACGAGTTTTGCACACCTGTTCAAACCCCGCGCGGTAGACCGAAAACCGTGACGTCACTTGATGGACTGGCCGTCAGCCGCGACCTACACAACAAGCCAACGCCAAGTGAAATCAACACGAGTTTGCGATCCCCCACAGCCTAAAAAAGTCACGAGGGGGTGGCAGATATTGTGCTGTAGGCGAGTGCAGCAGCTCAGCAGGAGACGGATATCTTTGCACACATTTCCAATCTGATCCAGATACTCGAAAGAAGTGGATTCGGTTCGTGCAACCATGCCGGGCCACTAAGTTATTTTTACCACGTCAGTTCCAGCTGGACCACGGAAACGAGCTATTCCGACAATTGCCGAGCCCGTTCGAGTGGATCAAAAACTTCGTCTGCATTGTGCGCGTATACTTTGAAGGCGGAGTGGTAAGCTCGTACAGATGAGTACGATAATCGCACGTTTATTCTGTTCTTATCTATGGACAGATCACACTTGTTAAATTGAATGAACACGTTAAGGCTTGAGGAAGGAGAATCTCCGCTCGCCGTCCACGCGTGATCGCATCAAGAAGTCAGTCGGTAGCCTCCCTCGAGACTTCGGTAAAGTCCGTACGCCTTCGGAATGAGTGTTCGGGCGTCCAGCTGGAACTGAATAGCTTGTTTCCGTGGTCCAGCTGGAACTGACGTGGTAAAAAGAACTTAGCGTTCAAACTGATAAGGTAAAGGCCTTGCAGAAACATCCCCAGAGTCACACTGGCTGTCGCAATCATAGTCACTGCTTTTACATGATAAATTAAATTAAATACCGATCGAGATGTGCAAAACCATCAGAATCGCTTTCTGTCGCCGTTGGCTTGTTGTGTAGGTCGCGGCTGACGGCCAGTCCATCATGTGACGTCACATCCAAGAGTAGTTAAGCCATGCCAAGATTTAGTTGATTACCTCCCGTTTTCTTGATTACAGGTGAAAATGCCTACTTTCGCGGATCGATTTCGTGTGATCGGGAGCGAATCGGATGTTTATTTTACCAGTTTATCAAACATTTCATATTTCTGCATAAGCTGACCAATTATCGAAAACCTCTAAAGTAGACCTTTAAGGTGTGACGCTATTTTGAGCTTAATGGCAAAACTTTTCATGGAATCTTTGAGTAGTAGGTGCCAGCAAACTGTTTCTTTTGAGAATTCTGGGGCAAAGTAGGTTTTTTATTGAGAGAAGAAGAAGAAGAAGAGGAAGAAGAAGAAGAAGAAGAAGAGGAAGAGAAGAAGAGACTTACATAAAACTTCTTTAACAGACATTTGCTAAGATTTAAAACAAAACAAAAACGTTTTTGGCAATTTTACGACTACAGTCCGACAAAACTATGAGCACGTAAGCAAGCCATACATCCATAATGTATACATACAGACTACATAATGAGTTACAGCGTTATAGATGAATAATAATACTATTACCTTAATGGGAAAAAATATACAAAGTACAGTCACAAAATTACTATTACCTTAATAAAAAAAACAAAAAAAAAACATACAAAGTACATTCACGAAAACCACCATCAGAAAACTACCCTTCCAAGACAGGTATCTGTACAGGCAACCAAATACACATGCCTATTTCAGTTCAAACATGGGACGGGTTTTTGATAAGAGAAAAAGAAGGAAAGAAGCGTATGACAACTTAAGACAGAATCCGTCATCCCACTCAGAATCCAGCTCCACCACCTACATAAACGATTGTTCACTGAGATGTCTAGAACTGCAAACACATTACGTATGTTGTTGGATGGTCGGTCGACAAGAGATGCAAGAGGATGTTTAGGGGAAACAAGATGCATTTTGTTTTGTTTGTCTCTGAATGTTCTGTTGGTTTTTTTTATAAAATACGTGCATTTGTTTAGGCTTAGTAAAACCCCGTTCCGTAGAAAATAAATAACTGATTAAAATACATAAATAAACAAACAGATAAATTGTTTGCACACACACACAGATAGAGTGAGGAAGAATAAGTCGTCACAAAAGCAGTTCAATTTGTTTTATTGTTCAAGACTTTCGTCTGTAAAAAGCCTTCTCCTCGGATCCTGTACAATCAAACAGCTTCCTTACAATTGAAAAAACACACACGCACCTCTCTCTCAATATATATAAATGTTAAACAATTAAGTAGGGGGGAAAACAAGTGCGGGCTAAGCAATTCTTCTGTCATTACAGAAATGACTTGGCAAAAATTTGAACTTTTAGAGAAAAAAAATGAAGAGATGAAAACATTGGGGGGATGTATTTAAAATTTTGAGATACTTTCGCTAGCTGCTGAGGGAACTATCGTAATCCCTTTCCAAGCAGATCTATTTTGCATTGCCTGCTCCTTGGCCTTTCGTCCGCTGGGTCGGACTCATTACGGAGGACACGGCTGACGTGTATGTGCTCTTGGTGTCAAATAGAGACACACCATAGTCCATAATTCTGTGGTGTTCTCACCACCAAGGGTTTAAAAAAGAATCCAACAGCACCCCAAAGCAGCAGCGAAGGGTAGTAAATGGAACAAAACAAAGTGTGGAGAGGAAAAATGTTGCTGAAAAACTAAAAGAATTAATGTAAACAGTATAAAATGTAGGGGACAATCTTTGAGCCTATGCTTGAGGTTCCATTTAGGGCAAGGGGAAAACAAAAGATATGGAAAGTCGTGGGTCACTCTGCGTTAAGAACCCAGCATTGTCAG
>CM065741.1:38658685-38663685 GCA_033310375.1 Conus canariensis | reverse complement strand
GATA
Source organism: Conus canariensis (assembly GCA_033310375.1). Classification (NCBI taxonomy): domain Eukaryota; kingdom Metazoa; phylum Mollusca; class Gastropoda; order Neogastropoda; family Conidae; genus Conus; species Conus canariensis. The sequence goes on along the minus strand of CM065741.1, from coordinate 38,663,681 downwards.
AAAAAAAAGCTTAATGTGTTAATATTAAAGGTCTACTTTAGAGATTTTCGATAATTTGTTAAAAACAGGTCTACATGTCATATAACTACAGTATGGTATTCATTTTTTTTTTAAATCGCCGGAAGAATTTAATAGATAAAAAACGAGTTTTGCACACCTGTTCAAACCCCGCGCGGTAGACCGAAAACCGTGACGTCACTTGATGGACTGGCCGTCAGCCGCGACCTACACAACAAGCCAACGCCAAGTGAAATCAACACGAGTTGCGATCCCCCACAGCCTAAAAAGTCACGAGGGGGTGGCAGATATTGTGCTGTAGGCGAGTGCAGCAGCTCAGCAGGAGACGGATATTCTTTGCACACATTTCCATCTGATCCAGATACTCGAAAGAAGTGGATTCGGTTCGTGCAACCATGCCGGGCCACTAAGTTATTTTTACCACGTCAGTTCCAGCTGGACCACGGAAACGAGCTATTCCGACAATTGCCGAGCCCGTTCGAGTGGATCAAAAACTTCGTCTGCATTGTGCGCGTATACTTTGAAGGCGGAGTGGTAAGCTCGTACAGATGAGTACGATAATCGCACGTTTATTCTGTTCTTATCTATGGACAGATCACACTTGTTAAATTGAATGAACACGTTAAGGCTTGAGGAAGGAGAATCTCCGCTCGCCGTCCACGCGTGATCGCATCAAGAAGTCAGTCGGTAGCCTCCCTCGAGACTTCGGTAAAGTCCGTACGCCTTCGGAATGATGTGTTCGGGCGTCCAGCTGGAACTGAATAGCTTGTTTCCGTGGTCCAGCTGGAACTGACGTGGTAAAAAGAACTTAGCGTTCAAACTGATAAGGTAAAGGCCTTGCAGAAACATCCCCAGAGTCACACTGGCTGTCGCAATCATAGTCACTGCTTTTACATGATAAATTAAATTAAATACCGATCGAGATGTGCAAGAACCATCAGAATCGCTTTCTGTCGCCGTTGGCTTGTTGTGTAGGTCGCGGCTGACGGCCAGTCCATCATGTGACGTCACATCCAAGAGTAGTTAAGCCATGCCAAGATTTAGTTGATTACCTCCCGTTTTCTTGATTACAGGTGAAAATGCCTACTTTCGCGGATCGATTTCGTGTGATCGGGAGCGAATCGGATGTTTATTTTACCAGTTTATCAAACATTTCATATTTCTGCATAAGCTGACCAATTATCGAAAACCTCTAAAGTAGACCTTTAAGGTGTGACGCTATTTTGAGCTTAATGGCAAAACTTTTCATGGAATCTTTGAGTAGTAGGTGCCAGCAAACTGTTTCTTTTGAGAATTCTGGGGCAAAGTAGGTTTTTTATTGAGAGAAGAAGAAGAAGAAGAGGAAGAAGAAGAAGAAGAAGAAGAGGAAGAAGAAGAAGAGACTTACATAAAACTTCTTTAACAGACATTTGCTAAGATTTAAAACAAAACAAAAACGTTTTTGGCAATTTTACGACTACAGTCCGACAAAACTATGAGCACGTAAGCAAGCCATACATCCATAATGTATACATACAGACTACATAATGAGTTACAGCGTTATAGATGAATAATAATACTATTACCTTAATGGGAAAAAATATACAAAGTACAGTCACAAAATTACTATTACCTTAATAAAAAACAAAAAAAAAACATACAAAGTACATTCACGAAACCACCATCAGAAAACTACCCTTCCAAGACAGGTATCTGTACAGGCAACCAAATACACATGCCTATTTCAGTTCAAACATGGGACGGGTTTTGATAAGAGAAAAAGAAGGAAAGAAGCGTATGACAACTTAAGACAGAATCCGTCATCCCACTCAGAATCCAGCTCCACCACCTACATAAGACGATTGTTCACTGAGATGTCTAGAACTGCAAACACATTACGTATGTTGTTGGATGGTCGGTCGACAAGAGATGCAAGAGGATGTTTAGGGGAAACAAGATGCATTTGTTTGTTTGTCTCTGAATGTTCTGTTGGGTTTTTTTATAAATACGTGCATTTGTTAGGCTTAGTAACCCTGTTCCGTAGAAAATAAATAACTGATTAAAATACATAAATAAACAAACAGATAAATGTTTGCACACACACACAGATAGAGTGAGGAAGAATAAGTCGTCACAACGCAGTTCAATTTGTTTTATTGTTCAAACTTTCGTCTGTAAAAAGCCTTCTCCTCGGATCCTGTACAATCAAACAGCTTCCTTACAATTGAAAAAACACACACGCACCTCTCTCCCATATATATAATGTTAAACAATTAAGTAGAGGGGGAAAACAAGTGCGGGCTAAGCAATTCTTCTGTCATTACAGTAATGACTTGGCAAAAATTTGAACTTTTAGAGAAAAAAAATGAAGATGAAGAACATGGGGGGATGTATTTAAAATGTGAGATACTTTCGCTAGCTGCTGAGGGAACTATCGTAATCCCTTTCCAAAGCAGATCTATTTTGCATTGCCTGCTCCTAGGCCTTTCGTCCGCTGGGTCGGACTCATTACGGAGACACGGCTGACTGTGTATGTGCTCTTGGTGTCAAATAGAGACACACCATAGTCCATAATTCTGTGGTGTTCTCACCACCAAGGGTTTAAAAAAGAATCCAACAGCACCCCCAAAGCAGCCAGCGAAGGGTAGTAAATGGAACAAAACAAAAGTGTGGAGAGGAAAAATGTTGCTGAAAAACTAAAAGAATTATGTAAACAGTATAAAATGTAGGGGACAATCTTTGAGCCTATGCTTGAGGATCCATTTAAGGTTGCAAGGGAGATCAAAAGATATGGAACAGTCTGTGTGGTCAGCTCTGCTGTTCAAGAACCCAAGCATTGTCAGTGGCTAAGAACTGTGCAGAACAACCTTTACTTGCATCTCCTAAGAGATGCAATCTCCCACTGATTGACCAAACAATATAATGCTGAACAATTAAGTAGTGGGGGAAAACAAGTGCAGGCTAACCAATTCTTCAGTCATTATAGTAATGACTTGGCATATATGTATATATTAAAAAAAATATAAGTAAGGAGATTCAGAGATTCAGATAATTTATTCGTAATAGGCCATGGCCCCGAACGAAGGGGTGTGTGAACATACACAGCACAATAAGTATAAATAATTATAATACATAATGAAACAAAAAGCAAATCGTTGTCACGTGTTCAAGAAGAAACACTTTCTCTCAATTTAAAGGCTTTGTACAGAAACAATGAAAATTGTTTAGCAACTAAAGCAGAAGTGGAAGACAGAAGTAGGTTTGATTTAAACAAAGATGGCTGTCTATAATATTTAGGCTTGATAAGTATGGAGAGAGAGAGAGAGAGAGAGAGAGAGAGAGAGAGAGAGAGAGAGAGAGAGAGAGAGAGAGAGGAAATGATACCAAAGCATATACTAAAGTTCACGTTAATTTTTACAACGAAAGAACGTTGAGGAATGTCGGGTTTGTGTACATAAGCATTTGAGCACCATGCTATTGCTCATAGTTGAAAATAACGGAACAACCAAATAAACAAACGGATAATCATAGGTATAGCATCGACTCTTAAAGTTTATCTATCAGTGTACTCTCTCTCTCTCTCTCTCTCTCTCTCTCTCTCTCTCTCTCTCTCTCTCTATACAATGTTTATGAAACCAGCGTTAAAACTTTCAAGTCAAGGGAGACGATCCGGGGGCATTATGTGCCTCGTTAGGAATGAGATAATGCCTTTCATTCATGAAATCAAAGTTGATAATGCCAATGTGCTTTTGTTTCTGATTGAAAAGAATTTACTTGGTTTAACAGACAATGTTTTGTATGTGTGTTCTTATGTACCACCTGAAGGCTCGCCTTTGTATACTTACTTAGATATTGATAATGGCATTAGTTCACTTGAAGAATGTATTGTTGACTGTATACTTGAACATGTTAACGTGCATGTGATCCTCTCTGGTGATTTAAACAGTAGAACTGCAAATTTTTCTCCTGATATTTTACATGATGATGAATTTGGTACTAATATCGAAAGTCGCTCTGTATATTCTGATAGAAAATCGGCTGACCAGGTACTGAATCACTATGGGAAAAGTTTGTTGAATATGTGCGCTGCTCTTGGTTTTTATATTATTAATGGTGTGTGTAATGGTGATCTTGATGGACACTACACGTTTGTGTCTCAAACTGGAAATAGTGTAAATGATTATTTCTTGCTATCTAAGGAATTGTTCTTCGTTGTTTCCTCATCTTGTAAATTAGTAGTTTCAGAGAGACTGGAATCTGATCACTTACCACTTGAATTTTATTTGAATGTGGTTAACAATACTAAACCTTCTGCTAGAGCTGTAAATGTGAATAAGTATATTGAAAAGTTCGTGTGGAATTGTGATGTATCACAATCTTATATAGATGCAATGCATTCTTCTGAAGTGTTAAGTTTACTTAATTATGCGTTTAATTTGATTGACCATGACCACAATGAAGCTTTGAATGCTTTTATTCAAACTGTCAAAACTTATGGAGCTTGTATGAAGAAACGAATTTATTTTGACAATTCAAGTAAAAACAGTGACTGGTATGATAAAGAATGTAAATCAAGTAAGGCAAAAGCAAAAAGTTTATTACGAGTTTTTCGCAGAACGAAAGATCCAGCCGACAGTGACGTTTACTGTGTAGCAAGAAGAGAATATAAGAATCTTCTACAGCAAAAAGAAAAAGAGCATAATGATTTATTACTGGATAAATTAACTGGGTCCATTAATAATCAAAAAGAATTCTGGGAAAATATACGTAGAATTTCTGTTAGAAGAAAACAAGCTAGTAATGTTACAACAGATGACTGGTTTGAGCACTTTAAAGGTCTGCTTGAGAGAGATATGGTAACAGAAGAAAATTATACAGTCGTAAATAGAATGGATGACGAACAAGAGGAAAATGCTTACATGAATCGCCCTATATCTAGGGAAGAAGTTCTTTTCGCCATAAGAAAATTAAAGAATGGCAAAGCTGCTGGACCCGACGA
>CM065741.1:38641185-38648685 GCA_033310375.1 Conus canariensis | reverse complement strand
TAACGGTAAAATAACACATCGGACGGGCATGATCCATGACCCATAATGAACATACCTTCAAATTTTCAGAAAGATCGGCCAAGTACTTTCTAAGATATTCCATAACTGTTATGGGCCGTTATAGCCCTTAGTAACGGATATAACGGTAAAATAACACATCGGGCATCATCCGTGACCCATAATGAGCAGCCAAGTACTTTCTAAGATATTCTATAAAGAAGAAAAACCATTATGGGCCGTTATGACCGTTAGTAACGGCTATAACGGTAAAATAAAACATCGGGCATGATCCTTGACCCATAATGAACATACCTACAAATTTTCAGAAAGATCGGCCCAGTAGTTTTGTCTGGAGCGAGTGGAACATATTTTGACCACGGACACACAGACAGACACACACACACACACACACACACACACACACACACACACACACACAGAGCATTTCTTCGTTCTCATTCTAAAGTACTCCCTGTTCTATAAGAACTGGGAGTCCAAAATGGATGTCATATGTTAAGTCATTTCCCCCGTCATCAGCCCTCCACCTCCCGCAATGCAGGTTCTGTTTACATGAAATGCAAATTATCTATATTTGCATGCATTAGTTTCATGACATATTATACCTGCATATGATAATATCATTTCACAAAGATTCAATCTAAGACATTCATCTGTAGAAAATAATAACAATGATGATGATGATAATAATAATAATAATAATAATAAGGATGATGATGATGATATTAATAATAATAACAACAACAATAATAATAATAATAATAATAGTAACAACAACAACAACAATAATAATAATAATAATGATAACGATTTAATAATAATGATGATGATGATGATGATGATGGTGATGATGATTATGACGACGACGACAACAATAATCATAATGAAATTAAATGAAGGCAATAACACCACCACCAAACTACCACCACCACTATCGCCACCGCCGCCTACAATGATGGTAAGAATAAGTATGATAGTACCGACAAGGACAAGAACGAGAACAACAACAAAAACAACCAACCAACCAACCAAACAACAAGATGGTGTCCCACACAGAAAAGCATTACAACAAAAACAACAACAAAAAAACAATAACCCAACTGTTCCGTTTTTTCTTTTACATGGTGAGCATAATCAACATTGTTTTGACCAGGATCTTAGTATTTCTGTAATGAATTAGGACATCATGCCAGGTACATAATAATGGATAGGCTCTAATAGTCCTGCGGTGGAATGATCAATCATAGTAATAAATCTAGATGCGGTGCACCCCATAAAGGACACCCTAGTTGGCTGGGCTTAATATCTAGATAATGCATCATCTGGAAAGAGACCTCAGACTCGTTGACAGAGGATGGAGTGACACTAGCAAACTGGCTGAGGACCGTGCACAGTGGAGCGCCTTGACTGCCTCATGCGTCGCAAGACGCGGGAGCATCTAAGTCTAAGTCATTATCTGGCAGCTTAAAGGAAGTCATTGTAAGACATTACCATTCCGTGTACATGCTTCCTTCTGTGTTATGTCAATGTCTTATTTGTGTACAAATGCTGGGATTATTGCGAAATACGGTAAATTCTACATTGGTCTTTTTTTTAAGAAGCCCCCCAAAATAGTAAATTACACACAGGTCGTCTGTTTTGGTCACGTTGTTTATTTAAAACAAAACTGTTCAACATATGCGACAGTTTATGATTGATCATATTCTTTCGCCTTCTGTCTGTCTGTCTGTCTGTCTCTTCTCTCTCTCTCTCTCTCTCTCTCTCTCTCTCTCTCTCTCTCTCTCTGTGTGTGTGTGTGTGTGTGTGTGTGTGTGCGTGTGTGTGTGTGTGTGTGTGTGTGTGTGTTGTGTTTAACTGAAATTTTGGTCTTTGGAGCAGAACCATAAGGGTGGTTTATTGTAGAGTAAGAGTATGTAGAGTAACTGTTGCTCTTTACTCGATATGAACTGTTTACTATTTCATGCCTCTTTTAAGACTTCCTGTCCAGAAATACCCTTTTTGATTTGCATGTCTCCGACGTAAAACTCTTCTTTTCTTATCCATGATTTCAAACAACAAATGGGAGTTGTTAATTTCAAGTTTAACATTAACAAAGTACATGTCACTGTATCACTCCACTATTACATTGGCATCGCTGTCCAAATCAGTGTTAACGTTTAGATCATCGGAATATTCAAACACGTCTTTCCAAAACGGGTTGCACTTGCTGTCTAAGAATGTCTTTGAGTCACAATATTTTATGTCCTGTGTCTCAGCGCAAAAACGCCGCATGGATGTTTTTTCGCATTCAGTATCTTTTACAAGCATTTTTTTTTTTCATCAATGACAATTTTAGTGCTTGCGAAAACACCTGCATGTTTAGTGCATCTGCACTTCCATTTTCGACGCGATGTGGGCTTACTTTCTCCCAAGTTTATCTCTATATTTCTTTTTATTCAAAACAAAGTCAAAAGACAGTCTTGGGTTGTTTTATTCCTCTGTCAGGTGGGTTAGGGAGAAATATCCATATACATACTGCTGTTATTGAAAAAGATAGTACAGCACTGCAACTTTGCCAAGGAGGATAAACGTCCATTTTGGTCAGTCTTGCAAAACACTTCTGTCCGCCTTGAAGTTGTCTTCTGTATTCATTTCTATTATTTTGGTCAAATCAATTGTAAAGCAGTCCTAGAAGTTCATACTTTTACGGTTCTATCTAGTTTTTTTGTTTTTGTTTTTGTTTTTTTTAGAAATGCTGTTGTAGAGTTCTTCTTTTGTCATAACATCATTTTGCACTTTTCTTCAAATTTTCATTTTAGGCCTGAAAATCTCTCTCTCTCTCTCTCTCTCTTTTTTTTTTTTTTTTTTTTTTTTAAGAATCCTCATATGCAGTTGAGTAACATCTTTTGTCTAATGCGCACATCTTTTGCCTCTTACTTTCTCGAGATCTGAATTTGGAATCCGAAAAAAGAAGTGTGACGATTAGCTGCTCTGCCCCCTTTTGTAAAGAATCAGCTGTAAATGAAGTTCCTTTTGGTCGGCAGTGCTGTGCCATGTTCATAGTGATCTCCATTTGAAACCGATGCCTAAGAACATTTGTGATCAGACATCGTCTTGTCCGGTTTTGCTCGGAAATACCATAATCAAAAGACTGGTTTGCAAATCTGTTCTAATGATTATGCATAATGCAAAGCCCTACAGTTCAGATAAACGATGCTGTCTGATTGTGTAATTATAAGGAATCGTAACACCGCCTTTATGATGATGTTCTTGCAATAATGCTTGATGTCCTATCCCGGAACTGTGCCTTCACTGTTAGGTTACCTCTTGACGATTCGAGTCTGGTAGCCCACAGTGGGTCTTCCCTGTCAGGTTACCTCTTGACGATTTGAGTCTTGTAGCCCACAGTGGGGCCCCCCTGTTAGGTTACCTCTTGACGATTTGAGTCTGGTAGCCCACAGTGGGGCCCCCCTGTTAGGTTACCTCTTGACGATTTGAGTCTAGTAGCCCACAGTGGGTCTTCCCTGTTAGGTTACCTCTTGACGATTTGAGTCTAGTAGCCCACAGTGGGTCTCCCCTGTTAGGTTACCTCTTGACGATTTGAGTCTGGTAGCCCACAGTGAGTCTTCCCTGTTAGGTTACCTCTTGACGATTTGAGTCCAATACCCCACAGTGGGGCCCCCCTGTTAGTTACCTCTTGACGATTTGAGTCTGGTAGCCCACAGTGGGGCCCCCCTGTTAGTTACCTCTTGACGATTTGAGTCTGGTAGCCCACAGTGGGGCTTCCCTGTTAGGTTACCTCTTGACGATTTGAGTCTGGTAGCCCACAGTGGGGCCCCCCTGTTAGTTACCTCTTGACGATTTGAGTCTAATACCCCACAGTGGGTCTCCCCTGTTAGGTTACCTCTTGACAATTTGAGTCTAATAACCCACAGTGGATTGCAGTTTGGGGGGCGGGGGCGGGGAGGGGGGAGGGGCTATGACAGGACAAAACATAGGTCTGGGCCTGTATCGAGGACCCGCAGTTGAGAGTAAAAATAAAATGAAAAGGCACGGAAATTGAGACCAAGATTAGAAAAAAAAAGAAAAAAAAAAGAAGAAAAGAAAACGTACAAAAGGAAAAGCAAAACAAAGCTGGACGGAATCATTCCGTGACAGGAGCCCCTGCCAAATAGAACTGATTCAATTTAAACGAGGCCGCTTGACATTACCAGGATTTAACTTGATTTCTGAAAGAAACGACAGAATAAATCCCGAGGAAATCGATTTCATCAACAGGATTTCTCCTCTGGTGAAACGTTCGATAAATCTTAGCAGAGTAAAATGCAGCTTGCCAGGGGACTATAGATAAATAGATAGACAGACAGACGGACAGACAGACAGACAGACAGACAGACAGATAGATAGATAGATAGGCAGATGGGTAGATAGATAGATAGATAGACAGCCAGACAGGCAGACAGATAGATAGATTGACAGATAGATAGATAGATAGATAGATAGATAGATAGATAGATAGATAGATAGATAGATAGATAGATAAACCAAAGACAGATTGATAGATTAATCGATCGATCGATAGATGGCTAGAGAGACAGACAGACAGACAGACAGATAGACCGACAAATAGATAAATAGATAGATAGATGGATAGATAGACAGATAAGTCAATACATACATACATACATACATACATACATACATATATCTACCCACATAATCAAGAAGCGTTTAGCTGGGAAATGACGACTTGTTCGTCATCGCCCACGATTGGCCACAGTCTCCCATCCTTTTCAATGTTACCTTCACTGACAGTCTACTGTCACCCTGCCACAGTCTCCCATCCTTTTCAATGTTACCTTCACTGACAGAGTCATACCATCACCTGCCACAGTCTCCCATCCTTTTCAATGTTACCTTCACTGACAGAGTCATACCATCACCCTGCCACAGTCTCCCATCCTTTTCAATGTTACCTTCACTGACAGAGTCATACCGTCACCCTTTTTTTCCCCTTTTCTTCTCCCGTATTTGTCCGGTTGATTCTGAAGATACACAGACAAGGACGACAGTCTTGGAAACCAGTTATTCTGAATTCTCAGACATTGCAAAAACTCGCCGAACTGCCGAACGATAGCGATGGCATCTTTTGACAAATTCCAATATTTGCTTACGTTTACGTATTTTCTTGATACTTTAAACAGCTAACCAACAACGAAAAAAACAAACAAACAAATAAACAAACAAACAAACAAACAAATACGTTAAAAAGAAACCTAGTTATCACGGCATTACACAGGAAACCCTAATGTTTTTGTGTGTGTGTGATCTGCTGTTCTAATGTGCCGGGCAAAAGATTCTGATTTATACCAGTCAATTTCCGATTGGGGTTTAGGATTGATTTAAAGAAATTTGGGAGTCAGAAAACGAAAACCAGCGCTGAACTGGGAATATAATGTGAGCATCACTGATTGATGTAGACAGATAGATTTATAAATAGTTAAATGCAATGGGGGAAGGGATTATAGAGTGATGAGGATGAGCTAGCTAACCATGAAAGGAAAAACGATCCCTACTCCACTACCCCAAACATACCACAGACCTCACCACCGACTGCACCCGTTAAATGAAAAAGAAGGAGGTGACACATGGGAATTAAGAAAATCAACTTGGAATAATTACCACACAAATAAGTTGAACGGTTTGACATTCATTCTAGTGTACAGGACTTCTTTCTCCTTAAAAACCAAACCAACCAACTGTTCTTTCCTTCTGGTTCCTAGAAGTAAAATGTTTATGCTGCTCTCTCTCTCTCTCTCTCTCTCTCTCTCTCTCTCTCTCTCTCTCTCTCTCTCCGCGCGCGCGCGCGCGCGCGCGTGTGTGTGTGTGTGTGTGTGTGTTGTTTAAAAAAAGAAAAAAAAAGCTTGGCACATACAGAGTAAATTTTTGGTCTTGGAGTTGGGGTGGGGTTGGGGGGTGGGTGGACACTGGATGCATGCTGCCATTCTCACGCACGCGGGCCATACCACATATGTTGATTTAACTGGCACCATACTGGATACCATGCTTTTGCCCGGAGGATTTCCAGAGGCACACCTCCCCCAGCAGGGACTTGCAATGATTGTCTTCCAAGCACCCATTATTACTCCCAGCAGACGACCCCAAGGCTGCCTCAACCCAAAGTTCCCATGTCGGCTGGCTTCGTTGATCCTACGAGTTTCTGTGTCTATCAGAAGGATAGGATTGGTAGGCACAAAAGCCCGGTGTCGTGTAATATCTGGGAACCGTGATATCTGGGAACGCGTTCCCAGATTTACCGTGATATCTGGGAACGCGTTCCCAGATTTCCTGAACTTCCAATCGTGAAATCTGGGAACTGGTGTGAAATCGGGGAACGTCTCAGAGAATAGACTAAATGTGGCCTTCCTAGCAGATTTTCTGTCAATTTCATGCAATTTCATGATATGCATGCATGTATTTGAATTGTAAGTTGCATTTCTTTCAAGTTACATTGTTTCTCACGCACACTTGAGACATGTACGCACGCATCGAGCGCTCATCTTACGCAAAGAAGGCCTCAGAAAGGGAGTACTTTGTGAAAATCATGCCAGGAAATTAATGGAAAAAAAAAAGTGACAAGAAGGCCAAAGATCTCAATTGCACCTAAATGAATTGTTTCCTACCTTATCTCGAAAATCCATTCTTTTTTCGTCTTCTTTCTGCCCTTCTGAGCTCTGAAAGACCACGTTCCCAGAAATCACGGGCCTTCCCAGATATCACAGTACATTTTGGGAACGCTTTCCAAAAAAAATCTGTGATATCTGGGAAGCCTTCCCAGATATCACGTTCCCAGATTTCACGCGACACCGGGTGACATTTGCCTGACGTTGGGTTTTCCTACAGTGTCTGTGCGTTCCTGGGATAAGGCCCAACATGCGAAAAGGCCACGTGCTTGAGTGCCAGTGCATTCAGTATTGGTGTGGCACAATATAAAGAAATAGCACTGATTTTATTACAAACAGATTAAGTATTTCTATCATGATTGCACACAAGCCTTACACCAGACACAAGCGTGTACTTTTAGAAAGAAAATACAAAATAAACAGCCGTTACCACGTGAGAAAGAAAGTCGAAAAGGAATGGAGGAATGAACCAGATAAATAGGAGAACGAATGAAAGAAAACAAAATGCAGGATTTCCAAACGTACCCCTCCATCCCGATCTAATAACACTCTACGTGCAAATAAATTATTCCCCCCTAATCCAATTGTACACCATTCAAACAGACGAAGCAGGATCTGGGATGGAAATCTGCAAAAGAAACCAAACATTGAAGGAAAAAGCGACAAAGGTGTTTCAGGAATGAATCCTCCATCTTCCGCTCTTGCTGGGAACGTAATCGAGGGGCTACCGTCTTGCCATCAAAAACACGATCATTTCAAAGAGAACAGTGTGACGCTCTGTAAGCTCTAACCGATATGTTACAAACGTTTGGCAACAAAT
>CM065741.1:38623685-38636185 GCA_033310375.1 Conus canariensis | reverse complement strand
CACACACACACACACACACATACACACACACACACACACACACACACACACACACACACACACACACACACACACACACACCACACATTCGCGTGCACACACACGCACGCACGCACACTCACACATTGTATGCACCTGGATCTGGGCCCAAGGTAACCAAGAGATGGATGGCCAACCTCCTCCAGTCACAGCTATGCTCGTGCAATAAGATCCCCCCCCCCCCCCCGCCCCCCTCCATATACATGCAGTGTCTTTGTTTATTTACATCAACCTTCAATTCTAAGTAGCCCTCCTCTCTCTCTCTCTCTCTCTCTCTCTCTCTCTCTCTCTCTCTCTCTCTCAACACACACACACACACACACACACACACACACACACACACACACACACACACACACACACACACAGAAAGAGGGAGGGAGGGATATGGAGAGAAGAAGAAGAAGAAGAAGAAGATATATATATAATATATATATATATATATATATATATATATATATATATATACTAGCAGGAGCACCCGGCGTTGCCCGGGATATGAACATTCTTTGCGGTACTCACGTGACGGCAAACATGTATTAATTGTTTTGATTTACAATCAATCCTCCCCCCCCCCCCCCAACACACACACACACACACACATCTTCCCACCCCCTCCCCCCACACAAATACACATTCTCTCTCTCTCTCTCTCTCTCTCTCTCTCTCTCTCTCTCTCTCTCATATACATTCTATTGTTTTCACACACGCATGCCCCAAACCCACTGGATCAAGATGGATTCTGACCAAATTTTACCGTTACTGGACTTACGCATATCGAATTTTATCAATAACGGTGTAAATTTAGAAAATGACGGTTTTTAACGGTCAAAGTTTTGGTTCGGCGTGCTCGCAGGAAAAGGCTGCTTTTAGCCACGCAATGTTCTTTGCAGCATTAGCATTGACTCGTGATCTCCTGTTTGCTTGCTGCCTGGCTTGCGTTTCATGTGGTTCTTCCCGGGCACGCTGAGCTGCAGTCCGGACACGGTCTGCTTCCCGTCTCTGGTTCCTTTCCTCTAGATCTTCCCTAGCACGCCGAGATGCTTCTCTCGATCGATTTTCCGCCTGCCTCTGACCCCTTTCCTCTGGATCTTCCCTAGCACGCCGAGATGCTTTTCTCGCTCGATTTTCCGCCTGCACTCACTGTTCCCATTTCCATTCTTCTTCTTGCCCTTAATTTTGTAGGAACAGACTTTGTGCAGAAGTAGTTTATTAGGTTTGCTTGAGTTATCAACGGGTCTTCTGTCTAATGTAAAAATAGTGTATCAGGCTTTGCACTGTACAATCATTTTTCTGGCCCCTCTCATTCCTCCCTTTTCATCCCCCTACCCTGTCCCATCCATGTTGCAAAATTACTTACCGTTACTGGACATACGCATATCGAATTTTATCAATAACGGTGTAAATTTAGAAAATAACGGTTTTTAACGGTCAATGTTAAGTTTTGGTTCATAAAATTTGCATAACATTGTTCAGCGCTTAAAACTGTACGTGCATACGGAATGTTATGAAGAACGTTGTAAATTTTGAAATTTAGAAAATAACGGCTTTTAACGGTCAGTGTTAAGTTTCCGATCTTGAAAATTGTATATCATTGTTTAGCGTTTAAAACTGCACATGTATATCGAATTTCTTCAAGAATACTCTAAATTTATAAAATAACGTTTTTTAACGGTCAATTTTAAATTTCGGTTCGTAAAAGTTGTATATCATTTTTCGGCGTTTAAAACTACACATGTATACCGAATTTTATCAAGAGCAGCCTAAATTTTGAAAAGAACGGTTTTTAACGGTCATATTTAACGGTCAAAATGACTATCTAATGACCCTATGTTACCCGCTGGATGTTCCTGTCGGCTTATGTCAAGTTTGGTGGCGATCCGATGACTCTCGTGGCCGCCAACCTCAGAAGATCGGGTTTTAAACATTTTTTTTTATATTTTTTTTTTTATAGGGTTTGGTGTTTTTAACGGCTTTTAACTGTTATAAACAATGTTTTTTAACTGCCAAATAACGGTTCTAATTTTTGAGAAGCAGCCCTGTACCTGTGTAATGTCACAATGGCTATTTGATGAAAAGCAGAGGAAAAAGATGTCTTTGAAACCGTTATAACAGCTCTTTAACGGTCTTTAACGGTTTTATTTTTTTTAGAGATTAGCCCAAAACCATCCTCGGGTCACAACAGACGTACCTGCCAAATTTCGTTACAATCGGTTGAGCCGTTTTTGAGTCTATAGCGTACACACACGCAGACAGAATTTGCCATTTATATATTAGACTAGCAGGGGCACCCGGCGTTGCCAGGGATATGAACATTCTTTGCGATACTCACGTGACGGCAAACATGTATTCATTGTTTGGATTGACAGTCAATCCCCCCACCCGTCTTCCCACCCCATCCCCCCACACAGATACACATTTTCTCTCTCTCTCTCTCTCTCTCTCTCTCTCTCTCTCTCTCTCTCTCTCTCTCTCTCTCTCTCTCTCATACATTCTATTGTTTTCACACATGCATGCCCCAAACCCCCTGGATCAAGATGGATTCTGACCAAATTTATTGTTATGAAGATGCACTGGGATATGAGAATGCATCCGTGTCATCCCTCCAAAGGAGGGATTTCAATCAGCTAGCACGCCAAGATGCGTCTCTCGCACGATTTTCCGCCTGCCTCTGACCCCTTTCCTCTGGATCTTCCCTAGCACGTCAAGATGCTTCTCTCGCTCGATTTTCCGCCTGCACTCACTGTTCCCATTTCCATTCTTCTGATTGCCTTTAATTTTGTAGGAACAGACTTTGTGCAGAAGTAGTTAATTTAGGTTTTGCTTGAGTTAATCAACGGGTCTGTGTCTAATGTAAAAATAGTGTATCAGGCTTTGCACTGTTCAATCATTTTTCTGGCCCCTCTCATTCCTCCCTTTTCATCCCCTACCCTGTCCCATCCATGTTGCAAAATTACTTATCGTTACTGGACATACGCATATCGAATTTTATCAATAACGGTGTAAATTTAGAAAATAACGGTTTTTAACGGTCAATGTTAAGTTTTGGTTCATAAAATTTGCATAACATTGTTCAGCGCTTAAAACTGTACGTGTATACGGAATGTTATGAAGAACGTTGTAAATTTTGAAATTTAGAAAATAACGGCTTTTAACGGTCAGTGTTACGTTTCCGATCTTGAAAATTGTATATCATTGTTTAGCGTTTAAAACTGCACATGTATATCGAATTTCTTCAAGAATACTCTAAATTTATAAAATAACGTTTTTTAACGGTCAATTTTAAATTTCGGTTCGTAAAAGTTGTATATCATTTTTTGGCGTTTAAAACTGCACATGTATACTGAATTTTATCAAGAGCAGCCTAAATTTTGAAAAGAACGGTTTTTAACGGTCAAATTTAATGGTCATAATGACTATCTAATGACCCTATGTTACCCGCTGGATGTTCCTGTCGGCTTATGTCAGGTTTGGTGGCGATCCGATGACTCTCGTGGCCGCCAACCTCAGAAGATCGGGTTTTAAACAGTTTTTATAGGGTTTGGTGTTTTTAACGGTTTTTTAACTGCCAAATAACGGTTCTAATTTTTGAGAAGCAGCCCTGTACCTGTGTAATGTCACAATGGCTATTTGATGAAAAGCAGAGGAAAAAGATGTCTTTGAAACCGTGATAACAGCTTTTTAACGGTTTTTAACGGTTTTATTTTTTTAGAGATTAGCCCAAAACCATCCTCGGGTCACAACAGACGTACCTGCCAAATTTCATGACAGTCGGTTGAGCCGTTTTTGAGTCTATAGCGCACACACACACACACACACACACACACACACACACACACACACACACACACACACACACACACACACACAGAATTTGCCATTTATATTATATATTATTTCATGAATCTATAGCCGTTGGCTTGCGCCACACACACACACACACACACACACACACACACACACACACACACACACACACAGAGAAAGAGGGAGGGAGGGAGGGATATGGAGAGAAGAAGAAGAAGAAGATATATATATATATATATGCATGTGCGCGTGCGCGTGCGCGCGCGCGCGCGCGCCACACACACACACACACACACACACACACACACACACACACCATACACACACACACACACCGCGGCGCGCGCGCGCGCACTCCATGTCAAACCTGTTGGCAACTAAAAGTCTAGATTTGGGACAGCAAGATACGTGGAATGAATGAGTTACGTGCCACACAGAGCTAACGTCGCCCGAAGGCACTACACCGTTATCCTTTTTATGGCTCTGAACGAAAATGTCTGCGAGGTAATGGCGGAGGGTGAAACGACTGCCTGGGATGATATACAAGAACATCAAAGACTCCTCTTCTCTCCACGTGGACACCATCAGTCAATCTCCACTCTTCGCTCGTCACCCCGACCCCTCCATTTCTCCACGGGTTTTTTTCTTTTTCTTTTTCTTTTTTTTTTTCCAAATATCATCAAATCTGCCACGTGAAAAAGAAACACACACAAAAAAGACTGGTCCTCGATTTTGTAGAAAGAGGATGAGCAGGGGAAACCGCTATGTACTGCGATTTCCACAGATTTTTTTTTTAAGACCAACAAGTCACATAGTTTGTCAGAAGCAGACTCAATCTGAACATGGACAAATCTGTTAAATTAGTTATCTCTTTCGCCTGAGTTCCGCCCATTCTAATCCTTCGATTGTTCTTCCTGCTGCTCCTCCCCTTGTTGTTATTGTTGTCGTTTTTGTTGTTGTTTTATGGTTGTTTTTGTTGTCGTTGTTGGTTTCTTCTTCTTCTTCTTCTTCTTCTTCTTCTTCTTCTTCTTCTTCTTCTTCTTTTCTTCCTCCTCCTCCTCCTCCTCCTCCTCCTTCTTCTTCTTCTTCTTCTCTGGTTGTTTGGTTGGTTGGTCTGATTTTATAGTTCCTACACACCATTCATCTGTGAAGAAAAATGGTTTCGTTTAAGTCGTTGTTTCGATCATTTTCTTTATAGGGTTTAAGCTTCTTGTTCTTCTTGTTCTTGTTCTTGTTCTTGCTCTTGCTCTTGATGTGTTGTTGTTGTTTTGTTGTTGTTGTTGTTTTCTTCTTCTTCTTTTTCTTCTTCTTCTTCTTCTTCTTCTTCTTCTTCTTCTTCTTCTTCTTCTCCCGTGTAATATATTCCCTTCTTCTCTTTAGTTTGCACTCAGGCACCCTCCATATCAATTTGTTGGAATCGCTGATATTGCTGGGCAATGCTATGATTACTGTAGATGAGGCAATCCATATAAGTAGTTTATGCAAGCCATAACCAGCCCACCAGCCCACAAGTAAGACCTTGGAGCCAGGAGAGCCTGATGGAATTCAGCTGTATTTTGTCATTCAGTTGGTATCTTCACGCTGATCATCGGTGTTGATCATATAAATTAATTAGACAAAAAGACTGTCACCTCATGTTAGACTTGGAACCCGACTTGTTAGTCACCGCCGATTAATTTTGAATGGAAATGAGCTGAATCGGAGAGTACAGTGTTTAAGCTCCCCTGTTTTTGTTTTCTTTCTCGTGTATATTATGCATGTTTCTACTCATGTATGCATGCCCATTTGGTGTGATTTCTCAACATTCCCCGAAGAAGGGCAATCAGGCAAAATATTGTGATTTCAATATCCTAATTCAGTACATGGTTCTGGTTTTATTCTTTATATATAACACACTCTGGCATTTAAGCAGTAAACTGCCAGCCTGTTCTTTGATAACTCACTCTGGCATTTAAGCGGTAAACTGCCAGACTATTCTTTAGCTAGGCATTTAATGATGATTTACCAGCATGTAAATATCTGTACATTTTTATCTTTTCTCTCTGTTACTCTAAAATTAATTGTTAATGTTGTCTAGTATCCTGTATTTATTTATGTGCACGCACACACACACACACACACACACACACACGGCGCCCCACGCGCGCCGCCGCGACCGCACACACACATACACACAGCACACACGCACGCACGTACGCACGCATGCACCCGCACGCAGGCACGCAGGCACGCAGCACGCACGCACACACACACACACACACACACACACACACACACACACACACACACACACACACACACACACACACCGAGTCAAACTCCCGGGTAACTAACAGACCTCCTGACAGCGTGGTCTGTGGCATCAAGAATTACGTGCTGCGGAGTTAACATCGCCCGAAGGCACTACACTGTTATCTTTTTATGGCTCTAAAACCTTTTTAGGGTAATAAAAATGTCTGCGAGTTAATGGAGGAGGGTGAAAGGACTGCCTGGGATGATCGAGAGCATCAAAGACTCCTCTCCCCTCCACAGGGAGGCCATCAGTCAATCACTATCCCCCCGTGCCCCCCCCCCTCCCCCCGGCTCATCTCCTTCCACTAGCTCACTCCCTCCATCTCTCCACTTTTTTTTTTAATGCGTCAGATCTGGCACCTGGAAAACAAATGACTGCTCCTATATTATGTAGGAAGATAAAGAGCACAGGGAAGCATTATGTACTGTGATTTCCAAAGATTCTTTTTTTGTTTGTTTGTAATCAATGTCACAATGTCTTTTGGAAGCAGACTCAGTCTGGTTCTGAATTTTATTTTTAATGTTACCTGTTTGGTGCGATGTCCTTCCCTCCTCCTCCTCCCTTCCTGCTCCATCTATTTCTTCTTCTTCTTCTTCTTCTTCTTCTTCTTCTTCTTCTTCTTCTTCTTCTTCTTCTTCTTCTTCTTTTTCTTCTTCTTCGTAAATACATTCCACCCTTCTCTTTAGTTTGTTCACAAGGACCTCCCCCACTCACTTTACTGTAATGGCTGATTCAACTGAATAAGGCAAAGATTAATGTGATAAAACAAGCCATATAAACAGTTTCCTACGATCCATAACCAGTCCATCATATCACAAGTCAGCCCTAAGAGCTAGTTGGAGAGTCTGGTGGAATTCAGCTGTGTTTTATCGTTCAGTGGGTATCCTGACGGTGCTGAACATATACAACTTCATCAGACAAGAAGACCAAATCGTCATGTCATACCTGGAACCAGACTTTGTCACAGACTTCTGGCTCAGGTCTGACCAGAGGTCTTTACTGATGCCCGCCTTCATTTACAGACAGGGACAGCACGTGCAAAAGAGTTTCTTCTTTCTACAGGAAAAAAAGTCCCTTTTCTCCTTTTTACTGAAAGTTGCATTGTCAAGCCCCGGTAGAGAAAGACAGTAGAATGTGAAAACAGAGACCCAGAGTGTGACGATTCTTGTTGGGACGTTTTGCATTGTCAGAATTTCACGTCCATTTCATTTGAACAAGAAGGGGTGAAATAGAGAAATGGAGGTTACAAAAAGTCACACGCACGCACGTGCGCACACACACATACATACATACATATATATATATATATATATATATATACTCAGACTGTTCCATATCTTTTGATCTCCCTTGCATCCTTGAATGGATCCTCAAGCGCAGGTTCAAAGATTGTCCCTTACATTTTATACTGTTTGCATAATGCTTTTAGTTTTTCAGCAACTTTTTTCCTTTTCACACTTTCGTTTTGTTCATTTACTACCCTTCGCTGGCTGCTTTGGGGTGCTGTTGGATTCTTTTTTGAACCATTGGTGGTGAGAACACCACAGAATTATGGACTGTGGTGTGTCTCTATTTGACACCAAGAGCACAGACACAACCAGCCGTATCTCCCTGATGAGTCCGATCCAGCGGACGGAAGGCCTAGGAGCAGGCAATACAAATAGATCTGTCTTCGAGAGAGATTACGATGGTTCCCTCAGGCAGCTAGTGAAGGGTCTCTCATATTTTTGATATATTTCCCCCATTTTCTTCATCTTCAATTTTTTACCCCTAAGAGTTCAAATCTTTACCAAGTCATTACTATAATGACTGAAGAATTGTTAGCCTGCACTTGTTTTCCCCCACAACTTAATTGTTCAGCATTATATTGTTTGGTCAATCGGTGGGAGATTGCATCTCTTAGGAGATCCAAGTAAATGTTGGTCTGCACAATTTTTAGCCACTGACAATGCTTGGGTTATTGAACAGCAGAGCTGACCACTCAGACTGTTCCATATCTTTTGATCTCCCTTGCATCCTTGAATGGATCCTCAAGCATAGGCTCAAAGATTGTCCCTTACATTTTATATTGTTTGCATAATGCTTTTAGTTTTTCAGCAACTTTTTGCCTTTTCACACTTTCGTTTTGTTCCATTTACTACCCTTCGCTGGCTGCTTTGGGGGTGCTGTTGGATTCTTTTTGAACCATTGGTGGTGAGAACACCACAGAATTATGGACTGTGGTGTGTCTCTATTTGACACCAAGAGCACAGACACAACCAGCTGTGTCTCCCTGATGAGTCCGATTCAGCGGACGAAAGGCCTAGGAGCAGGCAATACAAACAGATCTGTCTTCGAGAGAGATTGCGATGGTTTCCTCAGGCAGCTAGTGAAGGGTTTCTCATATTTTTGATATATTTCCCCCATTTTCTTCATCTTCAATTTTTTTTCCATAAAAGTTCAAATCTTTGCCAAGTCATTACTATAATGACTGAAGAATTGTTAGCCTGCACTTGTTTTCCCCCACAACTTAATTGTTCAGCATTATATATATATATATATATATATATGTGTGTGTGTGTGTGTGTGCGCCTGTTCCCTCAGTCAAGATAAACACTGGGTGAATTCCACCCTGTCGGCTACCAGCCAGAGCAATGTTGGTGCAATGACACATCAATACACATGTCTCCTATAATCTCTGTTTTCTTGTACTCTAAACCTTCATATTTCTGTTTCCCCCAGCCCCACAAACCTGCAGACCCATCTCTCTGTCTCTCTCTCTCCTCTCTCTCTCTCTCTCTCGCCCCGGAGGGCTGGATGTAAAAAAAGCGGTTACGCTTACTCCTCTACCCTCTGAAAATATAATTCGTTCGTTCGTTGGTTCTCTCTCTCTCTCTCTCTCTCTCTCTGTGTCATTGAAAATATCTTGTAAGTGTTGATCTTTAAGCACAGAGGAAGAGACGAGGACATTAATAAAGACATCTAGAAGCAGAATGTTTAAAAACGTATTTTTGATTGAAACAAAAAGCGTGATCACTGTGGGTATAGGCCTACTCAGAGCTAACAGTGACATCAAATAAACCAGTAACGTCCGCTCAGTCTGCATGCATGGAATAACCTGAATATTCATTCTCTTCTTGCATCAATTTAGCATTTCATTTGCCAGCACGTAAGCACAATGACAAGCATCGACCAATCAGTAGGGAGTTCACTGACCCAATACGAATGTCAGTTAATCATGAGAGAGAGAGAGAGAGAGAGAGAGAGAGAGAGAGAGAGAGAGAGAGAAGAGAGAGAGAGGTTTGGAGAGGGAGAGAGAGTTTTGGAGAGGGAGAATGAGAGAGAAAGGTCGATTGAACTGGTAGGCTTTGGGAGGGCGCGGGGTGGGGGGGGGGGGGGGGCAGGAGAGCAGGCAGCAATGGGTAAACAGTAAAGGGTACAGTGAGGAGGAAAGCAGGTAAGGGGGAAGGGGGGTGGGGGTGGGGGGGTAAACAGGACAAACATGGTGAACTTCACTGAAAAAGAATCAGACGCGATAGAAAAATGGAAACGGCTTCTACGTACTGTTCTGTTTCATATCATCAATCTTGTGCTCTATATTTGAAAATGTCTTTTTTTTTTTAACCGAATATAAGAGAAACCGTCCTCAATAAATCTTAAATAAATGTTAGCGAACCGCCCAGAGAAACGTGGACAAACGAGTCACAAGACAAAACACAACGCGTTGCGACTTCTTAGGTCTTCTTCAGGTGAGAAACAAACGAATAAAATAACGAAAATTCACTTAGCTTTGATCGCTTCAGATCGCTTCAGAGTTCAGCGCAAGGAAGAAGGCGTTGAAGGCATTCAACGCCTTCTTCCTTCCTTCCTTGCGCTGAACTCTGAAGCGATCTGAAGCGATCAAAGCTAAGTGAATTTTCGTTATTTTATTCGTTTGTTTCTCACCTGAAGAAGACCTAAGAGGTCGAAACGCTTGTGTTTTGTCTTGTGACTCGTTTGTCCACGTTTCCCTGGGCGGTTCGCTAACATTTATTTAAGATTTGTTTAGATTTCCGCCTGCAGTCGTCTCACTTTGCAACTAGTCCTCAATAAAATAAAATCTACGAATGAATAAATGGACATATCTACACAGCATGCCAGACAAGTGGAGAGAGAGAGAGAGAGAGAGAGAGAGAGAGAGAAGGAGAGAGAGAGAGAGAGAGAGAAGAGAGAGAGAGAGAGAGAGAGAGAGAGAAATTGCAGTACATAAGGGTATCCCTTGCTTTTCTTTTTCACTACAAATCATAGAATCAGTCATCCTACAGCCCTGGACGACAGCAGACCAGGCCATCCCAGTACCAGCAGTAGTGAATGATATAACCATCACACGGTCACCAGCAAGAACGACAGTGGATATTATCACACATCATTTCCTTCTGATGCAAGATCGTTCCAGAGAGCTCTGCGAGCGAGGGACCTGCGCTACTGTGGCGTGAGTGAGGATTTTATTATTAATGTTAATGTTGTCGTTGTCGTTCGTTGTTGTTGTTGTTCTTGGTTTTGTTGTTGTCGTCATCGTTGTTGTTGTTGTTATCATCATCATCATATCATCATCATTATCATTTTTGTTATAACTGTTATGATTATTCGTGTGGTTCTTGTTATTATCATCATCATCATTAGTAGTAGTAGAAGTAGCAGTAGTAGTAGTATTGTTTTATTATCATTATTATAATTATGATTATTATCAATATTATCATCATCATTTATTATCATTATCATCATCATAATCATTATCAGAATCATTAATGTTATCATTATTATTGTTATTATTATTATTATCGTTATATTATTATTATTATTGTATTATATTATTATATCATTATTGTTGTTGTCATTCTCATTATTGCCATCATCATCCTCGTCATTACTTTTTATTATTATATATCATCATCATCATCATCATTATATTATATATGTTACTATTTACTTATATATTATATCATCATGTTATTACTATCATTATTATTATTAATACATTATCATCATACCCTCATAACATCATCATCATCATCAACAACATCATCATCACATCATCATCATCATCATCATCATCATCATCATCACTATTATTAACAGTAGTAGTAGTAGTAGTGGTGGTGGTGGTGGTAGTAGTAGTAGTAGTAGTAGTGCTAGGGTGGTGCAGGTGCTGTTTGCAGTTCTCATCATAGACATACTTACTTTTACTTACTAAATCACATTCAGTCCACCTGCCCACTCTCTCCCTTTAATCTCCGACCCACCTTCCCATCTCCCCCCCACCCCCCCCCCCACCGCCCACCCCCAATTTTTCCTTGTTTTCCTTCCCATACCCTCTATCCATCATCTGTCACACACGCGCGCGCACACACACACACACACACACACACACACACACACACACACACACACACACACACACACACACACACGCACACACACACACACACACACACCACACACACACACACACACACACCAAACACTCAACACACACACACACACACACACACACACACACACACACCACACACACACACACCACGCAGACAGACAGACAGACCACACACACACACACACACACACACACACACACACACACACACACACACACACACACACACCTCACTCACACATGCGCGCGAGCGTGCGCGCGCGGTGGCACCACACACAGCACCTCTCTCTCTCTCTCTCTCTCTCTCTCTCACACACACACACACACACACACACACAACACACAACACACAACACACACACACCACTCCACACAACACACACACACACACATCTAAATCAACCTACAACGACAGACTGGGTTTGTGTCGATGTGGTATTGGACATCAATGAGTTGATGTGGTCTAAAGGGTCATACCATTATCTTTTTTATGGCTCAAAACCCATTTCAAGGTAGTGAAAATGTCTGCGAGTTAATGGAGTATGAGTGAAACGACTGCTTGGCAGCAGACAAGAACGTCAGACGTCTCGTCTCTTTTCAGGGGTACCATCAATCAATCACTCACTTTCTTCACTCCTGTCACCCCATCCAGTCCAGATCTGCCTCCCTTTTTTGCAATATGTCCGGTCTGCCATTTGAAACATAAACGGAACTGTCCTGTATTCTGTAAGAAGAGAAAGAGAAGAGGGAAGCACTATGTACTGCCACTTCTGGAGAATTTGTTGTTGATAAGTCACAAAGTCACTTTTTCCCTAAAAAAAAAAAAAAAGACTCAGTCCAGAGTTGAAAAATATGTTAAATCATTATCTCTTCGGCCTGAATTTCACTCCTTATCTCACTCTTCCTCCTCCTCCGTGCTGTTGTTGTTCTTGCTGCTGCTGCACACGTGCGCATGCATGCACGCTCGCA
>CM065741.1:38588685-38591185 GCA_033310375.1 Conus canariensis | reverse complement strand
AACTCAAGAAACAAAGGAACGGGGGGAGGGGGGGGGAGGGGGGGCAAAATAATGCAACGAAGGAGACAGAGCTAGGCAGGGAAGAGAGAGAGGGACAGGACCAGGAATGGAAGAAGGAGAGATGATAATCAGCAGTCAAAAACATCATTGGATTTCACGTACAGTTTTTATCTTCCAACCTTCCGGATATCTATAGATATATAGAGGAATAAATACTAGAAAAAGAAAACAGACAGAATACAACCTCGACTGATTTGAAGACAGACGAAAAACGAAATGTACAAATCGGCCCACGGAAGCCGTCAATAACAAATAAGGTAAAAAGGAAGAGACGAGACAGAATGGAGGCTGTCACACGCTGTCTGTCTGGTTGGTGTGTGTGTGTGTGTGTTTGTTGTTGTGTTGTGTTGGGTTGTGTTGTTTGTGTGTGTGCAGCAGCAGTGGTAGATGTAGCGGTTGTAGCAGCAGCAGAAGTAGTAGCAGGCACCGCAGCCCTTACAGCAAAAGCTGTAGCAGCACTAGTATCAGCCGCACACAGCAGCAGTAGCAGCAGCAGTAATAGTAGTAGTAGTGGTGGTGGTGGTGGTAGTAGTAGTGGTGGTGGTCGAGACAGCAGCAGCAGCAGCAGCCCCTATAGCAGCAGCTGTATCAGTGCTAGTGATAGCAGTAGTAGTAGTAGTAGCAGCAGCAGCACAGCAGCAGTTGCAGCAAAAGCAAACGCAGAAGAGCAAACAGCAACAGTAGCAGTAGTAGTAGTAGTAGTAGCAGTAGTAGCAGCAGTGTAGCAGCAGTACCAGCAATAATAGCATAGTAGCAGCATTACCACCAGCAGAACCACCACCAGCAGCTGTAGTAGTAGTAATGCAGTAGTAGTAGTAGCACATAGTAGTAGCAGTAGTAGTAGTAGTAGCTCTTGTTGTTGTTGCGGTTGTTGTTGCGCCATTACTATTAAATATTCTGGTGCAGTGGAACCTTGGGATAACCCCCTTAGATGTTTTAAAGAACTGTGTCTTTAGACGGAAGAAATGTCCCTGATGGCACTGAACCCCACCCCCCACCCCCCAGCCCAGACCGTCAAACTACCACTACTAATCTACGTTTAGGGGTCGGATAATGAGAGAAAAATACAATACACAACGTATATATCAATAAAACGGTTTTGAATTAAAAAAAAAGAAATGGGGGGGGGGGGGGTTTGCTCTGTTTCTTATATATTATATATATATATATATATATATATATATAGTATGTGTGTGTGTGTGTGTGTGTGTGTGTGTGTGTGTGTGTGTGTGTGTGTGTGTGTGTGTGTGTAATTATATATGACATCTTGAGGCTGTTGAACTGACTAAGACACCGTCATGATGTGGTTTGTACACGGAGGTGAAGGCTGGGAAGATGTGGGTTTGTCGTGATGTGGTTTGTACACGGAGTTGAAGGCTGGGAAGATGTGGTTCGTCGTGACGTGGTTTGTACACGGAGTTGAACGCGGGAAGATGTGTGGTCGTTTTCCGGGGTCGTGATGTGGTTTGTACACGGAGCTGAGGGCTGGGAGGTGTGGATCGTCGTGATGTGGTTTGTACACGGAGCTGAAGGCTGGGAAGATGTGGGTCGTCGTGATGTGGTTTGTACACGGAGTTGAGGGCTGGGAAGATGTGGGTCGTCGTGATGTGGTCTGTACACGGAGTTGAGGCTGGGAGGCTGTGGTGCCAGCCTCATCGAAGGCATTTCTTCCATCTGACGATACACTTCCTTCAGGATGTTGGAGGGATGGAAGGAAGGTGGTGGGGGGAGGGGGGGGGGATGTGAGGGGCGTTATTCACAAGTCTTAGTGTTCTGTTGTTGTAGGTCGTAGAGGTTCCGTGTGAGATGCAGAAGCAATGCGACACCCCCCCCCCCCATCCCCCTCCTCCCCGCCCCCCAGGCTCTCTCCTCTGCCATGCCCCACAGGATTCAGGTGGTGGATGTCTTGTAAAAAGTACCATTTTTTTTTCTACGTCACACAGCCTAGATGTTTCAGCCTCCACCTAAGATCATTTTCTATGCCAAAGTTTTCACTCTTGTTCGTTGGTTTGACTGTGACTCTCCGAAGAATAAGAGCATGAATGGGTGATTGTCTCTAAGTTTGATAGATGCCATAATTACCAAATATCCTTTCCATTTTACAAATTTCTCACGTCAGATAAATCCTTAAACACAAAAAGTATGCTCTAAAACTGAAAATAGAAGTCCGAGTTCTGTTAAAGCAAGTCACTCCATTGTGGATTCAAAATGGCTCGGTGGTGTCTCTCTAACACTCAATGCAGCTAAACCGTTTTTAGTGATGAGAGAGGGAGAGAGAGAGAGAAGAGAGAGAGAGAGAGAGAGAGAGAGAGAGAGAGAGAGAGAGGGGAGGGATACAGAGACAGAGACACAGAGAGACAGAGAGAGGAAAAACGTAGACGATACCAAAACAAGGAGAGGAAGAAAGGATACTGGTGAAGTAGACAGAGAAAGGAGGATT
>CM065741.1:38578685-38583685 GCA_033310375.1 Conus canariensis | reverse complement strand
AACAGCTATAGCGATAAACTAAAACATCGCTTATTATTCGTGACCCATAATGAACATACTTACAAATTTTCAGAAAGATCGGCCAAGTACTTTCTGAGACATTCCATAAAGAAGAAAACCCGTTACAGGCCGTTACAGCCGTTAGTAACGGCTATAATGGCGTAAACTAAAACATCAGGCATCATCCGTGATGCATAATGAACATACCTGCTAATTTTCACAAAGATCGGCCAAGTATTTTCTGAGATATTCCATAAAGAAGAAAAACCGTTACAGGCCGTTACAGCCGTTAGTAACGGCTACAACGGTAAACTAAAACATCGGGAATTATTCGTGACCCATAATGAAGATACCTGCTAATTTTCAGAAAGATCGGCCAAGTACTTTCTGAGATATTCCATAAAGAAGAAAAACCGTTTCAGGCCGTTACAGCCGTTAGTAACGGTTATAACGGTAAACTAAAACATCGGGCATTATTCGTGACCCATACTGAACATACCTACAAATTTTCAGAAAGATCGGCAAAGTACTTTCTGAGATATTCCATAAAGAAGAAAAACCGTTACAGGCCGTTACAGCCGTTAGTAGCGCTATAACGGGGTAAATTAAAACATCGGGCATCATCCGTGACCATTAATGAACATACTACAAATTTACAGAAAGATCGGCCAAGTACTTTCTGAGATATTCATAAAGAAGAAAAACTGTTAAGCCCTTACAGCCGTTCGTAACGGCTATAACGGGGTAAACTAAAACATCGGGCATCATCTGTGACCCATAATGAACATACCTGCTAATTTTCATAAAGGTCGGCCAAGTACTTTCTGAGATATTCTATAAAGAAGAAAAACCGTCACAGGCCGTTACAGCCGTTGGTAACGGTTATAACGGTAAACTAAAACATCGCTTATTATTCTTGACCCATAATGAACATACCTACAAATGTTCAGAAAGATCGGCAAAGTACTTTCTGAGATATTCCATAAAGAAGAAAAACCGTTACAGGCCGTTACAGCCGTTAGTTACGGCTATAACGAGGTAAACTAAAACATCGGGCATCATCCGTGACCCATAATGAACGTACCTGCTCATTTTTACAGAGATCGGCCAAGTACTTTCTGATATATTCCATAAAGAAGAAAAACCGTTACAGAAAAAGCCGTTAGTAACGGCTATAGCGGTAAACTAAAACATCGGGCATCATCCCTGACCCATAATGAACATACCTACAAATTTTCAGAAAGATGGGCCCAGTCGTTTTGTCTGGAGCGAGTGGAACACATTTTGACCACGGACACACAGACAGACAGACAGACACACAGACAGCATTTCTTCGTTCCCATTCCAAAGTACTCCCTGTTCCATAAGAACTGGGAGTACAAAAATGAAGGAGGAGGAAGAGAAGGAGGAGGAGGCAAAGGAGGAAAGACAAAAAGAAAGAAAGAAAAGAAAGAACGAAGACAGGCAGACAGACAAGCAGAGAAATAAACAGAAGAAGAAGAAAGGGGAAAGATGGGAAGGGGAGGAGGGGGAGGAGGGGGAGGAGGAGGGAGGAGGGGGAGGAGGAGGAAAACAAGTAGGTACATCTGAAGAGGAAGGAGGAGGAGGAGGAGGAAGAGGAGGAGGACGAGGACGAGGACGAGGACGAGGAGAATAGGTAGGTACATCTGAAGAAGAAGAAGAAGAAGAAGAAGAAGAAGAAGAAGAAGAAGAAGAAGAAGAAGAAGAGAAGAAAGCCATGTGTAAAATGACGACACATGACATTGATTGGAAACCTGAGAAGCAGTGACGAGTTTCTGGAGAACTTCCTTAATTAGCTAATAGGCATCATGAACCTTTAAAAAAAATTGTTCCTCCCCGTATGCCACCCTCTGTCCCTGTCTCTGTCTCTCCCTCTTTTCCTCTCAGTCTGCTGTGTGTCTGTGTGTCTGTCTGTGTCTGTGTGTGTGTGTGTGTGTGTGTGTGTGCTCTCTCTCTTCTCTCTCTCTCTCTCTCTCTCTCTCTCTCTCTCTCTCTCTCTCTCTCTCTCTCTCTCTTCTCCTGCAATACATGAAACGGGAGATGAGGTCAGAAAGGAGGAAGGGTTGGGGAAGGGGCGGGGGGGGGGGGGGGCACTGATGAAGGAACTAGGATGGGAAAGGAGGCATGCTCATGTATCACAGTTTTGCTGCAGGCTTTCTCCAGAACTAAACTAAATTCAGATTAAGGCCATGAGAAAAAGATCTTTCGGTAATAGCACCCAGAAGGCCAGGAGAGGGGGGAGGGGGGAGGGGAAGGGGCGTGCTGCTTTCACTTCTCGTTTGGCCAGGAATGAGAATGCGGTGGGATCAGGTAGGCAGGTTTCCAACAGAGTGGCCCGCCTTTTTTTTCATTCTGGAATTGGTGACGGCACGTGAAAATAAACATGTAATACTCTCTCTCTCTCTCTCTCTCTCTCTCTCTCTCTCTCTCTCTCTCTCTCTCTCTCTCTCTCTCTCTCTCTTTGCCTATATATTGGTCTCCTCCTGCTCTCTCTCTCTCTCTCTCTTCTCTGTTTGCGTCTCTGTCTCTCTCTCTCTGTCTCTCTCTTTCTGTCTCTCTCTTTGCCTCTCTATCTCTCTGTCTGTCTGTCTATCTGTCTGTCTATCTGTCTGTCTGTGCGTATATATATATATATATATATATATATATTATATATATATATATGTGTGTGTGTGTGTGTGTGTGTGTGTGTGTGTGTGTGTGTGTGCGCGCGCGCGCGCGACGCACTCGCGTGTGTGTGCACGTTCCTGCGCACATCGTGCAAAGGAAAGAGGTAGCCCTCTGTGAAATGTGGAAGAAAGGTAAGGACGAGGAAGAGACTTTCACAAGCCATGTTGTCATGTTGTCACCCACAATACCTGCCCACATAGAAACGACCTGACAGTCAGGAAGCTACGACAAGCAATGATGACTGTTTCTATATATAAGAATGTAGGTTTCTGGATTCTGGATTCAACATTAGAAAAGTAGTTCAGGACTCAGAATCAAAACCAGCTTGAACAGAGATCGAGGCTTTGAACTTCCCCCTATCTACAATCAGATCCTGACAACCGTTCACCCCACACAACAGTCGCCCCACCAGGCTCGCTGCCACAACAGCAAACAGTGAGCTGACGAAGACAGGGCGACCCTGTCGAAATATTCTCCAAGTAAGTTTTTGATTCTGAGTCCTGAACTACTTTTCTAATAATAAAATATGTCTACACTTCTCTTTCACGTCAGACCACAGGCTGCCACTCCTCGGATTGGAATTTAAAGGAATGAGTGTCATTCCAGTGCCAATGACGGACTCAATTCCAGATTAGGATATCAAGCAGGGAAAGCCGGGTCGGACCATCGTTTTGTCTGTCTCTGTCTGTCTCTCTTATCTCCTGAGTGTCTCTTGCTAGCTGTCTGTCCCACTACCTGTCCACTGCCTGTCTGTCTATCTCTCTGTCTTATAGTAGAAGAAGAAGAAGGAAAAGAAGAAGAAGGAGAGGAGGAGGAGAGAAGAAGAAGAAGAAGATGATGATGATGATGATGATGATGATGATGATGATGATGATGATGATGATGATGAAGAAGAAGAAGAGAAGAAGAAGAAGAAGAAGAAGAAGAAGGAGGAGGAGGAGGAGGAGGAGAAGAGAAGAAAGAAGAAGAAGAAGAAGAAGAAGAAGAAGAGAAGAAGAGAAGGGAAGAAGAAGACGAAGAACAAATCCAAATGTACAAGGAAGATAAATGGCATTGATTGGAAACCTGAGATGCATGCTGTGACGACTTTGGGGAGAATTTCCTTAATAAGGGGATGGGCATCGTGATTTTGTTTTTCGATAAAAAAAAAAAACAGTTCCTACCCTTATGCCAACTTTCTCTCTCTCTCTCTCTCTCTCTCTCTCTCTCTCTCTCTCTCTCTCTCTTCTCTTTTTCGTGTGTGTGTGTGTGTGTGTTGTGTGTGTGTGCGTGTGTGCGTGTGTGTGTGTGTGTGTGTGTGTGCGTGTGTGTGTGTGTGTGCGCATGCAAACGAAAATAAGATAGACCTCTGCAAAAGAAAGAAGAAAGGTAAAGAGAAAGAAGAGAAATGTCACACTGACACCCATGACGCCTGCCCACGAACAATAGCCTGATCGTAAGGTGTTCAAGACATGCAGGTAATGAAGATTGCTTTACTTCTCTTTCTCCTGGGACTGAGGCTGCTGCTCCTCCGCTTACAAATTAAAGGAAAAATTTCGCCATTCCAGCGTCGATGACCAAATGAGTTCTAGACTGGAAGACCTTGTCCCCCCCTCCCCCCCCCCCCCCCCCCCAAAAAAAAAGCAAACAAACAAAAACTGGGGCTTGCTGGCTGTCTCTGTCACTAATTGTTTCTGTTCCACCACGCGCTGCTCTGTCTGTCTGTCTGTCTGTCTGCTGTCTGTCTGTCTGTCTATCTGTCTCTCTCTCCCTCTCTCTCTTTCATGCTAAGCGAAAAAAAAAGACATTTTTGCAGGGGGGGGGGGGGGGGGAGAGGAGGGAGGCGAGACAGGCAGAGAGGAGACGAGGGTCACAGATCATTTTCCAGCCTTCAAGCGGAGTCCAGAAACAAATGT
This sequence comes from Conus canariensis, assembly GCA_033310375.1. Lineage (NCBI taxonomy): Eukaryota > Metazoa > Mollusca > Gastropoda > Neogastropoda > Conidae > Conus > Conus canariensis. The sequence continues at coordinate 38,579,099 of CM065741.1, read as the reverse complement.
TGCTATCGTCAGACTGTGGACAGGGAGGCTCTCATTAGTAAAAACAAGAGACTGAGATTGCGTCGCTGCTCGCTTATCAAGGAATCAGCCTGTCGCTTGCCAGGTGAAAATTGAATGGAATAAAGCGGCTGGAATAACTGTGTCGTTACCCCCACTGGTGACACCTTTCTTTCTCTGTTTTGTGTGTGTGTGTGTGTGTGTGTGTGTGTGTGTGTGTGTGTGTGTGTGTGTGTGTGTAGTAGTAGTACTTTAATTTAACGTCTCTTCACCCTCAAGTGACATTAGACAAAATAAAAAAAATAAAAAAAAAAAAATAAATAAATAAATAAATAAATGCATGTGAGAGAATCTTTTAAGTGTTGAGTGTTTTTGAGTAAATGTAACATCAATGCCATACTTAAGTTTTGAATTCTA
>CM065741.1:38561185-38566185 GCA_033310375.1 Conus canariensis | reverse complement strand
ACACACTTTCGCACGCGCGCGCGCGCGCGCACACACACACACGCACACACACACACACACACACACACACACACACACGTATACAATCTCTCTCACTCTCGTGCAGACAAACACACACACACACACACACACACACACACACACACACACACACACACACACACATTAAAGAAGAAGATTAAGATGGTTGAATAAGGGGAAAAGAAAACAGAAATGGGGGAAAAGGACACAACAGAAAAAGGGACAACACACGGGGGGAGCAGACAAAAGAGGCAAGACATTGGATCTGATTTTTTTTTTTTCGTAACCGTAGATGTGCACGTTCCTCGCCTGTCAATTCCTGCACCTAAATCCTCTGAAATGGTTTCACACATGCCTCTCATCTGACGTGTTTACAGGCTAATATGGGATTCCTCCAGCAGTAAATATATACGTATTTCAGGGGAAAGAAAATAGAGGAAAAACAGAGAGCCAAAGGAAATGAAGGAAGGAAGCAAAGAAAGAAAGAATGAATGAAAGTTGGAAAAATGGAAATAAACAGACAAGATTAACGTCTCAAATTATAGACATTACGAAGGAAAGAAGCAATGAAACCAAGAATGAATGGGCAAGAAGAAAAAAAAAACATTAAAAAGAAAAACAGGAGACAAAGAGTAAGCCGAAAACAAGATATCTAACGAGAGCGAGAGCGAGAGAGAGAGAGGTTGAATAAGTTGTAATCTGCTAAAACCAAATTATCAGATTTATTATCCATTCTCTCTCTCTCTCTCTGGCTGGCTGGCTGGCTGTCTATTTCTATCTATCTATCTATGTAAGCATTTATCCATCTGTCTATATGTGTGTGTGTGCGCAGATAGATAGATAGATAGTCAACTCTGGCTGTTGACACTTTATCATCTCCCTTGCGTCCTCAAATTGATCCTCAAACATAGGCTCAAAGATGTATCCTTATATTTTACGCATGATTTTAGTTTTTACAGTAACTTATCTCTTTACCACACTTTCTTTTCATTTTACTTTTCTATCCTTCACTGGCTGCTTTGGATGCCTTGCTAGTACGATCCAGCGTACGAAAGGCTGAGGAGCAGGCAGTATGAATAGTTCTGTCTTCAAAATGGGTCATGGTGGTCCCCATAGACGGCTAGTGAGGGATAATTTTATTTATGTTTCCCTGATTTTTCATTCTCATTCCCCCCCCCCCCCCCCACCCCACCTCCACTTTCTTTTTATTTTCCTTCGAATCTTAGTTGTCGTTAATGATGGAGGAATTGTTAACCTGCACTTGTTTTCTCCCACTACTAAATAGGCGTACATTTTATTGATTGGTCAATCAGTGGGAGTTCGCATCTCTTAGGAGATCCAAGTAAAGGCTGTCCTGCACAATTCTTAGATGTTTGGGTTATTTAACAGTTGAGCTGATCACTCTGACTGTTGACACATATTTATAATCTCCCTTGCATCCTTAAATTGATCCTCAAGCTTAGGCTCAAAGGTATGTCCTTATATTTGACACATGATTTTAGTTTTACAATAACTTGTTTCTTTACCACACTTTCTTTTCATTTTACTTTTCTACCCTTCACAGGCTGCTCTGGGGTGCTGCGGGATTCCATTTTTTAATCCTTGGTGGTAAGAATACCATGGAATTGTAGACTGTGGTATATCTCTATTTGATGCCAATGAACTACAGTCAGTCAATTATGTCTGTCTGAGATGTCCGATCTTGCGGTCGAAAGGCCCAGAAACAATCAGTATGAATAGTTTTCTCTATAAGATGGATTATCATGGTCCCCATAGACTGCTAGTAGACGATTACTTTATGAATAATGTTTTCCCGCTTATCATTTTTATATTCTCTATTTCCCCTCCCCCACCTTTTTCTTATCCTTTGAAGCTTAGTTGTTATTAATGCTGGAGAAATGTGCCAGCATGCACTTGTTTTCTCCCACTACTTAATTGTTATATATACAATAACATGTGTGTGCGTGCCTGTTCATTTCCTTCTCGAGCAATGTATGTTGTGAAGTGAAGTCCAACATATTAGTTGTTACTCAAGTAACAGAACATAGAGAAAGTATCCATGCACAACAACATACTTTCTTAAAAGAAGAACAATGGCTGTAGTAACCAACAGAATACATAATGTGTATAAGGAGAGAGAAAGACAGACAAGGCTTAGAGAAACAAAGATGGAGGATGGTTGTGAGTAGTAATAGTGACGCTAGTAGTAGGAGTGACAGCACCTGAAGAGTAGCAGTCAATAGCAGCAGCGATAGTCGTAGTAATAGTGGCTGTTGAAGCACTATCCATTGTAGCTGTAGGAGTAGTGTGATAGTAGCAGGACAGACAGTTGCACAGCAGAACGAAGATTAGCAGCAGCAGCCTCATATATAACACACATAAAAGACCCATAGTCGTGTCTGTATTTCTATAACATCTTTCTGTTTAAATAAATGTTGAAATTGTTTTGCATATGTATAAGAATTCTAAAAAAAAAAAAAAAAAAGAAATACTTGCGAAGTTAGTCTCGGTTCATTCCAACAATATATACCTTCCTGGTGGGAAAATTTGTTTTTCTCACGAACTGACTTCAAAGGCAGATGACTGACATTATCAGTAATTGTTGTAGTGGCAGAACTGTCTGTGACTGTGGATGAGAGAGGTACCGCCACGGATATTTCAGCAGGTTGACTTCACTACAGACATATTTGCAGACTCTCTTTCCATATGTGCCCATTGGGTTTTTTTTTTTCTCTTGATGTGCTTGTTTCTTGGCAAGATTACTCAAAGGTTATGCCCGCTCCGCAACTAAGCAATTATTGCTAGGGGGCTTTAGCAGGTGTTGTCCTGCGTATTTTTGGATCAGAACAGGCACCAATGAGCACCACCGAAGCGATTCGGCAGCAGTGCAGTACCTCCTCCGGTGACGACTTGACTTTGAAAGTTCCCTGTGAATTGCCGGTGCCGGGGTTGCGGCGGGCCGGGCCGGGCTGTGGCCGTGGACGGGGAGGTCAAAATGTGGGCGTCGTTGCAATGCCACTAAGGTGGCACAGAAGACGGGACAGCACCCCCCCCCCCCCCCCCCCCCCACTTGATTCCTACTGTTTCCAGTCCCTAGCTGTTGGCTTGCGTGTGTCCCATTATTTCAGTAATCTTAGTGTGTGTGTGTGTGTGTGTGTGTGTGTGTGTGTGTGCTTTTTTTTCTCCATGTACACTTCCTGCTAGATTTCTCGTGTGTTTTTCCCCGAGCTTTAGCTGGAATTGTTTCGACACATCGTCTCTCAAATCCTCACACTTGTTTAGTAATCTTGCTCTTTCCAGGATTGTACTACTCGAGAATGGGTTTCAGGAATGGCTTCAGCTTTGTTTATTGACAGTAGAGCTCAATGTCGGTGAGTATAGGTGGAACACCAAGCCATTTCCAGCAGAAGCCAGAGAAACTCTGGGATCAGCATGGACTAAAAATCTCCAGAGTTTATATGTGCCAGGGAGGTCACAATGTTTTTTCAACTGCATTGTTTTTCCTGTAAATTAAAAAAAAAATTTCTTTCCCCTCTTTGTGTCTTTCAAGCAGTCATCACACCAACTTCAAAGCTTCTTGACTCGTTCTGTTATTCTCAAAATATCTCAGCCGGCAACAGTGAAGGTAACAGTTTCAGCTACTTTTCCTTTCAGCAGGGAGAGTGTTCTTGTGTGTGTTTTGTGTGTGTGTGTGTGTGTGTGTGTGTGTGTGTGTGTGTGTGTGTGTGTGTGTGTGTGTGTGCGTGTGTGTGTGTGTGTGTTTGAACCTCATCTTGATGAGAAAAAAAACTAACATGTGTAACTGTTTCATCATTCTGATGGCTTTAAGACGGAACATTTGGTATCCGTGGATATTTTTTAGCATTTTCTACTGTGGTGGCCGGTTCAAAATTCTGGCTAAATGCTTCAGCAAAACAGAGTCTGCGAACGGACTGTCCGGTCATGGATATGGAGTTCTTGAAGTTAGATGCGTTTCTTTTATTGCGTTTTCCATGTAATCATTGAAGAATATAGAAAGGAGGCGACAGTCTTAATGCATTCCTAAAATCAGTCGGATCTATGCTGCTAGGCTGCTCAGTAGAACTGCACTGTTTGCATCTTTGTAGAGGGCTGACTTGACTTGAACAAGGTTCTTGTCAAAGTTGCTGGTTACATGAACTGCCAAAACACTTAAGCCGAACACAGTCGAAGATAGGAAGTTAATGAATTTGTAGCAGGGGTTACGTTGATGTTGTAGGTGTCATTCAAATGAAAGAGATGTCAGAGAAATGTGTTGGAAATTCATTATTATCTTATTTCGTTCATTAATTGACTTTCTAATTCATGTTACATTGTACTGAGTCAAAAAAAGATCACGAACAAGTGTTGATCTCTATGCTTGATAGATATATTTTTGTCAAATATTCTCTCTGTTTATGTAATATTCTAATGTCGGATAAATCATTTGACGTAGTAAAGAAATGTGCTTTAAAAAGGTAAAAAAAAAAAAGAGATTTTTTTAATGAAATAAAAAATGATAATGATAGTACATATGAATGTTTATGTTCTGTCATTGCCAGTTACTCCAATGTGATTTAAAAATGGGTAATGTCCCTTTAAAGTCAAATCAGCTGAACCATTTCACTGATAAAAGAGAGATAAGACAGACGTAGAAGATGCCGAAACAAGGAGAGGAAGAAAGAATGTTGGGGAAGCAGACAAAGAAGGGGGGAAAACGCCGCCGATCTTGTCGACTGCCTTTGTAGGAGGCTTTCACGAAGGCCTATTCATCCACGCAAATCCCCGGAAATGGTCCTCTGGATTCACTCATCTGGCTAATTAACTGGCGACAAAATGATTCCTTCAACAAAAGCAACGTTGCGGGGGGAAAAAAAGGAAAAGAATAGGGTCTAAGAGAGAGAGTCGGCTGAGAAAGGACAAAAGAAAGCACAATAAAGGCTAAGAGAAATGAAAAAAAAAGGCCAAAAATCAGAATAAGG
>CM065741.1:38538685-38541185 GCA_033310375.1 Conus canariensis | reverse complement strand
GGAAGAATGGAAGGAGGAGGAGGAGGAGATCAGAAGAAGAAGAAGAAGAAGACGATGATGATGATGATGATGATGATGATGATGATGATGATGATGATGATAATGATGATGATGATGATGATGTGATGATGATGATGAAGAAGAAGAAGAAGAAGAAGAAGAAGAAGAAGAAGAAGAAGAAGAAGAAGAAGAAGAAGAACATTGACTGATTGATTGTATCTTTAATGGGTAAAGAATTAGGCACATTAAAGGCCTTTTCACAATTCTGCAAACTAATACACAAACAATGGTAGGTTAAAAAAAAATCAAACGCTACAACATGAGACAATGACCAATTAGAATAATTTGATAATCCAGCTAACAACGTATTCTTTGAGAGAGATACACAGGCACTGTAACGTATAGCACTGTAACGTAGGTGGCCTACATTTTCACACATCAGCATATAAATGCGAAATAACATGAACGAATATCTCTATTACATTACACGTTATTTCTAGAGTCACACATCTATAGCATCAGTCATTCGCTCACTGATCACTTTTCACGCTTTCTTTTACAGGCACGAAGTTTTGTGAGAGTTCAGTTCGTAGTCGTATATTCTTCTTCTTCTTCTTCTTCTTCTTCTTCTTCTTCTTCTTCTATGATGAAAAAAGTACACGCCCATAACTCCAAACGAATGGTGCTTACGACACCGAATCGCCTAGCAGACATGACAGCACAGAGAACAAACTGAGAAACATCCCCCGGTCTAAATGTTGTTCTGAATTATTGAGGCATGTCAGTTTCAGGTTGTCGTCACTTACAAGATTTGACCTTGTCTGACAAACAAACAAACAAACAAACAGGCAACAAACGAACGAACAAAAGAACAAATCAAAACAAACAAATCAAAGCAAAATACATAAAGAAATGTGTTCTTTGACGTGTGCTTAAGAGGCTAATCCAGCAGTTTTCAAATGAATGCATTGTTGTTTCACTGAATAGAGAAGAGTTTCTCAGTGCTGTGTGTATTAACCTGTTCTGTACGATTATATTTATAAAATCGTCATAAGCATGCAACATACAGAATTAGTTAAAAGGTTTCCAAAACTAAGAGAATACGGAACAGCAAAATACATTTTGCCCTTTCGGTTCATAGGCTACGTGTGTCACAGTCTTATCGTGATAAGCCAATCCCAAAGAGGGTTAACGAATCAAGAAACCATAACAAGTACTGTGCTATCTTTGGTTCATGATGAAACCACTCACTCTCTGCCAGTTAAGTTGCTTTTTTTTTTCCGGACAGGCAGCGGACACGACAAGAACATAACACACACTCAGTCTATTTGCGGGCGGAAGGAAAATGGCTTAGTGGCAGGAGGCTCGTTCCAGTTGTGGCGCTGAGAGTGGAGAAAAGGGTGTCTTCAAACTATTTCGGCCTGTATCAGAGACGAAAATAACGTGCACGCAGCGGGCAAGAATAGTTTTAAACAGGAACGCGTACGTACGGGCCAGTTTTTTTTTTTGTAAAGTACGTGTTTTATTCTTGACTTGTTTTGAAGTCGTCTCCTATTTACGTCATGGATTGCCTTTACTTTGAGTTGATGTTTCCATTCGGACTTTACAACTTATATCCGCGCGGCTATATTTTGATTTATCCAGTCACAAAGGTAAATCTATGACGCATTGATAGAGATGGATGAGTACCATTGTGGAAACAAGTAAAGAAACACGAATGACAAACTCACACATTGCCAGATTTGGCAAGATGAAAAGCGGTTAATCCTTGTGCTGTATTTTAACGACGTTCGTTTATGTCTGCTCCTTCGTTTTGTAGAAACCGTTCTTTTTGACCGGTCGTATGTTGATCACATGTAAGATATTGCATGTTGTAATATTTGCATAAAATCAATGTCACTGGTGTATCAAGCACATTTTGTAACTATAGCAATGTTAATTTTGTAATAATCAAAATATTGTCGAATAATTAAAGACAGATTTACCGCCTCACCCAACCAGTGACATCGTCATGAAGGGGATGATTGGAAATGTCTAAGAATTTAATATCTATTGCTTGGGCAAATTAGGTTGTACTTGTGCTCTTAACTCCACACACAACACACACACACACACACATCACACACACACACACACACACACACACACACACACACCACACGTACAACACACGTATACCTCACACACTCCTCACACCACACACACCACACCCACACCACCACTCTCGTCTAATATCACAATGTGATCAGACGCTAAATAGAAGGACCTACACCACACATGGCAGGGGGCATCGAACGACAGCTGTGACAGCGACTGTGAGTATTGCTTTACTTCTCGTGACCAAGGACAGATGCTGCTACTCCTTAGATGGGAAACTCATGGTATCAGGAAATTCAGATTCTGATGTCGTTGGCTCATTGAATACTGGAGGAAAAGAATAAAGATAAAGAAACTAGGACAGTCAAACATCACGTGCACGTTCCATTGGCCACACACTTCT
>CM065741.1:38531185-38536185 GCA_033310375.1 Conus canariensis | reverse complement strand
AAAAGGGAGCATCAGGGAATCGTCTGATTGGCTGAAGCACGCGACAGCAGATCCGCCAGCACGTTCGATGTGCCAGAGATGGGCTGAACATCAAACGTGAATTCTTGGAGCGACAAACGCCCAACGCAGAATTCTGGCATTCTTGAACCCACATGTCCGAAGGTATGTGAGCGGGCGATGGTCTGTCTGCAAGACAAACTTCACGCCCCACAGAAACCGGACGAACTTCTGGACACCCCACACAATAGCGAGGCACTCCCGCTCAATCGTGCTGTAGTTGCACTCTCTCTGCAATAACTTGCGACTGGCGAACATGACAGGATGCAACATGCCCTCAAAATCCTGCAACAGCACAGCACCAAGCCCGACAGAACTCGCATCCGTACGCAGCACAAATAGGTCAGCCAAACGAGGCAGTAGAAGAACTAGTCTTGAAGACATCACATCCTGGATCTTCCTCAACGCATCAGCACAAGCGGGCGTCCACACAATGGAACGAGACGTTCGTGGGCCCCCCTTTGGTGAGTTCAGACAGCGGAGCGGACAAGGAGGCAAAGTTAGGGACATATCTCCGGTAGAAACTCAGCAGACCCAACAATGCACGCACCTGTCTCCTCGTTGTAGGCGTGGGGATCTGCAGGATTTTCTTCAGCTTGCTTGCCCCCGGACGAAGCTTGCCATCGCCAACCACATGTCCCAGGAGCTCAAGAGAACGAAACCCACATGTCCAACCACATGTCCCAAGAACTCCAGAGAACGAAACCCCGACTCAATCTTGGAGGGACGAGCAGTGAGATGAAACGCACGCAGGCGCTCCAACACTGTCTTGATATGAGAGAGATGCGAGTGCCAGTCAAGACTTATGCACCAGAATGTCATCGAAGAAGTTCACTGCAGAGCAAGTATCCAAGTGAAGCATGCGCATCATCCGAGCAAAAACCGCAGGGGCAGACACCAGACCGAAGGGCATACGAACGAACTGAAACAAACCAACATGTGTGGCGAACGCTGTCTTCGGTCTGTCCTCGGGTCGAACCTGCACCTGCCAGTATCCCTTGGCGAGATCAATACGTGTGAAAAACTTGGCATTACCAAGAACTGAGAACAAAGCCTCCACATTGGGAATGGGTTCGGCATCGAACACTGTCACCTTGTTAAGCCACCGGTAATCAATGCAGAAACGACAGGAGCCATCCTTCTTCCGCACGAGAACCACAGGAGCAGAGTACGGACTTTGAGAACGCTCAATCACTCCCAAATCTAACATAGTTTGAACCTCGCGCTTGACAACGTCTTTCACAGTGAAAGGAATGTCATACATCTTTCTCTTGACTGGTACGTCAGTACTCAGTGGAATCTCCAGAAACAAATCACCAGAAAAACAACCAGGCTTGGTTGTAAGAATGTCAGAAAAAAAAACATAAAAAATACCACTCAACTGTGCACGAGCAGAATCTGGCAAAGAAGCATCAATCTTGACATCATCAACACCCTCATCTGGCGAAGACGTAGTCATGGGTGTACTCAAGGTAGGCAACTGAGACGAATCATCCACATCTTCAACAACTCCAGCAGAACAGGCAGAAAAAAACGGGCGCTTGAGAGTCCTGAACACACACCTTGGGAGAAACATTCTGAGAGGAAGAGTCAACCTCCAATGGTCCAACATCAGTCCAGGGCTGAAGCTCTCCACTGACAACAGAAACGTCAACCTGAACAAGCGGACGGTCATAGACTGAGCACTCAAGACAACACTCACCTGAGACAGCGCCCTCAACATCAAACCGATCAGAATAAGAAGCACCAACAGAGCCTGCATCATCAGCAACAGCAGCAGAAGACTCCGAACATGCGTCTGACTGAACAACAGAAACCAGCATCGGTGTAGACGCGGGAGACACCACTGGATTCCTGCGTATGTATTTTTTGAGCATGTTAGCATGGAACACCTTCTCTTTTCCTTTGAGAAGCACACGACAGTCTGGATGCATGACCTTGGTTACAGGGAAAGGATCCAACCAGCTGGAAAGCAGTTTGTTTGAACTGGATGGCAGGAGAACAAGCACCTCGTCATCAACATTAAATTGACGAACCTTCGCCTTCCTGTCAAAATACTGCTTGTTTCTCGACGACGCAGCCGCTGAGTTCTTCATGGCGATTTCAGCCGAATCAGCGATCACGTTTTGTAGCTCAAAAATGTACCTGTACAAGGGTTTAGCCTCCTTATCCCTGTCTGCCTTGTCAGTCCAAGTCTCCTGCAGCAACGCAACAGGACCACGCACCTCACGACCGAACAACAACCTGAAAGGCGAGAACCCCGTACTCTCAGATGGCAGCTCTCGACAAGCGAACAACAACGCTGGAATGTACCTGTGCCACTCCTTAGGCCGATTCTGAACCACCTTATTGAGCATCGCTTTCAACGTGCCATGAAACCTTTCAACCAAACCGTTTGATTGCGGATGGTATGGCGAAGTCCGGACACCCTGACTACCACAGAGTGTATGGAACTGCGACATGAGCTCAGAGTTGAATTGTGTCCCTTGGTCCGAAAGAATTTCTCTGGGAAACCCAAGCCGAAAACAATAGTCAATAATGCCTCCGCCACAGACGCAGATGAAATATCTCTCAGCGGCACTGCCTCTGGGTACCTTGTGGCAACATCAATGAGAGTGAGGATGTACTTGTGACCCTTCTCAGAAGCTGGTGTGATCGGACCAACTAGGTCAATCGCGACCCTGTGAAATGGAGTGCCAATCAACGGCACAGCAGCCAACGGAACAGGCGCAACCTTGCCCCTAGGCACTTTTCTTTGACACACGTCACACGAAGCCACATACTTTGCGACGTCAACAGTCATACCTGGCCAGAAAAAAACTTCTCAAGCAGCCTGAGCAAAGTTCGACGCAACCTACAATGGCTGCAAGACAATCGTGAGAAACTGTCAAAACAGACGCCCTAGCAACTGTAGGCACAACGACTTGGTCCCACGAACGTGAACCTCTCCGGAATGTACGGTAAAGAACACCATCGGCCAGGTAAAAGAAATGTGAAGTACCTCCAACTGAACTCACCTCTCCAGAGTCAGCCAAGTCCAAACACTGTTTCAGAGAAGCGTCCACCTTTAGTTCCTCAATCAGCTTCTCTGGCGACACATCCAGCACACTTGGCAACTCAGACAGAGCCTTCTTCTCCACGACATGCTTACTTCTCGCACGTGTGATTGCAGCCAGAGAGAAAGAGTCAACAGACTCACCGAGTGGTACTAAATCCTGCACACCGGGAACATTGCCTACCAATGAAATCTGCAACAGAGCTTTCAGAACTAGAACAGTACCACACTGATAGCATTTAACCGGATGGATGAGAGGTCGTTCACTTCCTCGACCAGACAGCAACCACCGCTGAGTTTCCAAGAACTTTTGGGATCGGGCAACAACCTTGCGCATGGCTCAGCGTGCAAAGACTGCATGGGTTTTTACCTGACTTCCAGGGACAGAACCTGTGTATGTGACCAACATCCTTACACAGCCTACAAATCACTGTACGCTGATCCTGAAAACCACTGGATTGACCAGAACTGTTGCTTTTTCCACCACTACGGAAACCACGAGCGCTTTGGCCACGACCACCTCGAGACAAACCACCACGTTCTTCACCACGACCACCAGGACTGCGATAACTGTCGCCACGTCCACCACGACGGAAGAACTGCTGTTGTCCATCCCTTTCGTGAAAATAACGTCTATCTTGAAATCTGAAACCCTGAGCATTACTCTGACCTTCAACCTTGCTCACCGAATCCAATTCATTTGGAAGGCAGTCGATCTTGTAGAACATGTACTAACGCGTAGAAGAGCATGTGAACTCTGCTCCTGCCTGTTCAACGCTTCTTGTGATGTTGAAGGACGTAGAATTTAGCGTGCTCAGCCCTGGAGCAAGACAAAGACAGTGGGTGACACCCAGGTTGTCTCCACCTTCAAGGCGTGATCCAGCATTGGCCACCAGAGCAACACGGGATACTGGAGAATAATTCTCTATGGAAGCTACCGTCACTCCAGTGGGAAGTTTGGTCAGTTTTAGTGCCTGTGGTTGTAAAGGTGCACTGCTTTCGCTTGGTTCCTGACGGGCAGCTACTGAATATAGTCGCACCTGAATTGTCTTCAAAGCTGTTCTGGATAGCACAGATGCCATGCTTTATCACTTTAACACGACGACTCGGTCGTCTCCAGAATCAGCAGAAGACAAAATGTGTGTGCACATGTTTGATAAATACAAAGAGAGAGAGAGAGGGGAGAGAGAGAGAGAAGACAGACAGACAGACAGACAGACAGACAGACAGACAGACAGACAGATACAGAGAGACAGAGAGAGAGACTGTCAGACAGACTGGGAGACAGATAGACCTGGCCATTGCAGAGAGAGAGAGAGAGAGAGAGAGACAGACAGACAGACAGAGAGACAGACAGACAGACAGACAGACAGACAGATACAGACAGACAGAGAGAGAGACTGACAGACAGACTGGGAGACAGATAGATCTGGCCATTGCAGAGAGAGAGAGAGAGAGAGAGAGGCGGGGGTGTGAGGGGAACAGTTTGAAATAGGAAAAGAGAGCGAGGGAGATAAAAATAAAGGAGACAGAGACAGACAGACAGAGAGACAGACAGACAGACAGAGAGACAGACAGACAAACACACAGACAGAGAGAGAGACAGAGACAGAGAGACTTAAGAGAAAGAGACAGCAGGAAGGGTACGACATAGTTGGAGATAAAACACAAGAGTCACGAAGCCCATCAATTTCTTAACGGTTTGTCCACACATCCTGTTCAACGCTTCTTGTGATGTTGAAGGATGTGGAATTTAGCGTGCCATCCCTGGGGCAAGGCGAAGACAGTGGGTGACGCCCAGGTTGTCTCCATCTTCAAGGCGTGATCCAGCATTGGCCACCAGAGCAACATGGGATACTGGAGAATAATTCTCTATGGAAGCTACCGT
>CM065741.1:38516185-38521185 GCA_033310375.1 Conus canariensis | reverse complement strand
GTTCCAGAGGAATTCTGGGGAGCAGCACCGGTTCACCTTTGTGGGGGCCACATGATATTTTCGCTCCTACAACGTTCCTGTGTAGTCTGCTGAAGAACATCGGGTGCCATTGATCACCTTTGGCGGGTCCAGTGAGCGGAGAATGATAATAGGGACTCCAGATTTCAGCAACAGTTCATGTGGTGGAAGTCCAGAAATCTCAATGGAGTTCAGGAGTTCTTGTGGATAAAGGACTGCCTCATCATCATTCTTGGCCGTGTCAACAGATCTGTACAGTTTCCTCTCCAGGGAAGTCAGCTACGATTTTTCTGTTCAGCCTGTTGACAGTCTCGTTCAGGGAGGAGATTATGGCCCTTTCCGCTAACCAGTCTGAGTCTGCACAGTGAGCATGAAGATCCGGGTAGACTGCTTCTATCAGATCCTCCTGGCTATCAGACAGGCGTTGACAATGTTGGCTCTGGTGCCATTGAGGACGACAGGGAGGATCTGCCTGAAGTCCCCACAGAACAGCGTTGGGATGCCTCCCATTGGCCTGTGCACTTGGGTGATGTCCTGCAGCGTAGAGTCCATGGCCTCGTAGACAGCTTTGTGGGTCATGGGAGCTTCATCAATTATGACGGTTGCAGCCTCTTTGATGACTTTGGCCAACGTTGACCCACGCTTGACAGAGCAGGTTGGCGTTTCTTGCTTGTCGGCATCCAGAGGGACCTTGAAAATGCTATTTACTGTCCGCCCACCCGGGAAAAGAGTAGCGGCAATGACACTGGAAGCAGTGGCTAGCACTATTTTGCCTGTGGAGCGGATCCTGTTCAGGATAAGATTCAGGATGGTCTTTCCTGTCCCTCATGGAGCATCAAGGAACATTATGTTGCTGCTTGCTGTGGGATCCTGCCTCTGCTCAACCATGGTCATAAAGCTGTCGTACACGTCTCTCTGGTCAGCTGTCAGCTTCTTCAGCTGGTCATCAGCTGCTGCCCGGAGTGCAGTAGTGTCGTAATTGGTCTCGCGGTAGTATTCTCGAGGCACAGTTTGTTGTTGTGTGACTGTTGGCATCCCATACTCCTCTGTAGACTTGCCTCCAAGAAAGAAGAGTTTGTCCTGAATCACAGTAAGAGCTTGGTTGTAGATGGCATCTGTGTACTGCGCTTCATAATAGACATCTCTTCGGACTTGGAAGAGGAAATCTTCAGCAAGATGGTCTCTGAAGAGGTTCCACAGGTTGCCTGGGTTACTGGGGTTGAAAGCCACCAGGATAATACAGAAGTCACGCAGCAGTCGGGGTCTCTGAGAGATGGAGGCTTCCTCCAGGGCAAGTTGTAGAAGGCGGTCATCATCTAGGAGTCCAAGAGCATTGCAAGCATTTCGAAAAATGTTGTGGACATAGCCGTTGACAATCTTCAGCTCCTCGTACGAACGGGATCCTTTCATAACGTTGAGTAGAAGCCTCAAGAAGTAGCACTCTCCTGGCGAGGACTAATACTGTACAATCGCCGGATTGCAGTGCCCCTTTGTCGTTTCTTCCACATATTCTGAGTGGACATCAATGTGAAGTGCTCAGGGACTTCCACGTACTTCAGCTCTCGTGCTGTAGGGTCTTGAGAGCATAGGCTAAAGATGGCGGTAAGGGTTGCTTCTGGGGGAGAGCCTTGTGCTCTTTGCGCTGCGCTTGTGTGGATTGAAGTAGACCCATTGTCCATTCTCCAAATGGACAGCTGGTCTCTGACCATGGGGTGGCGCTCATGCAGGTCAAATCCCAGGAGTCTCCAGGTCGCCTCGATGCTGCCAACGTAGCGGGCATTCTGGTACATTTGGATCTCGTCAATGACTGGAGGTTGTTGAGCTGTTCCTTCACCTGCCTGAGTGGCTTGGAGTTGGAAGACGGCTTGGTCTGTGCCCTTGTGGACATACTTCAGGACGTACTTGATGAATTTTATGCTACTGCATATTTCCACATTGATGTGGCAGTTGAACTAATGTAGGAGGTAAGGGTTGTAGGGGACAACCCACTGGTTGGTGACGATGATTTCTCTCTGCCCAAGCTTCACAGTCCCAGTATGTCCTCATTCAGACTCCTCACGTCTCCTGTACTTGGGGTAGCTGTCCTCACCCTGCTCTATGACCCTTCTTGCCTCTCAATCAATTTTACCTCACAATTTTTTTTCGTAATACGATACACAGTCGATAGAGGGATGCCTGTACTTAATGAACTTACCGATGCATTCTCAATTCCTCGATTGAAGTGCTCCAAAATGACAACTCTATAGGGGCCGCCATAACCTAGTGGATAAGGCGCTGGACTCATGATCCAAAGGTCGTGGTTTCGAATCCCGGCTTGGTCTTGGAAATTTTAACGTGGAATGTTTCCAGCTAAAATGACCGTAGTTCACCCCGATGTCCACCCTGGCCCCGCAGGTGTCAGTCTAATGTGACGGACCAGCCGTCTGCATATCCTTGATTTTGGCACGGACGTTAAACCCAACTCAAACATGACACCTCTGTGAAAAGATTGCATTTTCACGATGTAATATGTCTATTGGAGGGCCTCTGGGTTGACAACATTTCTGGTCTCCCTGTTTGGCGCAAGTATAGTCAGTGTTTCTGCACTTCCAGTTCGTGATGCTGCAACGTAGAACATTCCATGTGTAAAACACGGAACGGTCAGATCTGCCCCACGGGATGAAAATGTCTGACCATGGCTCTTGTTGACAGACAAAAATCAGACGGTATTGCAGAGCATCATAACTTCGGTGTATTTCTGAAATCCTCTGCAGACTACCATCTCTAAATGTAGAAATTAACGGTTTTTAACGGTCAATTTTAAGTTTCTGTTCATATTAGTTGTCTATCATTGATCAGCGTGTAAAACTGCACCTGTATACCAAATTTCATCAAGAAAGGTCTAAATTTAGAAAATAACGGATCTTAACGGTTTTTAACGCTCAATTTTAAGTTTCCGTTCGTGTAAGTTGTATATCATTGTTCAGCGTGTAAAACTGCATCTGTATACCGAATTTCATCAGGAACGCTCTAAATTTATATAATAACGGTTTTTAACGGTCAATTTTTAAGTTTCCGTTCGTGTAAATGTATATCATTGTTCAGCGTGTAAAACTGCATATGTATACCGAATTTCATCAAGAACGGTCTAAATTTATATAATAACGGTTTTTATCGGTCAATTTTAAGTGTCGGTTCGTGTAAGTTGTATATCATTGTTCAGCATTTAAAACTACACCTGTATACCAAATTTCATCAAGAAAGGTCTAAATTTAGAAAATAACGCTTTTTAACGGTGATAAATAACGGTCATAAAAACTATCGAATGACCCAATGTTATTTACAGTATGTCCTTCTAGACTCATGCCAAGTTTGGTGGCGATCCGAGGACTCCTTTGCCGCCAACATCAGAAAAGATTGTATTTTTGATCGTTTTTAGGGGGGGGTACGTATTGTTAACGGTTTTTAACGGTCATAAATAACTGTCGTAGAAACTGTCCAATGACCCTATGTTACTCGGGAGATGTCCCTCTAGGTTCGATGTACCTGTGCAATGTCACAACGGCCATTTGATGAAAAGCAGAGGAAAAAGATGTCTTTGAAACCGTTATAACAGTTTTTTTAACGGTTTTTAACGGTTTTATTTCTTTAAAGATTAGCCCAAAACCATCCTCGGGTCACAACAGACATACCTGCTAAATTTCAAGAAGATCGGGTTTTAAACAGTTTCTTTTATAGGGTTTGGTGTTTTTAACGGTTTTTAACTGTTATAAATAACGTTTTTTAACTGCCAAATAACGGTTTTAATTTTAGAGAAGTAGTCCTGTACCTGTGCAATGTCACAACGGCTATTTGAAGAAAAGCAGAGGAAAAAGATGTCTTTGAAACCGTTATAACAGTTTTTTAACGGTTTTTAACGGTTTTATTTTTTTAGAGATTAGCCCAAAACCATCCTCGGGTGACAACAGACGTACCTGCCAAATTTCATGACAATCGGTTGAGCCGTTTTTGAGTCTATAGCGTACACACACACACACACACACACACACAGAGACAGAATTTGCCATTTATATATTAGATATATATATATATATATATATATATATATATATGTATATATATATATATATATATACCTGCACTTGTTTTCCCCCACTACTTAATTGTTCAGCATTATATTGTTTGGTCAATCAGTGGGCGATTGCATCTCTTAGGAGATCCAAGTAAAGGTTGTTCTGCACAATTCGTAGCCGCTGACAATGCTTGGGTTATTGAACAGCAGAGCTGACCACTCAGACTGTTCCATATCTTTTGATCTCCCTTGCATCCTTAAATGGATCCTCAAGCATAGGCTCAACGATTGTTCCATACATTTTATACTGTTTGCATCAAGTTGTAAGTTTTTCAGCAACCTTTTTCCTCTCCACACTTTCGTTTTGTTTTATTTACTACCTTTCGCTGGCTGCTTTGGGGATGCTGTTGGATTCTCTTTTGAACCCTTGGTGGTGAGAACACCACAGAATTACGGACTGTGGTGTGTCTCTATTTGACGCCAAGAGCACAGACGCAATCAGCTGTGTCTCCCTGATGAGTCCGATCCAGCGGACGAAAGCCCTAGGAGCAGGCAATACATATAGATCTGCCTTTGAGAGGGATTGCGATGGTTCGTCATGCAGCTAGCGAAGGGTTTTCATACTTATAATCTATATTTTTCCATTTTCTTCTTTTCCGTTTTTTATTTTTATTTTTTAACCTTCGAATCTTTGCCAAGTCATTATTATAATGATGGAAGAATTGTTAACCTGCACTTGTTTTTCCCCCACTACTTAATTGTTCAGATATATATATATATATATATATATAGAGAGAGAGAGAGAGAGAGAGAGAGAGAAATAGAGACAACATATAATATGTGTGTGTGTATATATATATATATATATATATATATGTGTGTGTGTGTTCATATACAAATATATATTTATATATATGTATACACACACACA
>CM065741.1:38471185-38506185 GCA_033310375.1 Conus canariensis | reverse complement strand
AGATATTTTCAAGAAAGTAAAAGAGGGAAGACAAGTAATGACTCAGATCCTACACCTCGAAGGGTAGTAAGCCAAATACCGGTCAACCACAAATAACAAAAAAGAAAAAAAAGTTCCCGACACCTAAAGCATTCCTTGTGCAGCCATCGCTAGACTCTGGGCAGAGGAGGAGGAAAGCGATCCCTAAGGAAGGGAAGAGTCTGTCCATAATGAGCACACCTTCCAACTGTTATTGGACTGTGATTATTTCCCCTAGCTCCCTTCTCCCAGGAGGCGTTAGCTGAAGCCGAAGCCTTCAGGAAGGGAAGGTGATTAACAAAATCTCAGGTGGCCTACATCGTCCTCTTCACTCATGTGTGATTCCACATTGGCTTTCCTTCCAGCCGATATGGGAATTGTTCTGACCAAATTATGGCGACAAGAAGATGAGAGAGGCAGAAAGCCTTCACAGCTGGCCTCACTGGAAATCTTGACTCAAAGATTGTCCACTAAAGCATCTGTTTATTTCCACAGTTAAAGACAGGCCACACGGACCCTGTTGGTCCTAAGAAAAAAAAAACAGTTAAATTTAAATTCACTTTTTTTATAACCAGAGGGAGTAGACACAAAAGCCTTAAAAGCCAACAAGGTAGAAAAATCTTTTCATGGCAAAAAGAACCTCCTGTGGGAAAAAAATCCCCCCCCCCTCCCTCCCCCTCCCCCCCCCCCCCCCCCCCCCCCCCTCCCCTCCCCCAGTTTAGGTCCTCATAAACGAATTCGTTGACAACAACAACAAAATCATTAGTCGACAACTGTGTCTGTCTGTTGTCTATTTGTCTGTCTGTCTGTCTGTCTGTCTGTCTGTCTGCCTGTCTGTCTGCCTGTCTGTTTGTCTGTCCTCTCTCTCTCTCTCTCTCTCTCTCTCTCTCTCTCTCTCTCTCTCTCTCTTCGCTTGCTTCACTTTATCACAGGTTTGCAAAGGGAGAGTTTTGTCGTCTCCTATGTCCACAGTTTATTTGAGGCGTTTACAAGCACAGAGCTTACAAATACAAACACTACTGACGTCAGGTATAAAACTGTGGAACACCCTTTATCTGTCGTCTCCAACCCAACCAGAAGAGCTGAGGCACATGGGAATCTTGCTTGAACAGCCGATCCGGATTAAGTCCGAAAGGGGAGGGGGAGTGGGAGTGGGGGAGGGGAGGGGGTGCACGCCTCCGGCAATAAAGAGTCGAAAATCCCGGCACGGCGTTGACGAATTAGCAAATATAGCAGCAGAGACTAATAAAAAGCTGTCATTGCTACGTTTTCCATCATTGAAATGTTGATTATATTTTCATCGAAGTCCAGGGGGAGAGAGAGAGGGAGGGAGGGGCATGAGAAGCGATCAGGATCGGAAAACCAAGAATATTTCAGAGGGAAAACTTTTTTGAAATGAACGATTTCAACAGTTTCAAAAGAAGACAGCAAAGTATGAAATAGCCAGGGCATTTTAGATATTTTCCGACTGTATTTACTGAAAGACCTGATATATAAATAAATTCTAAAAAGGATAATCCTAAAAGGGCTCAACACCTTACCTCTCCCCAGCCTGTTAGGGATTATACAAATGAAATATTTGAAAAGTGTAACATTGATATGGAAAGTATTTCAGATGTGTCCATAGTATCAAGCATACCTCATTGGAGCATTTCCAAGCTAAATTTGATATAGATTACACTGACATGAAGAAGGTTGATAATATCAGTATTCTGTCATGATAAGCAATAGAACAGATTGAAATCGTGCATCCAAATTATTTGAAGATTTTTGCAGATGGTTCGATTTTTAGAATCATATGCAGGGTCCGGTTTTGTGATTCCATTGCTGAAGATTCGTCAGTCCTTTTCTCTTGGGAAAGGATTCTCCACATTTACGACAGAACTGTGCGCTAATCTTAGGGCTTTGATTTTTATGTGTGACAGTAACACTGCTTTCTATAGTATACGTTTTTGCGTTGATTCCAAGTCAGAGCAATACAGCTGGCAAAATTGGGAATCAAAAATAAGAAAAAATTTACTTTTTGAAGTAAGATATTATATACATGTTATTATATTGAAGGGAATTGGGGTATCTTTTTGCTGAGTTCCATCACACTGTGGCATACCCGGTGATGAAACAGCAGATAAATTAGCTAGAGATGGTGCATTAAGAAAAACACCTGAGAGTAATTTGAAACTTGGTGTTCAAGAAACTAATTCGTTATTGGAAAAATGCGTGAACAGTGAACACCTTCCAGAAAAGTATGAAATCTTATCATGTCCACGATATTTGTCATCTTTAATACACAAGCTTCGACTGAATTCGTGGAAAACCAAATTTTCCCAAAATGTAGCATGCGATTGTTCAAGCCCTCTATCAATGGACCGTATTCTTTTCCATTGTTCAATATTAACTTCATTATATAAAGAATCGAACGTAGATGTGACTGTACATGATTCTTTTAAAACAATAATCCACAAACCAGAAACTGTGCGAATAGCAAAAGTGCTATCCATGCATCAGATTAATAGATTTTTATCCCCCTTCTCCTCGCTCCTTTCTTTCTTCTTTTATTTTTTTTTAAAGTCTGCTATCACCAAGTGTGAACAGACTCTATATTAAAGAACTCACTCACTCACTCTACTGGAAGACTTTAAAGACACAGTCTTTTTGCTTTGTTACTTGAAACAAGAGAGGCATATTGTTTACAATAAACAAGTAGGGTAACTCTTGCTCCCACAAGAAAACATAACTCCAAAGGAATGCTGCTTACGACACCGAATCGCCTGGCAGACATGACAGCACAGAGCACACAGAACAGACAAGAAAACATTCCCATATTGTTTAGTCAGGCAAGGACGACACGTTCAGGCAAGCCGAGAAAAAAAATGTTCCACTTAAATATCATCACGGCAGCAGAGTTCCTTCGCTCTCTGCACATGCGAGGCTGCAGAATCGATGTGGTGCTGCTCACCTGCACCCTTCAATTTGAAAAAAAATAAATAAATAAAGGGGCGGGGGGGGGGGGGGGGGGGGGGGGGGGGGGCTTTTTTGAAGCTATTTGGTGAGTATGGTGTTATACCGACCAAAAATTATCCGAACTATTCCCATCTTAAACCATGACCCTGTACTAACAATGGCGAGAGTGACGCTGCAGGCGCGGGCAAGATCCAGCGGGGTCGTGTTGTCCCGCTGGACTATAACATCGAAAAGCGTCATGATGATTACACTTGCTGTCACTCCACATCGTGTGACGGTGGCAGCGCCTACAAGGCGACGCCGACAGCATCTGTACGTCCTCGGACTTTCAACGCAGAGTCACGTGTGAACGTCTGTACCGTTACATTGGGCAGCAGGCCCCCACCTGTGGAACCGATTCCATCTGCTGCCGCCACAGCCAGGGAAGTGATAAGGAAGGTGTAAGAGTAGGCCGGTGTAGCGTTACTATAGGGAGAACTACTATAGGAAGAGCAACCATTGGAAGAACTGCCACAGGAAGAACTACCATAGGAAGAGCTACAATAGGAAGAGCTACCGTAGGAAGAACTGCCATAGGAAGAACTGCCATAGGAAGAACTGCCATAAGAAGAACTATCATAGGAAGAACTACCATAGGAAGAACTGCCATAGGAAGAACTGCCATAAGAAGAACTATCATAGGAAGAACTACCATAGGAAGAACTGCCATTGGAAGAATTGCCATAGGAAGAACTGCAATAGGAAGAACTATCATGGGAGATGCTATCATAGAAAGAACTACCATAGGAAGAACTGCCATAGGAAGAACTACCATAAGAAGAACTGCCATAGGAAGAACTACCATAGGAAGAACTGCCATAGGAAGAACTACCATAGGAAGAACTGCCATAAGAAGAACTGCCGTAGGAAGAACTACCATCGGAAGAACTGCCATAGGAAGGAAGAACTGCCATAAGAAGAACTGCCGTAGGAAGAACTACCATAGGAAGAACTGCCATAGGAAGAACTGCCACAGGAAAAACTACCGTAGGAAGAACTGCCATAGGAAGAACTACCATAGGAAGAACTGCCATAGAAAGAACTCCCATAGGAAGAACTGCCACAGGAAGAACTACCGTAGGAAGAACTGCCACAGGAAGAACTACCGTAGGAAGAACTGCCATAGGAAGAACTGCCATAGAAAGAACTGCCATAGGAAGAACTGCCATAGGAAGAATTGCCATAGAAAGAATTGCCATAGGAAGACCTACCGTAGGAAGAACTACCATAGGAGGAACTACCATAGGAAGACCTACCGTAGGAAGAACTACCATAGGAAGGACTACCGTAGGAAGAACTGCCATAGGAAGCACTGCCATAGGAAGAACTGCCATAGGAAGAACTGCCATAGGAAGACCTACCTAGGAAGAACTACCATAGGAAGAACTACCATAGGAAGAACTGCCATAGGAAGAGCTGCCATAGGAAGAACTGCCATAGGAAGACCTACCGTAGGAAGAACTACCGTAGGAAGAACTGCCATAGGAAGTACTACCATAGGAAGAACTGCAATAGGAAGAACTATCATGGGAAATGCTATCATAGAAAGAACTCCCATAGGAAGAACTGCCATAGGAAGAATTGCCATAGGAAAGCCTACCGTAGGAAGAACTACCATAGGAAGAACTGCCATAGGAAGAACGACCATAGATAGAACTGCCACAGGAAGAGCTACCGTAGGAAGAACTACCAAAGGAAGAACTACCGTAGGAAGAACTACCGTAAGAAGAACTACCATAGGAAGAACTGCCACAGAAAGACTACCCTATGAAGAACTGCCATAGGAAGAACTACCATAGGAAGAACTACCATAGATAGAACTGCCACAGGAAGAGCTACCGTAGGAAGAACTACCAAAGGAAGAACTACCGTAGGAAGAACTACCATAGAAAGAACTGCTACAGGAAGAGCTACCATAAGAAGATCTGCCATAGGAAGAACTACCATAGGAAGAACTACCATAGGAAGAACTACCATAGGAAGAGCTACCATAAGAAGAAGTACCGTAGGAAGAACGACCATAGGAAGAACTACCATAGGAAGAGCTACCGTAGGAAGAGCTACCATAGGAAGAACTACCATAGGAAGAACTACCGTAGGAAGAGCTACCATAGGAAGAACTACCGTAGGAAGAGCTACCATAGGAAGAACTACAATAGGAAGAACTACCATAGGAAGAGCTACCATAGGAAGAACTACCGTAGGAAGAGCTACCATAGGAAGAGCTACCCTAGGAAGAGCTACCCATAGCCAGTATGGTGTTCAGCAGCTCACGTTTTGAAAAAACAACCGTAATTTCTGTGGCGTGTGCGATTGAATACCACTGCATTTAAAGCGTACACATATACCGCCACTCTCTCTGTACGGATCACACTACCTTCCAGCTACAGACACATCAGCCCCTCTCCGCTGAACACGCTAACACAGAAAACTCTGTTAGGACAGGGAAAGTGCGGTAAATTGATGCTACTTTTTCAGATTAGAGAGATCCTTTTGGAGTATTTTCCCTTGAGCCCCCACCCCGGTTTAAAAAAAAAAGAAAAAAGAAAAAGAATTTGTGAACCCACAAAACGCCTGAAGATTTCTTCTATGTATGTGTGTGTGTATTTATGTATGAACGTATGTATGTATGTATGAATGTATGAATGTATGTATGTGTGTATGTATGTATGTGTGTATGTATGTATGTATGTATGTATGCATGTATGTATGTATGTAGTATGCATGTATGTTGTGTATGTATGCATGTATGTGTGTATGTATGGAGAGAGAGAGAGAGAGAGAGAGAGAGAGAGAGAGAGAGAGAGAGAGAGAGAGAGAGAGAGAGAGAGAGAGAGATTCCTGCTGTTGTACTTAATTTGTCCAAATTAGCGCGAACAGTCAAAGCGAAGTCTGCTGGTTTAGATGAATGCTTGAGTAGCCCATAAAGCGTGTTGGTTAGAATTCTTGAAACATAGATTTAGTGTTCAGTGCGTAAGCGCAAAACAGTACCGTATTGTTCAGAGCGAATGCTATGACTGTGATAGGTCAGTTATGGAAGAGAGAGAGAGAGAGAGAGAGAGAGAGAGAGAGAGAGAGAGAGAGAGAGAGAGAGAGAGGTTTTGGCTGTTACGGAGGTGAAGAGAGAGAGAGAGAGAGAGAGAGAGAGAGAGAGAGAGAGAGAGAGAGAGAGAGAGAGAGAGGAACAAGCGGGTGAATTAACGTTAACAATATACTGAAGATTTACACTGTACAGATCGTAAATAGGTGGATAAGCACTGATAAACAAACAAACAAATCAAAATATAAATCGATAAATAAATAGATAGATGAAAAAGTAAATCAATGAAAACAAACAAGCAAACAAATAAAGATTTGCCGTGTTGTTTCTGGTAAAATTGTGGAACAGACACTGACAACAGATTTAAGACATTTACTATGTAGTTTGTGAAAAATGGTTCTCTTTATTACATTTCATGATGCATATGGAGACCACTTCAAGGCAGAACAGTTGATAAAAGCCGGAGAAGAAAAAAAAATAGGGAAGAAAAACCTCCCAAAATGAATAAATTCAGCATAAATTAATCTCGCGGTTAGAATTTGGATTAGCCAATTTTTTCGTTGTCCTTTTTCAACAGTTGTGGGAAAAAAAATTCAGATCAAAACTCCGTAAATGAACCAGTTCATCATAAATCAATCAGTCAGAATGTATTTGGATTAAACACCTTTTCGATGTCCCTTTTCAACGTTTGTGAAAGAAAAAATACAAAAAAAAAAAAAAAAAAAACTGTAAAATCAGATGCGGAAAAGACGGTTTTAAGAGTACCGCCCCCTTCATCTTCCACCCCACCCCTACCCTCCCACCCCAATCAACCCCCCCCCCCCCATCTCCCACCTCCTCTCCCTAACCCCATGTCATCCCCATCCCCAACCCTCACACCCTCACCACCCTCACCACCCTCACCACCCACCACCCTCACCACCCTCACCACCCACCACCTCACCACCCTCACCACCCTCACCACCCTCACCACCCACCACCCTCACCACCCTCACCACCCACCACCCTCACCACCCTCACCACCCTCACCACCCAAGTGCACACACGCAAAATCAAACGACGAACAGATGAACGTGATAATTTGTTTTGAATCAAAAAGTATGATATAATTCGAGGAACGTGTGCTTTTTATCCATACATTAAAAAGATATTCCCAAGTTGTTGTTGTTGCATTTATTGTTGTTGTTGTTACGGTGATGATTATAGCCTTTTCATTATAAACTCACCTGCAGAAGAACATTCAACAGCAGAGATATTTAAGCTGAGGAGCATGTACATCCTAGCCGTTTTGAAGATATTGACAATTTCACAAAAATCAACATCACCAGTTTGAGACATTAAACAGATCTCACTATGAAAGATCATAATCATAGACTCTTACATTTCAATGTTTAAGAAGATCTCGAAGAGAGAGAGAGAGAGAGAGAGAGAGAGAGAGAGAGAGAGAGAGAGACAGACAGACAGACAGACAGACAGACAGACAGACAGAGACAGAGAAAGAGAGAGAGAGGGGGGAGGGAGGTAGAGAGAGAGAGACAGACTGACAGACAAACAGACAGAGAAAAGGGGGAGGAGGAGGAGGAGAAGGAGGAGGAGGAAAATGATAAGGAGATATCAACCGAAAGAAAGAAAAAATGATGGAGGGAAAGATCCACCGATTCTGTTAATTTCAGCTGTTCTGTACATGATTGATATGTATATACCGTCCATTGATTTTTTTTTGTTTTCTTCTTGCTGTCAACAATTGAGTTCACTGGTGTAAAAAAAAAAAAAAAAAAAAGGACGGCAAAATATCAATAAAAGATAAAATCGGTGTAACTATTGTACATGATATGAAGCGACATCTATAGGACGATTCTTTGTTTGAATCGCCAAGTTTCCGCTTCCGAGCTTGTTGCGTCACGTGACCATAGCGTCATCACGCCTCCGGAGATCCAGCTTATTCGGTGATGCACTGAAAAAAATATATATACAAAGAATCAGTACTGCGCGCACGCATGTGTGTGTGTGTGTGTGTGTGTGTGTGTGTGTGTGTGTGTGTGTGTGTGGGTGGGTGGGGTGGGTGGGTGGGTGTGTGTGCCTGTACAGAGTTCACGAGTTCACGAGCTCTCTCTCTCTCTCTCTCTCTCTCTCTCTCTCTCTCTCTCTCTGTGTGTGTGTGTGTGTGTGTGTGGTGTGTGAGAGAGAGAGAGAGAGAGAGAGAGAGTGCGTGCGCGCTATGGCGTATGCGTGTGTGAGTGAATGAGTGTGTGCGCGTGCGCATGTGTGTGCGTGATTGCGCATTTTCGTATGTGTGTGGTGGGGGGGGAGGGGGGGAGGGGACGTGTGTGTGTGTGAGTGGGGGGTAGGGGGCGTGTGGAGAGAGAGAGAGAGAGAGAGAGAGAGAGTGTGTGTGTGTGTGTGTGTGTGTGTGTGTGTGTGTGTGTGTGTGTGTGTGTGTGATCTTGTATGTGTGTGTGTGTGTGTGTGTGGTGAGAGAGAGAGAGAGAGAGAGAGAGAGGAGAGAGAGAGATGAGAATGATGATGATGATGATGATGATGGAGGGAAGGGGAAAAAAGTCAAGACAGACAAACACGATTAGACTGAACTTGCAAGATAAAAGGGGAGAGAGAGAGAGAGAGAGAGAGAGAGAGAGAGAGAGAGAGAAGGGGCGGAGGGGATGGTCGTTGTGGTGACAGAGTTTGGGGGAGCGTAGAGATGGCGTTTTGTGAAAGAGGAAGGAGGGATGAGGTAAGAGCTTTAGGGGAGGGATGGAGGAATGGCTCTCTCTCTCTCTCTCCTCTCTCTCTCTCTCTCTCTCTCTCTCTCTCTCTCTCTCTCTCTCTCTCTCTCTCTCTAGCTATAGCAACGTTGTTGAAAACGATCTAACATGTCGACTATGTAAAAGAGCAAGAGAAGATGGAATACTTTTTTCGTTGGTTTGTTTCTGTTTTGCTGTCCTGCTCTGAGAGATTTCAGAATAAAACTTATCCAATCCAAATACTACACAGAACCGTGTCTTTTCAGGCTTATTCGCTTATTGTCGACAACTAATGAGAACACGTTATTGAATTCAGCTAAGTATGTGTGTGAAGCAACCAAGAGAATTCAGACTGTAGTATCTTGAAGGTTTGTTTGTTTGTTTGTTTGTTTAAACTTACAGTGTTTCATCATTTCATTTGATTCGTACTATTCATGACATAATTACATTCATGACCCCCACCCCCACCCCCACCTCCACCCCCAACCCCCTTCAGTATGGGGCTTTGGTGGCCTTAACCTGAATAAAGATTTGCATTCGCATTCTCTCTGTCTCTGTCTGTCTGTCTATCTGTCTCCGTTCTCTCTCTCTCTCTCTCTCTCTCTCTCCTCTCTCTCTCTCTCTCTCTCTCTGTTTAAGGGAAAGAAATAAGTAGGGAGTTGACTTCCTCTCAGCGTGGTGAGAGGACGTGAATTAGGAGCTCTCCCGGCGCTCGCGCTTCTCATGGCTGGTTTAACCAGTTGAAAGCAGCGAGGTGAGCACAGGACAACATGATTTACTTCGTGTGATTTATTTTGTGTGGTGTTTTGTGTCATTTGAATGACTACTTCAACGATTTATTTTTTTCTATTTTAAAAGTGATTTATCATGTAGAAACTGCAGAGGGAATAGAAACTAGAAAGAGCAAACGATGCTGAAGTCAAGTCACTTGAAATATATTTTCCTTTATATCTACGATCATGTCAAGTACTGTAAGTAGATATTTCACTGCTAAGTCAAAAGGTAACGAAAAAGGGTAACAAGCGGAAACCCTCCTCCACGTCTTCTGCTAGTGACTCAGGATCCAGCCCTTCGGCAGACAGTGGGAAAGTGAAAGCTGTGCAGAAGAAACAGAAACAGGACAGTAAGGAAATCTCAGGTGAAAATATGGAGATGAATAAAAATGCTTTTCAGGAAATTAAAGATACACTGTGTAACATGTCAACCAAAGAGGATTTAGAGACAGTAAAGGCTGAGATCGAGACATTGAAAACTGAAATGATCAGACTAACAACAGCACAGTCTAAGCGAATAGATGCGCTTGAGTGCAGTGTGTTTGATTTGCAAACAAAAAACGATAAACTTACATCAGAAATAGGTACACTCAAAGAAGAAAACAGAGAACTGAAGGGTGTGTTGACGGTGAAAACAAATGAAATTACCGCTCTAAACAGGGAAAAGAATGACGGTGAACAGCACGGCAGACAGTGGAACGTGCGTGTGTTTGGCATCCAGGAGAGAGGAAAAGAGACAATGGAGGACGGTGTGAAACATTGTGTTGAACTGTTTAACAACAAGCTTGGTGTTAAAACGGTGTCTTCAGCTGATGTGGACATTGCGCACCGCACAGGTAAGAGGGGTGTGAATGGAAAACCAAGACCCATCATCCTGCGCTTTATTTCCAGGCGTAAGCGAGCCTCAGTGCTGTCAGAACGGCGTAAACTGAAGGGAACTGGACTGTCCATTGCAGAAGACTTAACCACTGCAAACTACCAGTTATTGAGAAGGGCTTCGAATCATTCTGCCACAATGTCCACTTGGTCGTCTAACGGGAAAATTTTTAGCAAAGTTGAAAAATGGTAAAATTATAAAATTGGACTTGGATTCGGATGTGGATGTCATCTTTAGAAGGGAGATGAACGTGTAATCAAAACAAACAAAAAAAGTGTAGTTTCTTCATTTTTTTTCTTTTTCTTTTTCTCAAGTTGGTAGTGAGCTTCTGTGGATGTTTTCCTTTTTATTGTTTTTTTTCTTCTATTTTTTCTCCATGCCTCTTGTGTGCTTTTTCATTACCAGTCTTTCTCCACCATATTGTTGATGTTCTGGATGTGTTTATTGCTTTCTCCCCCCCCCCCCCCCTCCCTCTGTGTGTGTGTGTGTGTGTGTGTGTGTGTGTGTGTGTGTGCGCGCGCGCGCGCGCGGCGCGCGCGTGTGTGCGCGTGTGTGAGTGTGTGTGAGTGAACGCACCCACCCGGCCTTTTTCTGCCACAGGCTGTTGGCCTTAGGGTGAGGGGAGCTAAGGGAAATCTTTCCCAAAACCTTTTTGGAAAATAAATAAATGTGCGTGTGTTGTTTTTCGGTGCGAGCGTGAGTGCGCAGATGTGGATCAGTGAAGCCGTTTTCTCATTTTTTCTTGATTGTTTTTAGTGATCAAAATCATTTTGTGTGTTTGATTTCCGGAAGTATTATTATGACGGGAT
This sequence comes from Conus canariensis, assembly GCA_033310375.1. Lineage (NCBI taxonomy): Eukaryota > Metazoa > Mollusca > Gastropoda > Neogastropoda > Conidae > Conus > Conus canariensis. Next base: position 38,494,927 of record CM065741.1, on the reverse strand, counting down.
CGATGTCTTTTGCTGTCCTCCAGCCTCTATCCGCACCCCTCCTCCCCACTTTTTTGGACCTGCCGTCCTCCGCCCCTGTGTTCCCATGCTTCCCTACCCCTGCTTCAAACACTGCCCTCTTTCTTTCCCAGACACGATCACTGGATCTCCTTTTTCTTTCTTTCTTTTATTCTATTTTTTTCTTTCTCTTTTTTTTTTTTTTTTTTTTGTCATTTTTTTCTTCCTTTTCTTTTCTTCTTTCAAAATTGGTTGGAACAAATTTCTGTGAACTTGCCCGAGGGATAGTTTTTGCGCAGATTTGAAAATGTGAATGATGTACTGGTGTCTTGAACCTCTTGTTGATTTTGTTGTCGGTATGGAAGACGTATTTGAAAAGCAACTGCTCTTGTGAATCAAAAGTTGGTTGGAAGGTGAGGTGGGGTGGGGGGGGGGGGAGGTCGGTTTAAGCCCCTTCTTCTGAGATATGACCTGTGTCCGTCTGGTGGAAGTGCGCTTTCATGTAGAATCGTGCATTCTGGATGTCTTCTGTTACCATCACGATTGTCGTCGTTGTGATGGAACGTGGGTGGAGGGGGGGGGGGGGGTGGGCGGGAGGATACCTTTGTTTTATCCATTTATTCATTTGTTATGTTCACTACTGTATGAAAACAACACATAGGATGGTATGGTGGGCAATTCCCTCCCGCGTTTCCGCCCCGCTTTTTCACCTGTGTGTGTGTGTGTGTGTGTGTGTGTGTGTGTGTGTGTGTGTGTGAGTGTGTGTATCAGTGTGAGTGTGTGTGTGTGTGTGTGTGTGTGTGTGTGTGTGTGTGTGTGTGTGTGTGTGTGTGCTTGTGTGAGTGTGTGTATCAGTGTGAGTGTGTGTGTGTGTGTGTTGTGTGTGTGAGTGTGTGTGTGTGGTGTGTGTGTGTGTGTGTGTGTGTGTGTGTGTGTGTGTGTGTAACATTTAATGTATTGACTCAACTACTGCATGATTCTTTCTTTTGTATCTTTTGTATTCATTTTTGTCGTTGATGTTGCTGTAATGGGGACAGATGTATTGAGTCACTGCTGATCATCACCACCACTCCTCTCTATCTCCTTGCTCTTCTTCTCTCCTCCTCCTCCTCCTCCTCTTTTTCTTTTTCCTTTTTTTTTTTTTTTTTTTCTTCTTTCAAAATTGTTGGAACAAATTTCGGTGAACTTGCCAGAGGGACAGTTTTTTGCGCAGACATGAAAATGTGAATGATGTGCTGGTGTCTTGAACTTTCTGTTGATGTTGTGTCCGTCTGGTGGAAGTGCGCTTTCATGCAGAGTCGGTGCATTCTGAGTGTCGTCTGGTAACATCACGACTGTTGTCGTTGGTGGAAGACGGCTTTGTGATGGGGATGGGTGGAGGGGGAGGGGGTGCGAGAGGATATTTTTGTTTTATTCATTTATTCATTTGTTAGATTCGTTACTATATGAAAGCAGTACTTAGGATGGTATGGTGGGCAATTCCCTCCCACCTTTCATCCGCATGTGTGTGTGTGTGTAAGTGTGTGTGTGCATGTAAGTGTGTGTGTGTGTGTGTGTGTGTGTGTGTGTGTGTGTGTGTGTGTGTGTGTGTGAGAGAGAGAGAGAGAGAGAGTGTGTGTGTGTGTGTGTGTGTGTGTGTGTGTGTGTGTGTGTGTGTGTGTGTATGCGTGTGGGTGCGTGCGCGCGCGTGTGTATGTGTGTGTGTGTGTGTGTGTGTGTGTGTGTGTGTGTGTGTGTGTGTGTGTGTGTGTGTGCTTGCTGTCTTTATCCTCGATCAAGCTTTCTGCCCGATATTTCCTTCTTTCACTATGTCTATGTCCATGGAGTGGTTCCGTTTTAGATAGGAGAAGAAAATGGGCACACTTAGCAATGAACATAATTATGCTGCATGTTGTAACTTTTGACCAGTGTTGTATTGTCCACATGAAAGATGTATGAACGAAGAATTGTCGCATTTTACGATTGAAATATTGATGCCATGAGGTCTTTAATCCAAACAGAATGAAGGCCTCCATGCATGACTCCATTCATTGAATTATTTTTGATTGACCGAGGAGAGATGTTCACGGTTAAACATTAATTCATTGGTGATGTTGTTATAAATGAATGGTTGATGAATATTGTTGTATTCCCCTGTCTGACTCGGATGGGTCCAATGCTTTGGTGGTGGTTTTTTTTTTTTTGGTTTGTTTGTTTGTTGTTGTTGTGTTGTTGTTGTTTTTGTTTTTTGTTGGGTTTTTTTTTTGTTTTTGTTTTTTTTAGATTATCGATGGGCCTTCTGACACTCTATACTAATGATTAAGTTGACAGATGATCTGGTTGACTGAAGAGGCTTAAGGTTACGCTTTTTTCTCTTTAATGTCTAATACTAAGTGTTAAATCAATTGAGCGCTAAGAAGGTTCATTAAGCGACGCATTAATCGAATTGGTACTTCTTCTTCATAGCTCATGTTTCGACCTTATTCATCTGAAACGAAGATAATACGTTGGGCAATACAGTGGAAACTGCCTTTCGTTTACATTTAGTATTATTTTAGTGTGCTCCGCCAATGTTATTGTCGTGAAGGAAATGATGTCTTTTTGCACCCTCCATTTCTTTCTTTTTTTTTCCTACCTTTTCTTTCCTTTCTGATACCCTTTGTTATGTGTCCCCTCCCCCTCACTCTTGTCCCCTTCCCCCTCCCCCAATTCTATTCATACTTTCCTGCGAGAAAGATCCCATCCGACAGGAAATTTGATTTATTAATAGAAAACTCTCTTTTCTTGATAAAATTAGAGATATTTCTAACGTTGTGAGAACAGGTGATACTATTACTAGGTTTGCTCCTACACGCACACGTGAGCTAGTACGCGAGTGCACATACACGCGATGCTCGCTCCTGGCTTTTCCCTCCGCCGCCCTCGTCATTATCAGTACCCTTCTCCTACCTCCTACCCGCCCCCCTTCCCCCCCCCCCCCCCCCCCCCCCTTCAACTCCCGTAATACCTCTTTCCTCCGTAATGTTGGTAGTATTCTTTTTGTGGCACATGACCAAAAAAAAAAAAAAGAAAAAAAAAGAAAGAAAACAAATTGTATTCGTCCTGTGTTCCCGATTGCGGAACTTAACCGGTAAGGTTCTGGTTTGTTGATTTACTTACTTTGTTTTTTGTGTTGGTCAGTTTTTGTCAATTTTACCATTTTGTCTGTTTAATTTTTTTTTTTTTTTAGTAGTAACTGTCATAATGTTATTGTCCTATTGTTTTAGTTTCATAAGTGCTCGTGTCCGTCGGTCACCCACTGGCACCAACAGGATGTTTTACACATATTATTTTCTTTTTGTTTCTTCGTATATTAAGTTACATTTGTCCGAGTTCAACCATGGCATCTTTGACAACTATGTCTCATTAATCAGGAGCATAAAACATAAAAGAAAAATGCAAAAGTATAATGGGTAGCCTGAAAATATCGTCTCTTAACTGCCAGGGCCTTGGGAATTTTGGAAAAAGAAGGGATGTGTTTCAACATTTGAGACAAAAGCAATACTCAGTGTATTTTCTGCAGGATACGTATTTCACGAAGAAATTAGAACGCCAGATACGAGCTGAATGGGGATATGAGTGTGTGTTTTCCTCTAATAATAGTAGATCAAGGGAGTATGTATTTTATTCAACAATAATTTTGAGTTTAAAATAGAGAAAACAATCAAGGATACAAAAGGAAACTATGTTATTGTCCTTTTGAATGCGTTGGGAAAACAGTTAACATTAGTGAATATTTATGGCCCGAATAGAGACGATCCTGCTTTTTTTCAGGATATACAAAATAAAATAAAGGAACTTGGTAATTCAAATATTATTATTGCTGGTGACTGGAATTTGGTTCTTAACCCAGCTTTAGATTATGATAACTATAAAAATATTAACAACGCCAAAGCCAGGGAGGAAGTAATTGAAATGATGTCTAAATTTGAGCTAGTAGATATATGGAGGGAGTTTAACCCAGAAGTTCTCAGATACACTTGGCGAAGGTCAAATCCACTCCAGCAAAGCCGCCTAGACTATCTAATTGCTTCTGAAAGATTAATGGGAAACGTAAGTAACTCTGACATTCTTTTTGGATACCGCAGTGACCATTCGCTGGTTACAGTTGAATTTACCTTTAAACAGGTAGTAAAAATAAAAAGTCTTTGGAAATTCAATTCAACATTACTAAAAGATTACACATATGTACAATCAATAAATGATACAATAGAGAATGTTAAAAGTCAATATGCAGCTGTACCATATGAGAGAGAAAACTTAAAACAGATACCAAATGATCAAGTGTAGTTTGTAATATCAGATCAGCTATTTCTTGATACGCTGCTGATGGAAATTAGAGCCAAAACAATTACATACAGTATAAGTAAGAATAAAGACCTGAAAAGGGCTGAACAAACCTTAGAACACGAAGTACAGTCCCTTGAGAACAATCTGCATCTGAACGAAGCAGACAGAACAGTCCTAAAGGAAAAGAAAACCCAGTTGGCAGAAATAAGGAAATCTAAAATGGAAGGAATTCTGTTGAGATCAAAAGTAAGGTGGGCATTGCAAGGGAAGAAAATAAATAAGTATTTTTGTTCTCTTGAAAACAGACATTATGTGCGTAAGCAGATGTTAAAACTTGTGAAGGATGACGGCCATGTTTTATCAGAAACCAATGAAATGTTAGAAGAAACTAAAACTTTTTTTCAAGAACTTTATAAAGAACACGAATCACAAGATATCAATATGGATAAGTTTAAAGAAACAATACCAAAATTAAACAAATCTGAATCTGACAACTTAGAGGGATTTATAACAAAAGAAGAAGCAACAGAAGCATTAAGGAATATGCAGAATGATAAAAGTCCCGGCACAGATGGATTTACGGTGAATTTTTTTCAAATTTTTCTGGAAACAACTAGGGGATTTTGTTACTCGTTCTTTAAACGAGAGTTTTTGTAAAGGGGAAATGTCAATAACACAAAGGGAGGGCGTAATAGTATGTTTACCCAAGGGAGACAAATCTAGGGAATTCATCAATAATTGGAGGCCAATTTCATTGTTAAATGTAACCTACAAAATAGGATCAACATGTATAGCTAACAGAATCAAAACAGTCTTGCCAAAACTAATACACGAAGATCAGACAGGATTCATATCTGGGAGGTATATTGGGGATAACTTGAGAACATTGTATGATATGATATACTATTTGGATCATAAAAATATACCAGGACTACTAGTTTCCATAGATTTTGAAAAGGCTTTTGATTCAGTTAACTGGAATTACTTGGTAAAAGCCATCAAAAGCTTTGGTTTTGGTGAGGATATTTGTAAATGGATTTGTACTTTTTATAAAAACATTAAAACACACGTAATTGTTAACGGCAAAATGTCTGAAACTTTTCCAGTAAAAAGAGGGTGTCGTCAAGGGGATCCTCTATCACCATATCTATTTGTATTATGTGTAGAGTTATTAGCATGCAAAATCAGAAACGATGAGGAAATTAAGGGAATAAAATGATCAGAAACAGAGCTCAAGATAATCCAGTTTGCAGACGATACGTGTTTCACTCTACAAGGAGATAAAAAGTCTTATGAAAAACTTTTCGAGTCATTATCAGAATTTGAAAATATTTCGGGGTTAAAATTAAATTTCGAAAAAACTTGCAATGTATGGTTAGGACAGAAGAAGGGCTCGAAAATAGTGTACGTAGTTGAAAAACACATGATGTGGAATCCAAGAAAATTCAAAATTCGTGGAATATGGTTTACAAATGACCTTTCAAAATTAATAGAGCTTAATATATCAGACAAGTTTTTGGAAGTGAAAAGATTGTTCAAAACTTGGTCCAAACGGATGTGCACACCATTAGGTAAGGTTGCAGTCCTGAAATCTCTTATTTTGTCAAAGCTTGTATACTTGTGGTTGTTGCTTCCAAACCCTCCTGATGACGTTATAAAATAATTACAAAGCATGTGTTTTGAGTTTGTCTGGGAGGGGAAGCCTGACAAAATTAAACGAAAATATGCAGTACATGATATTGAAAACGGGGGCATAGGAATACCAAATATCTATGCTTTTATGCAAGCACTGAAATTGTCCTGGATAAGAAAATTAGTAAATAATGATTCAAAGTGGAAGACCATTTTAGTAACTCAATGTCCAGAAGTTAACGATATAAAATATTTTGGATCAAAGAGATTCTTGTATAGCAAATGCAACAAGTTTTGGAAAGACGTATTTAAGTCATATGACAGTCTGAGCATTCATGTAGATTTAGATAACAACGAAGAAATTATTTCACAACCTGTCTTTTATAATGATAAATTCAAAATTAACCATTCCCATTTTTTCTACAAACTATGGGCAGAGAAAGGTATATTCTACGTAGGGGATATGATTGACGAAAATGGCAGCTTTTTAAGTTATGAAGCATTTACAACAAAGGTGGGAAGTCATTTAAATCCTCTACACTATTTTGGATGTGTCTGTGCAGTAAAAGAATATGCAAGGAAAAGAAACATAAAATTTGAAAATAATTACAAGAATGAAAATTGTAAGTTATTGAAAATTATAACAAGTGTCAATAAAGGAGCTAAGATTTACTATAATATACTTCTCAATAAATTATGTGTACTTAATATTAAGTCTTTTGTGAACTGGGAACTCAAGTTACATACCGCAGTAGATTGGGAATTCGTATTGAAAATTGCGAGAAAAATAAAAAGAAATAAAATTCAGGTGGTTCCAATTGAAAATTTGTCATAGAATTCTTGTATCCAATATCATACTAAACAGAATGGGTTTGAGGGATAGTGATAGATGCAGTTTTTGTGAAATTGAGAGGGATAGTATACATCACTATTTGTGGTACTGCACTGCTTCACAAGAATTCTGGAAAGAATTAGAAAACTACATGAAAACAACGTGTGGAAATAGTATCAGATTGTCATTTAATGTTGAGCTGGTTTTGTTTGGAACCGATGAAAACACAAAAACAGACCAATCATTTGATCTCATTTTATTGTGGGCGAAATATTTTGTTTACACTTGCAGAATTAATAGTGTTAAACCCAGATTGTCAGGTTTTAAAATTGAACTTAAGCTTCGATACAATATGGAAAAGCATGCACATATGACAGAAATGCGTTATCATGTCTTTTTGAAAAATTGGCTACCCTACCTTGCTCTATGCGAAACACTATAACAGTCTTTCATGGTTGACATGACACCTTGTAAAATGTTAAAGACACACATACACACACACACACACAAAAAAAAAGAAAAAGAAAACGATGCTCCTGTAATGGATCGACACACAAGGCATGAAATTTGAGCGAACAATACTTTGTGACCATGAATTTGTTTTGTTTTGCTTCTGTTGTTTTTTTTTTTTGTTTTTTTTTTAAATTCCCCCTATCCCACCACGCCCAGGCACCATGCACCCACCCTTTCAGGGGTGTGGTGTGGGGGCTATTGGTTCCCTCCCTTGTTCGTTTTTTGTTTCTTTTCTTTTCATAGCCTTTGTTTATATATTGTAATTGGTATATACCCTTGCAGCTTTTTAATATTTCATTTAATAATAATTGATATAGTGTAAGAAGTTTATATTGTAACATGCGAATTATGACTTTTGAATTATGACACTTTTGTATGATCTTGACAACACTAGTTAAACATTGTATGTAAATGTATTGAATAATGTGTGTATTGTTGATGTAACGTGTGTATTGAATGGAAATATAACCTTCATTGCAAGGGACAAAAAAAAAGAAAGAAAAAAGAAACAAGTAATTATATTCATTATTACTCACCCCCTTGAAATGGGACTGTGGCCTTTTTGTGAATAAGTCATCGTTCTCGTTGTCGTTAACGTTAACGTTCTCGTTCTCTGTCTGTCTGTCCGTCTGTCTGTCCGTCTCTCTCTCTCTCTCTCTCTCTCTCTCTCTCTCTCTCTCTCTCTCTCTCTCTCTCTCTCTCTGCCGCAAGGGAAACCAATCAGTCAAGTGTATTGTTGTAGACTTTTACGTTGTTGCTTCCCTTTAGTCAGTCGTGTACACTCGCTCGCACTGGCCGTCCGACACTCACAACCTCCACCCCTACCCTCTGACCCCTGCCTACACACACACACACACACACACACACACACACACACACACACACACACACACACACACACACGTGTGTGTGTGTGTGTGTGTGCGTGCGCGCGCGCGCAATAATAATTTTTTTTTACAAAGGGAATGTAATGTAAAGAACATAGTCACAATAACGGCGATATCACCGACGACGACGATGTCGATGATAATGACCATCATCTTTGTGAGGATTTTCTAAGCGCGTATTTTCGCTGTGCGCTTCTGGGAACACCGTGTTCGGATCTAGGTTGCTGGTGACTGATTGAGTGCTCCTGTGCCAGAATGTATTGTATTCATCTTCAGGAAACATTTTGTCTTTCCACCCAGCGTTGTTTAAATCAGTTCTGTGGTTTTTTCTTGCGTAACATTATTTCCTGACAGGAACACGAATCGACCTAAATTTGCTTAGTCCGTAGGGTCAGCAGACGACGACGACGACGTAAACGACGATGACGATAGTGATGATGATGATGATGATGGTGATGGTGTTGATGATGATGGTGTTGATGGTGATTGTGATGATGATGACGATCATCATGACGACGACGACGATGATGATGATGATGATGATGACGGTATGGTAATGATGATAGTGGTGCTGGTGCTGGTGGTGGTGGCGGTGTGGTGGTGGTTGTGGTGGTGGTGGCTGCTGCTGCTACAACTGATAATAATGATGATGATGATGATGATGATGATGATGATGATGACGACGACGACGTCGACAATAATGATGATGATAATGATGACGACGACGACGACAACAATGATGACGACAATGATGATGATGATGACGACTACGACAACGGCATTGACGACGTCGCGACAATAATGATGATGATGATGCGGAAGAGAAGGAGAAGGAGGATGACGACGACGACGACGACGATGACGGTGAACAACTCACCAGGATGATCCAGACGATGACCCAGGGCCAGAAGAGGAGCGTGAGGATGCAGTGAAGCGCGTGGTTCACTCCCCTGAACAACAAACAACACCACGTCATTACACCATGATGCAGTGAAGCAACAACACCACGTCATTACACCATGATGCAGTGAAGCAACAACACCACGTCATTACACCATGATGCAGTGAAGCAACAACACCACGTCATTACACCATGATGCAGTGAAGCAACAACACCACGTCATTACACCATGATGCAGTGAAGCAACAACACCACGTCATTACACCATGATGCAGTGAAGCAACAACACCACGTCATTACACCATGATGCAGTGAAGCAACAACACCACGTCATTACACCATGATGCAGTGAAGCAACAACACCACGTCATTACACCATGATGCAGTGAAGCAACAACACCACGTCATTACACCATGATGCAGTGAAGCAACAACACCACGTCATTACACCATGATGCAGTGAAGCAACAACACCACGTCATTACACCATGATGCAGTGAAGCAACAACACCACGTCATTACACCATGATGCAGTGAAGCAACAACACCACGTCATTACACCATGATGCAGTGAAGCAACAACACCACGTCAATACACCATGATGCAGTGAAGCAACAACACCACGTCAATACACCATGATGCAGTGAAGCAACAACACCACGTCAATACACCATGATGCAGTGAAGCAACAACACCACGTCAATACACCATGATGCAGTGAAGCGCGTGGTTCACTCCCCTGAACAACAAACAACACCACGTCATTACACCATGATGCAGTGAAGCAACAACACCACGTCAATACACTATGATGCAGTGAAGCAACAACACCACGTCATTACACCATGATGCAGTGAAGCAACAACACCACGTCATTACACCATGATGCAGTGAAGCAACAACACCACGTCATTACACCATGATGCAGTGAAGCAACAACACCACGTCATTACACCATGATGCAGTGAAGCAACAACACCACGTCAATACACCATGATGCAGTGAAGCGCGTGATTCACTCCCCTGGACAACACACAACACCACGTCAATACACCATGACGTCGGCACTGAGCACGTCACGGTGCGCTACACTACGGCGCTCCCAGTAGAAAGAAACTCGTGGAGAGCGTGGCAGCAGAGAGTCCTCAGAAGAGAAGCCCCCTTCAAGCAAGTGTTTCGGCCCTTATCTCCTGACACTCTAGGGGGGTTGGGCCACACCCGGTTCATGACTCCGGATGTCCCTCTGCTGCCCCTTTTTTTCCCATCTTGGGACGAGCCATGGCTGGGATTCGAACCCATGACCCTCTGGACATGCTCATTTTCCACTTAATGACTCGCGCTTTAACCACTGAGCCACAGGGACACCTGATATTTGTAGGGAAGTTAAGCCTTATGAAGTTCACTTTTGTTCCTCCTTGACCAGATCCAGCTTGAACACCTCTCTGCCGCTTCTGCCATTGCTTTCAGGGCTCTGGTTTTTTCCTTCCCTGCAACTGAGAGCTGTTTCATGAGGCTGTATGCAGACGTTCCTACAAACCCCCTAGCTCCAATTTCTGTAGTGAGGACTTTGACCTGATAGTCTTCTCTCCTCAGGCTGTTTGCCAGATCAGCATACTTTTCAGTCTTGTAGATTTGAGCTGCCTCCATTCTGTTCTCATATGGCACCGTGAGCTCGATCATGATCAGCTGCTTGGTTGACTTAGAGTGGACTACTATGTCTGGTCTCATGCCCCTCTTGCTGATGATCTCTGGGTGACTCTTCCATTCTGGGAGGTCTGCAGTGCACTCCCAGTCATCTGCTCCATCCAGCAGACTCTGCCTGCATGTTTCGAGTGGCACTGTTGTTCTTGGCCATGATTTGCTGCCTCCTGCCGTGAAGAATGTTGCGGGTGCTTTTGGAGTCCTGATTTTCCCTTTTGTGGTGTTGGTACTAGCCCAGACTACTTGTACAATCTCTTTGAGCACTTGGTTGTGCCTCCATATGTACCTTCCTTGAGCCAGGGCTACTTTACATGAGCTTAGGACATGCTCCACTGTTTGTTTTTCACGGCAAGGGGGCATGCAGGATCGTCTGTTTTCCCCCACTTCACCAGGTTTGCATTTGAGGGCAGGTCATATGCAGATCTGAGAATGAAGCTGATCCTGAGAGGGGCCATGTGCCAAATGTCATTCCAAGTGAGACTTCTTTGGAGTGCATTCTCCCACGTTGTCCATTGCCCTTGCTGGCTCTGCTGGACTGCTTTTTGGAGTCTTTTTTGGTCTTCTTCTTTTCTCATCTCCTGAATCGTCATGTCTCTTTTGGCTTTTCCTTTGGCCTTTGACCACCATTCAGTTTTGGTCACCCCCAGTCCTTGTCTGTTGGTCTGTGTGTGTCCTGTTATTTCTCTGATCTTGAGACTTTCTTTTGCAGAATCCATCGCCTCTTGAACTTTCCATTTTCTGCCTGTCTTCAGCTGGGGCTTGATTGCTTCTACCACCTTGTCTCCTGAGTCCTCCAGCATGCTTTGAAGTCTGATCTTCCCTGCTTTGTATTCCTCCAGGATGGATTTCAGTGGTAGTTTCAGCTTTGCTTGGCGACAGTACAGCGCTATGTCAGTCAGACAGGGTGGGACACCAAGCCATTTCCTTGTGAACTTGTTGATTTTGGCTTCCATTGCCTCCACTGTGCTGGTGCAGATGTCGTATATCATCAGAGGCCATAGGAGCTTTGGTATCAGCATGAACTGCAGACACCAGACCTTGTATTTGCCAGGGAGCCCACACTGGTCAATGGTCTCCAAGCCTTCCTCCGCCATCTGCTTGGTTTCTTTTGCTCTTTGTGTGTCTTTCAGCGTATCATCATACCATCTTCCAAGGCTCTTGACTGGTTCTTCTGTGACTGTTGGAATGGCCTGGTTGGCAACACTGAAGACCACAGATCCGGCCACTTTTCCTTTCCTTAGTGAGAGACTCCGTGATTTCTTTGGCTTGAACTTCATTCTGGATGAGGCAACTATGTCGTCCAGCCTCTCCAGCACATGACGTGTCTCGTCTTCTCTGGATGAAATCACTGTAGTGTCATCCATGAAGGCCTTGAGAGGAGGCGTCTTGTATCCATCGCCAAGGTCTGTTTGTCTTGCGTTGTTTGTTGCTGCTTTCAAGATGAGTTCCATTGCCAGCACGAACAGTATTGGGGAAATTGCACAGCCCATTGCAATACCCACTTCCAAGTTGATCCAGTCTGTTGTGTACTCCTTGGTAGAGAACCGCATTGAGAAGCCATTGAAGTACTTCTTGAGCATGTCGCGGATGTTCTTTGGCACATGGTACATCTCAAGAGCCAACTGTATCATCTCATGGGGCACAGATCCATATGCGTTTGCCAGATCAAGCCACACTACGTCCAGGTCTCTCTTTTCTGTTTTTGCTTTTTGGATTGCGTCCCAGATCATTGTGGCGTGTTCTACACAGCCAGCCACGCCTGGGATGCCACCTTTCTGGACTGACACATCCAAGTACTTGTTTTCCATCAGGTACTTGGTCAGCCTTGCTGCCATGACAGAGAAGAAGATTTTCCCTTCGACGTTCAGTAGTGATATTGGCCTGAACTGGCTGATGTCACTTGAGTTTTGCTCTTTGGGGATGTACACACCATCTGCCGTCATCCACTGGCCGCTGATCTTCTGGTTTCTCCAAGCCGATCGCAGCAGCCTGTGGAGCCACTCCAGCACCTTGGGACATTTCTTGTAAAGCTGGTAAGGTATTCCGTTTGGCCCTGGTGATGATTTGGCTCTGGCTTTGTCGACCACCTTCTTGATTTCCGCCAACGTTGGAGGCTTGCCATTGAACTGTTCCTCAGGGTTGGTTGGCCACACCAGACCTTGAATGTCGAGTGGTGCTTTGCTCTGTGGGTCAGAGTATGTTTTCCTCAGATGCTGCTCAAGAACTCCTTTGTCCACACTTAGGGTCCCAGATTTTGGCTGCTCAAACAGTGTTCTGGCAAACTGGAAGGGGTTTCTGAAGAAGCGCTCTTGTGTCTTCTTCTTTTTGCTCTTCCTCTTCCTCGCAGATTCCGCTTTGCTGAGGGCGCTGTGTTTTTCTTTCAGGTCTTTCCACAGTTTTTCCAAGCCTTGTTTTTCAGCTGGCAGTGCGGTCTTCATTTGCATCTTGAGGTTTTTCTTTTGGACCCTGATCTTGTCCGTCTTTTCTTGGCGTCTGGATTTCTTTGGAGGTGTTTTCTCTTTGGGTAGTTTTGCTCCATAGGCGTCTCTACATGTGGCATACACAATGTCCCCATATGTGGCTAGTTTGTGTTCCAGGGTGCTTTTCCCTATCAGTGCATCGAGTCTTTGGACGATTTTTGCATCCAGTTTCTCCCAATCTTCAGTTTCGTTTGCTCGTGGCAGGTTGAGTTTCAGGCGCCTGGCATCGAGGGCCTGTGCAAATTCCTCATCCGAACCAACAGCGTGGATGTCCTTGGCACTGTGGTTTAAATCCTGGCCTTGGTCTTCCGACGTCTTATCTGCTGATGCAGTGCGCTGCTGCTCATTCAGATGAGTCTTCACACATCCCATCTTTGTTCTGTGGATCTTCATGCCACGGGTGGTAGCGAAACGCTTTCCACAGACACATGGATATTCCATTTGGTCCATGTTCATAGTCCGTTTGGGATTTGCAGTCATGATTGGTTGAGCACCGATGGATTCATCATTCTCTCCCCCTTTCGGTGAATCCTGGGAGCATCTTTTCCTTTTATTCTTAGTAGCCACATGTTTAAGGCAAAGTGGGGAGCCAGCCCACAAAGCCCTTGGTTCTGGTCTTTCCCAGTGTCCTCCGGTCTTTCCCGGACGTCCTCCGGCCTATTCCCGGAAGTCAGTGGTTTACCCATGCATCAGTAGAAAGAAACTCGTGGAGAGCGTGGCAGCAGAGAGTCCTCAGAAGAGAAGCCCCCTTCAAGCAAGTGTTTCCAACACTCACCTCAGAACCCACAGAGAAGACAAAACGTCAGATTAAAACGGTGTAGCAGTGGTGCAGACAGACGTTCACGAACCAGCGATAAGACCGGGAAAGAGAGAGAGAGAGAGAGAGAGAGAGAGAGAGAGAGAGAGAGAGAGAAAGAGAGAGAGAGAGAAAGAGAGAGAGAGAGAGGAGGGACAGAGAGAGAGAGAGAGAGAGAGAGAGAGAGAGAGAGAGGAGGGACACAGAGAGAGAGAGAGACAGAGAGAGAGAGGGGACAGAGAGCGAGAAAGAGAGAAAGAGAAAGAGAGAGAGAGAGAGAGAGAGAGAGAGAGGGAGAACGAACGAACGAACGAACGAACGAACGAACGAACGAAATCATGTTTGAGGGAAAGGAATAAGGGTGCCTTTTTTCAACCAACCCTCAAACAAGGGAAAAGGATTTAAATATATGGAAGAAAACATTGCATAGAACTACATATGAACTCATAAACAACAATGAATACATAGCAAGAGAGAGAGAGAGAGAGAGAGAGGGCACACGCACACACACACACACACACACACTCTCTCTCTCTCTCTCTCTCTCTCTCTCTCTCTCTCCACACACACACACACACACACACACACACACACACACACACACACACCGTACCTTTTCTCCACAATCACAGTGTTGGTTGTCGGAGCCGCCGCCGGGGCGTTGACGACCACCACACTTTGCTGTCACGTGACAAAATGGATTACTTGATTAATCAATTGATTGGTTGATTGATCTGTAGAATGACTGATCGATTGATTGATCGATTATAGATTGATTGATTAATTGATACGTCGGGGCTTGAACGACCACCACTCTTTGCTGCCACGTGACAAAATGGATTACTTGATTGATCAATTGATTGACTGGTTGATGTGTGGAATGACTGATCGATTGATTGATTGATTGATTAAAAGATTGTTTAATTGATTGTTTGATTGGTTGATTGATTGATTGACTGTTGAATAGATTGAGTAATGGATTGATGGACGTGTGGATGGGGATGGATAATTATATGGATAGATGAATGAGTGGATTGATTGAGTCACTGGGTGGTTTATTGGTGGTTGAATGGTTGAATGACTGTCTGACCTTTCGAAGGTCAGGTATAGAAATAAAAAAAAACAACAGTATCAATCACCATCATCATTGTCAGCAGCAGCAGCAGCAGCAGCACAAGCAGCAGCAAGAACAACAGCAACAGCAGCAGCGACAGCAGCAGCAACATTAACATCATTATCATCATCTTCGTTTTCGTCTTTTCTTCTACCCTCCCCCCCCCCCCCCTCACTTTACCCTCTCATTCCCCTACCCCTCCCGCCTCCCTGTCCCCCCTCCCCTCTCCCCCTTCTTCTCCACCCCTCCTCAGCCCTTCTCTTCCCTTTCCTTACCTGATTCGCGGCGGGGGCCGCCTGCGGGGGTGGATACGGGGGTGGGGGGTAGGGGTCCATGATGTGATGACGACTGGCGGCGGTTGTCGGTCCTTGCCGGTGCTAGCTGCACACGTCACCCTGTCTGCCGGACAGTAAGGAGGGTTGTTTTGAATTATTTGGGTTGTTTTGAATTATTTGGGTTGTTTTGAATTATTTGGGTTGTTTTGAATTATTTACTATCTGAACAGCCTCTGAAGGGCTTCGTTCGGTGACCTACTTCTGTGAAGGTTTGTCGTGGGATTTGTGCTCGATTTTTGATGTGTGGTGTGGTGTGGTGTGGTGTGGTGGTGTGGTGTGGTGTGGTGTGGTGTGGTGTCGTGTTGTGTCGTGTTGTGTTGTGTGTGTTGTGCTGTGTGTGTGTTGTGTTGTGCTGTGTTGTGCTGTGTGTGTGTGTGTGTGTGTGTGTGTGTGTGTGTGTGTGAGAGAGAGAGAGAGAGAGAGAGAGAGAGAGAGAGAGCGGCCGTTGTAGTGTATATATATATATATATATATGTGTGTGTGTGTGTGTGTGTGTGTGGTGTGTGTGTGTGTGTGTCGCGCGCGCGTACGTGTGTTAAGATGTGTGCATGCGTGCATGACAATAAATCCTGTATCAAGAGAGAGAGAGAGAGGGGGGGGAGGGGGCAGACAGACAGGCAGGCAGACAGACAGACAGACAGAGGGGGGGGGGGGATAGATGACAGATATATACATAAATACAGGGGTAGACAAATACATAGATAGATACGTACGCGTATAGAAGCTGGGTTGTTGTTTTTTTTTTCGCCCTGCTGCTTCTACCCTCTCCCCCTCCCATGTCTTCTTCCACCTCCTCCCTTTTCCGCCGTCCTTTCTTCCCTATAATCCTCTTCCTACAGGCCCGCTTCCAATCCCATCATTGCTTCGCTTCGCACAAAACCTAACTCTTGGTCTCCTCAGTCCGTTGACGTATGATCATGCCGAACTTGGGAAGATCACACACACACACACACACACACACACACACACACACACACACACACACACACAACACGACACACACACACGCACACAACACACACACACACACACACACACACACACACACACACACACACACACACGCAGAGAAAGAGAGAGGGAGGAGAGAGAGAGAGAGAGAGAGAGAGAGAGAGAGAGAGAGAGAGAGAAAGAGAGAGAGAGAGAGAGAACGGGCTTTATATACATTCGATAGATAGATAGATAGATAGATAGATAGATAGATAGATAGATAGACAAATAAACTGACAGATAGACAAAAACGTAGATAGGTAGGTGGAGAGAGAGAAGAGAGAGAGAGAGAGAGAGAGAGAGAGAGGGGAGAGTTTTGACACTGATATTTTACTGTCATTACCAAAAAGGTCTTTTGACAAGGGGGGATGGGGTAACAGAACAGTAACATTTTCCTCTTCCTTTCTTTGCAAATAAACAGTACACACTTATTCCCAGTGTGTATCAAATCAAAGGTTAACAAAAAAACAAATAAAATCATAACATCTTTGTTTGTCCTCGCACACAGGAGTAATACATTAACGTTAAAAAAGAGAAAAAAAAAAAAACAACAAACAAAAACAGAAATTGTAAGACTGACTCGACCATCCACTCAATTAAATGATATTGCATCTTACTGATCCTATGATGTAATGCTTTTACAAATGGAAAAAGGTACAGAAAACTGAGGTCATAAAGTAAAGAAAGTTGTTTCAGAACAGGGTTTTGTAATCGTGTGGATGACCCAGGAAGTAGGAAATGAGCAACAGTTTGTGGCAGAATTTAAAGGCAGGCGTATCTGTTCTTTTAAACAGAACTGGCATTCAGATATGGAAAGTAAAGAAAAAAAATATCGCTGGTTTTTCTCATGTAAAATTGTGATTCATTCTGAAAAGTTTCTCAATGTTTTAACAGATAAATGGCACACAATAACTTACGCAAGATTCAGGTTGAGAACGTTACGTTTTGATCCTAACAAAAGATGGTTTGAATGTGTAACATCCACAGAATCACCTTGTCCTGCATGTAGACACATTATTGACGACGAAGAACACTTTCTGTTTCACTGTGCTGCACATAATGAAGTGCGGACAAATTGTTCACTTTCACAGTTAGATATAGCGAAACGACAAAATATTGCTGTCGTGTTATCTATCAGATGACAAACTTGTAATTAAATCAGTTGCGAAATTCATCGCGGAAAAACTAAAAATTTGTCAGATGAAGGATAATCAAATTTAAGATAATGTAGTATAAGAATTGTATGAATGAATAATATCATTCATAACATGTGGGAAGAGAGAGAAGAGAGAGAGAGAGAGAGAGAGAGAGAGAGAGAGAGAGAGATTATGATAATTCAGATAATTTTTCGTAATAGGCCATAACCCCTAACGAAGGGATGTGTGAATATACACAGCACAATAATTGTAAACAATTATAACAAGTAATGAACAACAAACAAAAAAAATCGTTGTCACATGTTCAAGAAGAAACATTTCTCTCAAAAAGGCTTTGTATAGAAACCATGAAATTTGTTCAGAAACTTCAGCAGAAGTAGACGACAGAAGTAGATTTAGTTTAAACAAAGATGGCTGTCTATGACATTTGGGCTTAATGAACTTTTCTCTGATTCTTCTGAGAGCTGGACAGCAAAGAACGGAATATATTTCTCTTTCTTGTGATTCTCCACATAGAGGACAAATCAAATCCCAGATATTATGCGTAAGAGAGAGAGAGAGAGAGAGAGAGGGGAGAGAGAGAGAGAGAGAGTATGCTTATGTGTGTATCTGTGTGTGTGCGTGCGTGTACATGCATGTATGTATCTGTAAAACTGTGACATGAATGATGTAATCAAATGCAACCGAATACGATTACAATGCAAAGAAAAACGAGCCACTTTTATGCAGTACAGCACAATTTTGTGTTATCGTAAAATCCTACAAAATAAAAAACAAATACCATCATATTTCCTTCATTTATTAAGTGTTCAAAGCGCTCCTAGGCACAGACAACATAAATGAACATGTACAACAACAAAACACATAACAATCACACAAACAACAGGCTAACAGTTCTTCCATCGACACTACAATGACGTGGCAAAGATTCATTAAAAAAAAGAAAGGTTTGTGAGAAAAAGAAAACGGGAATGACAGAGTAGAGCGACAGATTATAAACACCAGATCCTTCCTTAAGCAACACTCAGAACTGAAAAAAACAAAACAAAACAAAACAAAACAAAACCCCACTTTATTCGATCAAGGATTGAGATTCTAGTCACAGGTTGTTCTTCCAATCCGTTCTTGAGAGAGCCATAGCAATCCATCTTGAAAACAGATTCAGTCCTATCGCCTGCTCAGACACCTTTCGTCCGCTGATACGGACTCATCAGTGAGACCCTGCTGGTTGTGTGTCTGACCTCTACTTGAGTGAAATGGAGACATACCACAGTCTATACAATTATGTGGTTTTCCCACCACCAGGGGTTCAAAATCAGAATCCAACGGCACCCAAAGCGGCCAGGGACGGGTAGAAAAGTAGACGATTAAAAAGCGCTGTAAGTAAATACGCTGCTGAAAAACTAAAGTCATTATGTGCAGAGTAATTCATGAGTATGAAGGGAAATTTTTGAGTCTATGCTTGAGGATCGATTTAAGGCATACGAGGGAAGTCAAAAGGTGTCAACAGTAAATGGTCAGCTTTATCGTCTAATAACCTAAGCATTGTCAGTTAAGTAAGTGCTGACAGCAGCTAAGAATTGTGCATATAGATAGATAGATAGACAGACAGATAGACAGACATGAAGGCTTCGAGTAACAGTAAGTACATCTTTTTTCGGGGGGGGGGGGGGGGGGGGGTAGGGGGGAAGACGGAGGGAAGGAAAGTTGGGAATAATTAAATAGGACACACACATACACACGAACACACGCGCGCGCGCACAAGAGAGAGAGAGAAAGAGAGAGAGAGAGAGAGAGAGAGAGAGAGAGAGAGAGAGAGAACAAAATAGAAATGCTCAAATCATATCACAGAAACCATGTCAAGTTACCGTAACAAAAAAAAAAAATGTGAAAAGAAACAAATCAAAAATACAAAGTAAACAAACAAACACTCGAGACACAAATAAACAATCTACCGGTCAGCCAAACAAAGCATTACGAAAAATAAAGACATGAAACAGAGACCTGCCAAACAATACAATGTAATGTAAGCCATACATCCAACTGAACCAGGAATCGTTGTTTTGAAATAATGAACAAATGTCTTTGAGGATTCTCAGATTTTCAAAAAAGAAAAAACAGAACAACTATCAACAACGTTTCGGTCATACACCGTCTTCAGTTGTTGATAGTTGTTCGGTTTTTCTTTTTGGAAAATCTTCTGAGAATCCTCAAAGACATTTGTTATTATTTTTTCTTACAGAATATCTGCGGTCAACTATCTGCTTTATTGTTTTAAAATACTTTTACAATGCATGCATGCACAAATCGCAGATGTATACAGGGTATGTAATGAAACTAACCTGTCCTTGCTTCAGCCAAACGTCAGAGTGCGCTGTATTTCTCAACGCACCTCGCTCCGCTGGACCTCAGTGCCCTTGAGTCATTGAACTGTGCGGTGCAGGGTCAGAAACTTACACCCTCAAGAGTTTATCTCTCTGGGGGTTATTTTGAGTGCACTTCGCCTTCTCCATTCATCCTCATACCCATTGTCCCCTCGTAAACTAAAACGCTGGGGGTGCTTGCTTGCATGCAAAAGAGAGAGAGAGAGAGAGAGAGAGAGAGAGAGAGAGAGAGAGAGAGAGAGAGAGAGAGAGAGAGAAGACAAGACAAGACAAAATTCTTTATTTACGAGGATAATAGATAAGCACTGACGTGCTTTTTTACATCCAGTCCTCGCCCTGAGTAGGGACTACAACATGCAGTGAAATCAATTAATGTAAGAAAGCAAAGAAGCAAGCAAAGCGGTCATGTAATCATAGAGGAACAGCAAATGAAAATAGAAGAGAAATGAAAACAAAACAAAAAAATAAGAATAATAATAAACAGAAAAGAAATAATAATAATAATAAAAATAAATAAATAAAAAATAAATAAATAAATAAATAAATAAATAATGAGAATAACAATAACGAAGAGGAAGGAGAGAGTGGGGTAGGAAGTGAGGTGGGCTGGGGGAACATATGTAAATTATGTACTACAACGTACAAGATTGGCTTGTATGAAAACAGACAGTGAAGTGAATATGACAAAATACGAGAGAGAGAGAGAGAGAGAGAAGAGAAGAGAGAGAGAGAGAGAGAGAGAGAGAGAGAGAGAGAGAGAGTTTCTAAAACCAGCAGATCATGTTCAACTTGAATTAGTCGTGTTCATAAAATTTGAAGGCACCTGCGTGCACGCATATGTATGTGCGCGCACACACACGTATGTGCGTGTGTGCGTGCGTGTGTGTGCGTGTGTGTGTGTGTGTGTGTGTGTGTGTGTGTGTGTGTGTGTGTGTGTGTGTGTGTGCATGCACAGTGCTGAAACATTCAGGTATCTTTTTTTTATTTCAACTGGCAGGTGGTATTTTCACATGTGTCTTGTTTGTTTGTTTGTTCGTTTGTTCGTTGTTGTTTTTTTCTTTCTTTGTCTTATTTTCATGGGTCCACTTTAAAATATTTTTAATTACCTGGCCTAAAAAAAAAAATCTATCCCTCAGTCATTTCTCTGGATTTGATACCCTTAGATGAAACAGAAAAGTAGTAACAAGAAAAACATATCTAAGGTCATTGAGGAAAAACCAACACTGCAGGGTGGACAGTTTGACTGTGTGCTCCGGGCCATCTCTTTTCCAACGTCCTGGCCACGGCGAAAGCCGTGCATAGTGCACCCGGCCCCACCCGTGTGAAGAGGGCCGCGACATCAACCGGTCGTGCTAACCGTACTTTTGCCGGCCGTCCGGGTGAAGGGACCGAACTCCTC
Source organism: Conus canariensis (assembly GCA_033310375.1). Taxonomy (NCBI): domain Eukaryota; kingdom Metazoa; phylum Mollusca; class Gastropoda; order Neogastropoda; family Conidae; genus Conus; species Conus canariensis. Next base: position 38,473,500 of record CM065741.1, on the reverse strand, counting down.
CTCTGATTTTTTTTCTTTTTCACAATATTTATCTTTCTTTCCAAGATGGACGTCGAAAAACTCACCGCTGCCGTCAGGCTCACATCATTTATTTACACAAGAAGTGACAAGAATCATGCCAGCAGAGATGTTCTCTCTGCTGCTTGGAATAACATAGCACGAGAAGTGGGAGAAATATAGTAACGATGTTGTGTTCTTTTTTTTTCTTTTTTTTTTCTTTTCACTAAATGAACAAATGGACAGACACATCTTCAACTTCAGATCCTATACTATTCATATTAACTAAAAGTGCCAGTCACGGATACATTTTCTACAAAAACTAAGAAACATCCACATTGACTCAAAAGTCCTTGAAGGTTTATAATCACTGTTTTATTCAATCCATTTTAGCGTTTTCTTTTACGTTGTCAAAGATAAGACTGTTTTTAACAGATTGGTAGTAGATCTTCAACTTTAGATCCAATAGTAGTCATATCAACAAGAAGTGCCAGTTTCTGTCCCGGTCCGGGCACGGCCTTGTAATGCACGGCTGGGTCCGGGTCCACTTTGCTTGTAGCCAACCTATTCACTTTGGGGACCGGGTCAGCTCAGTTGGTAGAGCGCCGCACTCGTGATCCTGAGGTTACGGGTTCGAATTTCGGTACAGGGGGATTTTTCCCTCGGAGTTAACATTAGTTCTGACTCCATTTTCCCCATACAGTCCTTCGAATGAGACTATAAACCGAGGTTCCGTGTGTGAACGCACGCACAACATCTTGCACACACGTAAAATCCCATCACCAACTTTCGGAAGAGAAGGCCAGTTTGGCCGTTGGTATGGATGACACGTTACACATAGCATGCATCTTCCCCGAAGTTGGAGTATGGCTGCCTTAATGGCGAGATAAAAAAAAAAAACGGCCATACACACTAAAGTGTCAGAATCTTCAACGCGATGAAGGTGGACACTCAAAGAAAGAAGAAGAAGAAGAAGAAAGTTGTTAAAGGCTCACTACCAACAGTCAGCCAGTTGTGTAATGCCTGCGGGAACATGGTATTATAACAATCTTTATATGGTCTTATACATGATATAATATAATGTAATGTAATTACCATGATATGATCTTATGTAATGTACCATAATGTGGTATACTATGATTATGGTATGGTATTAGTTAAATCATGAGATATGATACTATGTAGAATAATGTCAAGTAATATATTATATGACATGCTGTGATATGATACGATAGAATAAAACAGAAAGGAATATCATAGAAATTTATGGAACAAAATATCATATACATTATAATTCTTAAAAAGAAATCAGCAGTCAACAACAAAGTCATCGATACCTAGAGAAATTAAAATAACGACGATGGTAATAGAAAGAAAATGCAAACGGTCTTATTGTTCATACTTTTGACACTGTCATTAAAAATGTAGCAGCAGCAGTAATAGTAGCAGCTGCAATAGTAGTAGTGGTGGTGGTGGTGGTGGTCGTAGTAGTAGTATTAGCAGCAGCAGCAGCGGTGGTAGCAATGTTGTTGTTATTATTATTTTTATTATTATATTATCATTATTATTATATCATTATCATTATTGTTATATTATATTATTATTATTTATCATCATCATCATCATCGTTGTTGTTGTTGTTGTTGTTGTGTGCGTGTGTGCGCGCGCGCGCGCGCGTGTGTGTGTGTGTGTGTGTGTGGTGTGTGTGTGTGTGTGTGTGTGTGTGTGTGTGTGTGTGTGTGTGTGTGCGCGCGCGTGTGCGTGCGTGCGTGCATGTGTGCGTGTTGTGTGTGGTTGAGCGCGCGCGTGTGTGTGTGTGTGTGTGTGTGTGTGTGTGTGTGTGTGCGCGCGCGCGCGCGCGCGCGCATGTGTGTGTCTGTGTGCGTGCATGCACGCGCGCGCGCGCGTGTGTGCATGTTTGTGTTTAAATCGTATGTATCGATGGATGCCTGGTCTTAAATATTCATATTTATTATTTTAATCTTATTAAACTGAATATATTTATGAGAATGTTGCTTGCTTTTAATGATGGTGATGCTCTCTTTTGTAATTTGAGGTGCCATGTTTTAAAGAGAGTGGATGTGTACTGTAGCTGGGCACGCACATGTGTTTGTACGTGTGTGTGTGGGGGGGGGGGGGGGGCGGGGGGGGGGAAGAGTGTTTGTGCTTGCATGATATTTTATTTTACTGATGGGATTCATGTACTATGGATTCTTACACAGGCAGTTTACGCCTTTTGTGTGTGTGTGTGTGTGTGTGTGTGTGTGTGTGTGTGTGTGTGTGTGTGTGTGTGTGTGTGTGTGTGTGTTGTCCGGGTA
>CM065741.1:38458685-38463685 GCA_033310375.1 Conus canariensis | reverse complement strand
CTCGTGGAGCTCCCTGTGGCTCAACTGCAAACACAGCCTTTGCCTTTGTTGATGTATTTGCATATATATTTGATTGACTTCACAGAGGAGCAGAACTCAACGTTGAGATGGGCAGCAAACACCTTTGACAAAAGTGGGCAGTATGGCACAATCCACCTGTTGTCCACTTCAAGTTCGTGGTGACCCTTCATGGTGATCTTGGCAGTGTACCCACCATCCTCTGGCTTTCTTCGGCGGTAGAGAGGGTAGCCGTCTCGATCGGTCTGGGTCTCCTGCAGTAGTGGCTTTGGAAACTTCTTGCTGCACTGGCCATCCTTCATGCAGGGAGAGCTGGGGTTCAAGGCACCACAGGGCCCATGGATCATGTTGTTCTTGACAATGTTGAACAGCTCTCCATCCACTTGTGGGTCTGGCAGTTCAGCGCTGATGAATTTGTCTACATCTGTTGGACGAATCTTTGGAGTTTGCCATGTCAAGATGTGGGCATGCGGGAGACCGCGCTTTTGCCACTCGATGGTGCACATGTGGCACTTGGTGACGCCAAAGATACAGCCCTTGGTGATGAGATCCATCAGCTTCAGTACTTTCAGGTGGAAGACTCGGGCCACCAGATCGTGTCGGTCTTGAGCACGTTGTCCTTCAGCCAGTTGATCTGTGATTTCATGCCAGGATGGGTTGCACGTGAGGGTCAAGAAGAGGTCTGGCCGACCGTATTTCCTGACGTACGTCATGGCATCCTGCGTGCGTTCGTGCATGTATCGCGGACCACCTGTGAAAGATGAGGGCAGGATGATAGGCTGACCGATGTTGGCAGCAGCAGTGTCTTGAGCCACAGCATCTTTGAGGTGGATATACTCTGTTGCACGCAGGGTTTGCTGGTCGTACCGGAAGTATTGCAGGCGTTCTGCTTCAATTTTCGCGTACATGTCAACCAAAAACTGACTAAAGAGGTGCCTGGCATTGAGAAGATGGTTGAATCTTCCTGCTCGGATCATGATTCTGTAGGCGTAGTAATCCATAGCGGACACTTTTTTCTCAGAAGGAAGGCCTGTGGCTGGGTCAGCTTGATGCAGGTTAATGCTGTAACCATCCTCGCCGTGTGGGAAGAGCAGCGGGTACTGCAGGGCATCGTAAGATCTGTGTGTCTCTGCAACACGTTGAAGGTGACTGTCGTGCTTTTGGAGTACAATGTGACGCTTTCCAAAGTCCTGACCGACGATAACAACTGCGACTTCGTCTGCAGATGGAGCATTGAATCTGCGTGGATGCTGGTTTGCAGGGGCTTTGTCGGGTTGTATAACAATCCTGTGCTCAGGCAAGTGCGCTTTGTCCAGGGCTGTCTTGAAGCTGGCTACGTAAGGGTTGTGAGAGTGCAGCATGGCTTGCAGGCGCTGAATGATCTCTGGTTTCACACCTGGCATAACCTCGCAGCGTCTGGTAGCTTCTTTTTCACTGTCTCCCATAAAGTAAATCTGGAGAAACTGTGGCTTGGTTGATGGCTGCGGCTGCAGGGACCCAATGATGTGGTAGACCTGTCCCTGCACCTTGAATGTAGGCATGTATCCAGGCAGCTTTACCTCCCGTGCACATCCGAAGCTAGTCATTTGGAAAGCAGAGTTATACTTTCGTATGCTTGAAAGGACATGACTGGTGTCTGCAGAGTTCCCAAGGTGACAGGATCGAAGAGGCTCTGGCGGTTCAATCAGGGGTGGCAGTCTGACCTTGCCACTGTTGCAGCAGATTCCTGGTGCCTCCCCTCTCCACTTCAGAGCATGGCAATGTGGGCACTCTGCTGACAAAGTGCCGATGAAAACGTCCTTGTGGTTGCTGTAGAGGGTTGAAGCGCTGTAATGAAATGCTGAGTTAAGCCATCTGATTTTGGTTGGTTGTGATAAACCCCTAGCGCTCACACGTCTGTCATGTTCTTGTTCTATTCTAACCTGTCTATGCTGTTGACTTTCTTGCTGTCTGTTTGTTGCCTTGCGTTCTCTATCACTTTTTCGTCTGCCTTCCCTCTGTTCTAAAGTTTCTTGCTCTCTATTTGCTGCTTTGCGTTCTCTGTCTTTCTGTTGTCTTGCATATCTCTCCTCACTGCTTTCTTCTGATCGAGAACGTTGAACTCTGGCCGTAGCAGAAGAAGAGCGTGTGAGCCGGGTTCTCTTTTTGGGCGGCATTGTCACGATTTTAAGTTCGATTGGAAGAATAAAACATATATAAATAAAAGAAAGTTAATTCAGCCTTTCTAGGCATGTATGGTTTGATATTGAAATCTATAAAACAGAGAAGAAATTAGATGGAATTGCGATGCCCGAAAACAGACTTTCTGGATGAGCCGAAACGTTCGTCTGCTTTGGAGTTTGTACTAAAAGAATAAATAATAGATTTGCGAATTAGAAATGGACGTTGACTTACCACAGATCTACACATGGTCAAGTGATAAAGAAGAATTCTGATATCGTCAAACGTTCATGACGTCATTCAGTCGCTGTGACGTGTGCAGCACGGTGAACAGGCAAATGACACCACGTCTTTTTCTTGGGATTTCTCATTTCTTGTGCGATTTTTTTGTGAATACCTCACAGCTTTCTAATGTTGTTTACATAGTTTTTGCCATGAATGACCTTCGTAAATCAGAAGTTCTTGGTTTCGTCCATAATTCAAATTAATTTGGGGGGGGGGGGGGGGGGTATGCGCGTTTTGTTCACGTGAACACTTTCCCAAATCTATTATATAATAAATTCTATTATATAAAGCTGAGTTTGTCTGTCGTGTAGTGTTCCGATGTTCAGTTTTGCGTTTGTGGACGCAAATTGCGTCACGACGCAATGCGTCACGTGATCGCCGACCCGACGTTGCTGTTTGTAGGACAGCAAGGATACTTGATACCAAATGTGGTGGCGATCGGCCTAAAACTGTGGCCGTGTATAAGCGAACAGACAGACAAACTGAGCTTTATATAATAGATAAGGTAGATTGTACAGTAATGATCCTCTATGGAATACATGGAATATAACGTAGATTGTACAGTAATGATCCTCTGTGGAATACAACAAAGGTTGTACAGTAATGATTATTCACAGAAATAACAAAGATTGTATAGCAATGATCGTTCATGGGAATACACGAAGGCTGGCTTTTTTTCTTTCTTTTTTTTAAAAATAAGTGTCTAATATCATCTGGCGATGAAAAGACACTAAATAAACCACTGAACTGAACTGAACTGAACTGAGGACTTATTCAAGCGGTTGCGATGGAGATTACGTAAAGATATTTTACGACAGTCTGAAAACATTTTGACGTCATACAGATGTGTCAGGCTTAATGCGTCATTTAACCCAAATTCAGAACGCGCTTCGACCCCGTCTCGGCCCGGTGAGTTTGTCTGTCGTGTAGTGTTCCGATGCCCAGTTTTTCGTCTGTGGCCGCAAATTGCGTGATCGCCGACCCGACGTTGCTGTTTGTAGGACAGCAAGGATACTTGATACCAAATGTGGTGGCGATCGGCCTAAAACTGTGGCCGTGTATAAGCGAACAGACAGACAAACTGAGCTTTATATAATAGATATATATATATATATATATATATATATATATATATATATATATATATATAGATTGTTTCCCAGCATCTGTAGATCTGTTTGAATTATTATGTAACAAGTTAGCTTTAAGAGTACTAGAAAGGTTTGAATCAGATTACGCGCCCCTTACGTTATGTATAAAGGATCGGAGTGACGAGATGTATTCCAACTCGAATGTATGTGTTCGAAGTAACGAATTTATTTGAACCAGGATTACAGCGGCAGTTCCCTTTTTCCATGCGGTCAGAAGATGTACAGGACCAGATATCAGAGGCTGAAGATATGATACATGCGGATATCAATGAAGCAATAGAACAGTTCAATAGAATTGTTAAAGATCAAGCTGAATGTATGGGGGAGAATACCGCTAAACAAGGACATTACCCAGAATGATTTGTATGACCAGGAATGTAAAATATCTCAATGTAAAATGCACAGATCATTCGTAAAAAAAAAGGAAAACGTTGAATAAAGAAGATAGAGCTGATTTTTGTATTGTAAGGCCTGAAGATAAGAATTTAAATACAATGAAAAATAACAATTTAATGGTAGTTTATCAATGAACTAATTAATGTCATTCATATCCAGAAATATTTTGAGGAATATGTTCATGAAATATCTAAAAAAAAAAAAAAAAAAAAAAAAAAACGATCTCAGCCTTCAAATTATATTTTTATGTATGAATGGTACCAACATTTCAGAAATATGCTTGCATAAAATGAAGATGAGAATGGCTTTATGGAGGAAACTTTAACAGATGAGGACGGAGACAAAATTTGTGTGCTTGACAGACCAGTGGTTTACTTGCCGTAAGGAAATTGAAAAACGGTAAATCTGCTGGACCAGATGGCATGAGTTCTTCAAGAATTCTGCCGAATATAGTTTGAACGTTTTAGTAAAGCAGTTCAATTTTCCGTTTAGTTCTGGAACATATCCTGATAGCAGGCAAGAGTCTATAGTTCTGCCTTTATTAGAAAAGTGGGATGTCGAAATGTGAACAGTTACAGAGGTATTTTATAACGTAATATTTGTGATAAATTGTATAGTTATCTTACTTATGGAAGACTGGGTAACTTGTACGTTTTAAAGACATAACGAAAACTTCAAGCTGGGTTTAAGGAAAGGTTACTCAACAATTGATTATATATTCACGCTACCAGCTGCTGCACAAAAACAGATTGTGAAGAATCAGAGGTTGTAGGTTGCCTTTCTTGATTTTGAAAGGCTTTTTACTTCATCTCTCGTAAACAGTTATGGTCTATTTTGATGAAAAATTGAGTTAATGGTCAATTATACCATTACATATAATATGTGAAGTAAAAGTATATACAGTATCTGGGACAAAATTATCCGACTCATGTGTTTTCGTGGCTCTAAACAGGTGATGTTTGTGCCCCAAATTGTTGTCTTTGTGCGTAA
>CM065741.1:38443685-38448685 GCA_033310375.1 Conus canariensis | reverse complement strand
ATTATTGGGATCCTCACGATTACAGGAGTTAATTCATCAAGATCCTCATGATTCACAGGAATTAATTCATTAACATTATATTCAATGATCGATCATGAAGATAATATTTACGTCTACACAGACATGGAATTATTACAGATGAGCAATCCTAACAAAAGTATCCATCACCGTATGATTCCCAGGAACTGTTTACAACACAAGAAATGATCAGTCCTAAAGAAGTTACAGAGGCACTGTTGATTACAAAGAAGTAAATCGTTTGCAGTACACAACGTTATAGGTCCCAAAGAGATAATTGACGTCCTCACGATTCCTAGGAATGGAATTATCTACAAAACATCATTGATCAGAAATAAAGATATCATTGATCTCCTCACTCACAGAAATGGAACAATTCATAATGCATCATGTCAGCAGTCCTAAACATCATTGATCAGAAATAAAGATATCATTGATCTCCTCACTCACAGAAATGGAACAATTCATAATGCATCATGTCAGCAGTCCTAAATATCATTGATCAGAAATAAAGATATCATTGATCTCCTCACTCACAGAAATGGAACAATTCATAATGCATCATGTCAGCAGTCCTAAACATCATTGATCAGAAATAAAGATAGTATTGATCTCCTCACTCACAGAAATGGAACAATTCATAATGCATCATGTCAGCAGTCCTAAACATCATTGATCAGAAATAAAGATAGTATTGATCTCCTCCTCCCTCACTGAAATTGAACAATTCATAATGCACCATGTCATCAGTCCTAAGAAGTTAGTGAAGTCGTCAAGATTCTAAGGAATTGAATTCGTTGAAATGTAAACAGATAATTCCTAACGAGCTAATTCATATGTTGGTGAATTACAGTTATTAACTCCTGTACAATCCTCCAAATCCAGGATCGGCCTTAGCGAAATCATTCGACGACTCAGGAGCTAGATCATTAACAATTCGCCGTGTTATCAATTCTACAAAGACCACTGAAGTCCTTGGTATTCAGAAGAACGGAATCATTCGCAACACATCAAATGGTAAGACCTAGACAGATCATTATGATCCTTGCAACTGAATCAATTATGATAGACTCTTGATGTCCCTGCGATTGATAGGAAGCGAACCATTTATCATACTCCATATGATCAGCGCTAAATAGATTATTGAGATCCTTATGATTCACGAGAAGTAAATCATTTACAGTACACCATGTAATCAATCCCAAAGTTCTCGTGGTTCACATAAATTGAACCAATTATATTACACCAGGTTAGCAGTCCTTTAGAGAATATCTACCGATTACAAAAACGGGATTATTTACAATACCCCTTGTAATCGGTTCCACAGGGATTTTTGAGGTCCTCAATATATACAGAAACTGAAATATTCACAAAGTGCTATACTACCAGTCCTCTGGAAATCACTGAGGTCTCACAATTCACAGGAATAGAATCATTTATGATCCACGAAGTGGTCAGTCTCAAAGAGATCAGTGAGGTACTCACAAGTCACAGGAATAGAATCATTTATAATATACCAAGTGGCTAGTCCTAAAAAGATGATAGAAATACTCACAAGTCACAGGAATAGAATCATTTATAATATACCAAGTGCACAGTCCTAAAAAGATGATAGAAATACTCACAAGTCACAGGAATAGAATCATTTATAATATACCAAGTGGCTAGTCCTAAAAAGATGATAGAAATACTCACAAGTCACAGGAATAGAATCATTTATAATATACCAAGTGCACAGTCCTAAAAAGATGATAGAAATACTCACAAGTCACAGGAATAGAATCATTTATAATATACCAAGTGCACAGTCCTAAAAAGATGATAGAAATACTCACAAGTCACAGGAATAGAATCATTTATAATATACCAAGTGCACAGTCCTAAAAAGATGATAGAAATACTCACAAGTCACAGGAATAGAATCATTTATAATATACCAAGTGCACAGTCCTAAAAAGATGATAGAAATACTCACAAGTCACAGGAATAGAATCATTTATAATATACCAAGTGCACAGTCCTAAAAAGATGATAGAAATACTCACAAGTCACAGGAATAGAATCATTTATAATATACCAAGTGCACAGTCCTAAAAAGATGATAGAAATACTCACAAGTCACAGGAATAGAATCATTTATAATATACCAAGTGCACAGTCCTAAAAAGATGATAGAAATACTCACAAGTCACAGGAATAGAATCATTTATAATATACCAAGTGCACAGTCCTAAAAAGATGATAGAAATACTCACAAGTCACAGGAATAGAATCATTTATAATATACCAAGTGCACAGTCCTAAAAAGATGATAGAAATACTCACAAGTCACAGGAATAGAATCATTTATAATATACCAAGTGCACAGTCCTAAAAAGATGATAGAAATACTCACAAGTCACAGGAATAGAATCATTTATAATACACCAAGTGCACAGTCCTAAAAAGATTAGGGAGGTACTCATGACTCACAGGAAGAGAATCATGTACTATTCATCAAATGATCAATCCTATAGGCAATGTTGAGGTACTCTGAATTCACAACAAACAAGTTATTTACAATACACTGGACAAAGCGTTCTAAACCGACCACTGTGGTTCTCATGATTCACTGGAGCTAAATCGATTACAGAGCACCAAGCCTTATAGAGATCGCTAAGGCCCTCGCTATTTTAGATGATTTGAATCGTTTACAAAACACAAAGTGACCAGCCTAGCTGATATTATTGTTGTCCTCATGGTTCACAAGGAAGGCATCATTTGCTAAACATCAGATTATCAATCCTACCTATACCATTGAGGAACGTACAATTTACAGCAATGGAATCATTTGTATTACACCAAGTGATCAGTCTCAAAGAAATCACTGAGATTTTTTCTGAATGGAAATATTGTCCATACATCATGTGAACAGGCCTAAAGAAATAATTGAGGTCATCATGATTTGCATAAACAGAACTCTTTTCAACACACTAAGCCATCAGCCCCAAAGAGATTATTGAGTTACTCACGAGTCACAGGAATGGAAATCGTTTATAATACTCCAAGGATTAGTCCCACAGAGATTGTTAGGATCCTCACGATTCATAGGAACAGATTTATCAATAGTATTCCAAGTGATGAATCATAAAATGATTATGTACATTCTCACGATTCACGGGAACAGAGTTATTTACAATAAACCAAGTGAGCAGTCCTAATGCTATCATGGTCTTCCTCACCATTTGCCAAAGTGCAATAATTTGAAAGAAAAACCAAGTACTAACGATATCATTGAGATCTTCACAATTCCCAGGTATAAGAGTTTTAAGTACACAAAGCGAAAAATCCTGACGAATCTACTGATGTTCGCACGAATCACAGGAATGAAATCATTTGCAACACACTTTGTGATCATTACTGAAGAGAGTCTTGAGGTTCTCCCGATTCATGGGAAATGAACCAATGACGATACACCAGCAAGTCAGTCCATACGAGATCATCGAGGTCGTCATGACTCAAACAAATCAAATAAATTACAAGGCACTGAGAGTAATGTCCTAGAGAGACCATTGAGGTCCACGTTATTCAAAGGAATAGCATCATAATCAAAACATCAAGTAATCATTCTTAAAGAGATTAATGGTGTCCTCAAGTTTCATAGGAATTGAATCATTTTCAAGTAATCATTCCCAAAGAGATCATTGAGGTCCATATAGTTCTCAAGAATGGAATCATGTACAATACACAGAGATTATTGAGGTTCCCTTGATTAATAGGAATTGAATCATTTGAAATACATCAAATGGCGAGTCCTAAAATGTTTCTTGAGGTGATAATGAATCACAGAAATCGTCTCATTCGTAAGATACTAAATGATCAGTCCATCACGCCTACAGAGATAAGCGACGTCATCACGATTTAAAGAATTTGAATCCTGTTCAATACATCTAGTGGGCTATACTAAAGAGTACACTGAGTTCCTCACGATTTACAGGAGCCCCCAGGAGATTATTGACACTCTCCAGTTTCACAGGATTGGAATCATTGACAATGCACCTAAAGAGATTAGATCAAAAGAGACTACTCAGGTCCTGCCGACCCAAAGGACCTGAGTAAATCACAACATACCCAGTGATCAAACCCCAAAAGACTGATGAGGACTTCCTGATTCACAAGAATAGAATTGTGTATTTACTATGCAGCAAATGATCACGATTAAAGAGATTAATGAGATTGTTACGATTTAGAGGACTGAGATCATTTACATCAAATAATGAGTCCAATGAATATCATTGTGGTCATCGCGATTGCCAAGAATAGAATGATGTACTGTATACCTAGTGACCATTAGCAAAGAGTCCTCGTGATGCACAAGAATAAACTGATGGAGCAGACACCGAGTGATCATCACCAACGAGATTATTGGGGACTTCTTGATTCACAAGAATGGAACGATGTGCTACACTTTGGGGGATCATTGAGGTGCTCAGTATTCACATGAGGTATATCATTTACAGCACACCCGCCGATCAGTCCTAAACAGAACACTGACGTGCCAACGATTCAGAGGAGACAAATCATTCACAAATACTAGATGATCAGCCCTAAACAGAACATTGACGTACCAACGATTCAGAGGAGACAAATCATTCACAAATACTAGATGATCAGTCCTAAACAGAACATTGACGTACCAACGATTCAGAGGACGCAAATCATTCACAAATACTAGATGATCAGTACAGTCCTAAACAGAACATTGACGTACCAACGATTCAGAGGAGGCAAATCATTCACAAATGCTGGATGATCAGTCCTAAACAGAACATTGACGTACCAACGATTCAGAGGAGGCAAATCATTCACAAATACTAGATGATCAGTCCTAAACAAATCATTAAGATTCTCACGATTCGCAGGTATTGGATGATTTATCGAGCGCTTAGTAATCAATCTGAGATAGATTATCGAGGTCCTCACCATTTAGCGGATTTAGATTA
>CM065741.1:38433685-38438685 GCA_033310375.1 Conus canariensis | reverse complement strand
GAGTGAAGGAAATAGCAATCACTACCAGCCCCCATGGAATAACTGGCGTGTTGAGAAATAAAGAAAGTGAAGGAAAACACCAAGCATATTGACCCACCACTTTGTTGTTGACGTGTTACAGACTAAAAGAAGTAAAGGAAAACACCAACAACAACTAGCCCCCCCCCCCCACCCCACCCCCCACCCCCCACCCCCCTCTCCACCCATCAAATCAGCCAGCTTCCATTTCGTCACTGGCGTGTTCAAGAATAAAAGAAAAATGACGAAACACACTAATTACCTGCAGCCACCATTTAGTCAATGCCGTATCAAAATGGTCACAAAATGATGGAAAACTCCCATGAAAACCAGCCTCCACTTAGCCTACTTACGCGTTTAAAGAGTGAACACAGTAGAAGGAAACATCAGTGACAACCAGCCCCTATTTTGTTACTGGCATGGTCAAGAGAAAAAAAAAAGAAGAAACGAGAACATGGATTACAGCCAAACCCACTCAATCATTAGCGTATTAAGCAAGTAAAGAAATGAAGAAAAGTTCCAGTGATAACTAATCCGCACATAGTCACTGGTGTGTCAAAGGATATCGGAAGTGAAGAAAACCACCAGTCACAACCAGGATCCACCAGGTCACTGTGTTAAAATGTAAGGACAGTGAAGAAAGGCACCTCCACTTAGTCACCTAGGGCATATTCAGAGCGAAAGTGAAGGATAACACCCGTCACATTAAGACCAGTCCCCACTTAGTCTGTGGCATGTTAACAACAGATGACAGTGAAGCGATACACTGATCATAATTACTAACAACACCCACGTAGTCACATGTGGGAAGCTAAAGACTAAAGTAAAGCAAAAACACTACAACACTTTAAATCAGCCCCCGATTAGTGTGTGGCAGGTTAGAGACATATAAAAGTGACACAAAACACCAGTCACTCTTATTAACAGCACCCACGTAGTCACATGTGGCGAGTTAAAGACTGCAGAAAGTGAAGCAAGACAACATTACGCTTTAAACTAGCCCTCAACTAGTGTCTGGCACCATAGAGACAAATGAAAGTGACACAAAACACCAATCACACTTTAACCATCCCCTACCGTACCCAGTCTCAGGCATATTCAAGACTAATGAAACTGATGGACAACGCAAACGCCTGTCACACTCACAGCCACCCCTACTCTGTCTCTGGCTTGTTAAAATGTAGAGTAAATGAATGAGAACATAGAGTAAAGCAGGTGAAGAAAAACGTCGACTACCTTCAGTTCCCAATTAGTCTCTAACGTGCAGAAGATTGAAGAAAGTGACAGAAAATACCTATCACACACACAACCAATCCTTTCGGGCTTGTAGAAAGAATCAGGTAAATATAGGAATACACCAGTCACACTTAAAACCAGCCCTCACTGAATCTCTGGCGTTGTAAAGAAGAAAAAGTGGGAAAAAAACACTTACAGCAGCCTTCCCATTTAGCCTCTGGCAGAGTTCAAAGAAGATGTGAAGAGAAACATTAGTCATCCCAGTCGCAGCTGAGTCTCTGACGTCTACAAGAGAAAAGAAGACGAAGAAAAAAGACGAATCATACTTACAACCAGCCCCAACTGAGCCTATTCATAAGATTCTGAACATGAAACATTCTGAACAGTACATGGACAATTTCTGATGAACGGGTGGGCTTGATGTTTTGTCTTTGTACTATTTATCTGATGAGCGGCTGTGTGATTGCCGCAGAAGAATTCAGTGTGCAGAACCCCACCTGTATAAGCAGGTGCGAGGGAGAAATAGTTGTACTTGCTTGCGCTTTAACTTCCAGCCGTCCCAGAGCCATGTTCAGATTTTGGTTAACCGTTTTACGAGTAAAAGGACAGAAGAGGAAGAAGAAGAAGAAGTCAATGTTGCAATGTTGTATCAAACACCCTAAAACTATACCCTCAACACAATATATTACAAACATCTAAAACTGAAAAGTTCTGCATTAGTATGACGGTTAAACACTAACTTTCCTAAAGAACCAAACACTTTGAAGCAAACTTCACCACCACCACCAACAACAACAACAGCCAAAACAGCATCAACCTATTGACAACAAACACTTGGGCTCGGTCAAGAACTCACCAAAACAGCGAAGCAGCTACTTGTGGCTTGGGTCCGGAGGAAGCAGGATAATTCACCCAGCCCCCAGGCACAGTATTTATACAGTTGGACTTCACATTATTACTCACCTTCTCCAGCTGGCCCCAACACCTTGCTGTATCATTCCACTGCAATCATGCACACAATCGCATGAATGTCCCAGGGTTTTTTCAGATGGCCGTGACAGGAGCCATTAGTCATAGAAGACCTCCGGCAAAGTATTGCTTTTCAACTGGAGATTTATGTGTTTGAAGTTATTGGACATGTGTTTCGTTCTTAGGTGGGTGTATAGAGCATGGAGAGAGAGAAAGAGACAGACAGACAGACAGACAGAAAAACAGAAACAGACAGACAAAAAACAACAACAAACAGACAGATAAATGAATCGGCATGATGACACATTGCTTATTCAGAATCGCACTTACAGATTAAGAAAAAAAAAACCAGAGAGAGAGAGAGAGAGAGAGAATACATCAAGCTTGTTTTGAATATTGAATATTCACTGCCTACACACACACACACACACACACACACACACACACACACACACACACACACACACACACACACACAGAGAGAGAGAGAGAGAGGGATATCGTGGTTTGCTGAATTTTATAAACTGATGTGCAGCTGGTCATTATCAGAAGCTGGTTTGAAAGATCTACGTATCGTGTTTTACTCACACCTCAAATGTCTAACAGGATGACCCACCGGAGGAGACACTGCACTGCTGAGGGGGTAACGCGTGGTTTTCATCATCTTCTGACACCCTCTATGCCCCAGTGCACAATGACTGAAAGCCCCTGTTCATTCAGTTTCGGTGGGATGACCATTGTTGCCCAAGGCTTGTAGAAGAGCTGTTGTGGTATGCATGTAGGCTGTGTATGTATGTAGTATGTATGTATGTATGTATGTATGCATGTAAGTATGTATGTATGTATGTGTGTATGTGTGTATGTATGTAGTATGTATGTATGTGTGTATGTATGCATGCATGTATGTATGCATGTATGTATGTATGTGTGTATGCGTGAACGTATGTATGTACATGCACATTTATGTATGCATCTATGCATCTGTCTATCTATCTATCTATCTATCTATCTGTCTGTCTGTCTATTTATCTATCTGCATCTAAGCATCTTAGCACCTACCTACTTACCTATGAATCTATCTATCTATCTGCCTATCTATCTATCTATCTATCTCTTTCTCAATTTGTCTGTTTGACTGTCTCTTTATTTATCTCTTTATCTACCTATTCATTAACTTATCTGTGTATCTGCTAAGCTTCCCAGATATCACAGATTTTTTGGGGGGAACGCGTTCCCAAAATGTACTGTGATATCTGGGAAGGCCCGTGATATCTGGGAACGTGGTCTTTCAGAGCTCTTAAGGGCAGAAAGAAAACGAAAAAAGAATGGATTTTCGAGATAAGGTAGGAAACAATTTATTCAGGTGCAATTGAGATCTTTGGCCTTCTTGTCACTTTTTTTCATTAATTTCTTGGCATGATTTTCACAAAGTACACAGATTTCACTATTGGAAGTTCAGGAAATCTGGGAACGCGTTCCCAGATAGCACGGTATCATGGTTCCCAGATATTATATGACACCGGCAATCCACGGGGAGCAGTCAATGTCAAGCCGTAAAGAGGCAACCCACCGGAGCACTGCTGCCGAGTCATTTTGGTGGTGTTCAGTGGCCCCTGTTCTGATCCAACATACGCAGAACACCACCTACTAAACCCCCTACTGACGACAATAATTACTTAGTCACGGAGTCGGCGTGAGGGAGCACTCACCACGTCCATCAAACGACAGCCGCCAGGGGCTCGCCAATACCTGTGACCTCGACGGAATCAAACCAAGGCCACAGGCATGGAGAGGACATCCAAACTGAGAGCAGGGCATGAAGGGCCACAGAATTTGATTTTGTTTTTTAATGCAGATCGATGAGAATGAGGATGATAAAGATGATGCTATGGATTTCCATTCTGGTCTGAGACTGCATGCATGGCAGAGCTGTACTCTATGCTTACTTTCATAATATATCCCTGCGTCAACTAGGCCCGAGAGATACAGACACCTGCAGTGTTGGTAAGGAAGTTTAAGCAGCCCTGTCAGAGACGCATCCATAAAGTGGATGAAAATTGACTGTGTTGTCCCAGTCTTCTCAACTGAGCCCGTAGCAACTCAGCTCTGGGTAGGAGCCGGTCGGGGTAGAAAAATCCCACATGGCTCTGATGGGAATCGAGCCCACGACCTCCCAGGCGGGAGTTCGTGACGCTAATCACTTCGCCACAGTGGTTCGTGGAAAACATATTCACCTATGTTTGCTCTCGTCACAAGATTTTGTTAGACAATAATATTGATGCCAACAGATCATCTGATCTCTGAGTAACGCATCCCAATATAGGTGTAAGCGTTAAGCAGGATGTTTCAGTGAGAACAATAGACGTAGGCTATGCGCACGCCCACACACACACACACACACACACACACACACACACACACACACACACACACACACACACACACACACTCATAGATCATGCACGTACTCTCACACACAAGCAAAAGTACACGTATTTACACACCAACATAAACACATAAAACACACACACACACACACACACACACACACACACACACACACACACACACACACACACACATGCAGGCAGGCACGCGCGCAAGCGCGCGCACACACACACACACACACACACACACACACACACACACACACACACACACGGATGCTCCCACGCGCGAAAGTGAGTGGGTTGCACAACAGTAACAAGAGAAGCAGAGACACAGATAAGCTTTGTCCGGGGGTGTGGAGCGGGGAGATTTTCGGCCACCTACACATT
>CM065741.1:38426185-38428685 GCA_033310375.1 Conus canariensis | reverse complement strand
CAAAATCACAGGACCAATTCTCGTCATATTATAAATACATATATATTATAAAACGATTAATTAATGTCTTGGCTGAATAAATTTTGGCTGAATATATTTTTCTATGAAATAAAGCTCCAAACATTATTTCTTTCATTTGAAAATTACTAAAGTGTTACCATTTTTTTTATGCCTTTTTAAACTGGACTTTCTCTCGAACTCATAATTGTATGTCAAAGTGTGACAATTTTGGGTAGAACCATGTGCTTTCAACTAAAAGTGCATTGTCATCCTTGAGTTGTTTCCCTTTTTTGTTCTTTTCATTTTATTTATTTATTATGATTTGTACTTGGAACTGCTGCAGTGCCAGAAAGAGGATCTCAACAATTGAAAAACTAGCATATGATTTTGATGTTCTGTGTCTACAAGAAACTAGAAGTGCCGCCCACAGACCGTTACAATTGGACGAATTCATAATATTTCAAAAGCATGATGGACGAGGACTAGCTATGATAATAAAAAACAACTTGAAAAACAAACTGTCCAGGATAGACTTGGAAAAATGGTGTACCAGCACATGTGAGCCAATGAGAGTGAGGCTAGAAAGACCGATGGAATCAGAAAAGCCTTGTAGTCATCAATGCATATATACATCCAGGTACCCACATATCAAAAACGGATTGGACCTTTCTGGAGGAAATAGAACATGAATTTGGAGCTCTGTTATACTATGTGGAGATCTTAATGCACGCTCAAAATTGTGGGATCAACATGGTACCAATCCTCAAGGAATTGCGCTGGAAGTGATGTTGGATGAAGTACTTCTCAGTGCACTGACATCATCATCCCCAACACATACAGGGAGGCAGGGTGACACTGACAGTGTCATTGACATTGCACTCATTGGACCAAAATTCACAGCAGGCATGAGTGCGGAAGCACTTCTTCATCATGGAAGTGACCATTTCCCTGTTGTGTTCAGTTTACAGAAACCATCAAAAGTTACACAAACGAAACAAAAGGACCCTTTTCAATACAACAACAATGAAGGGGGTATCATAGGAACATTAAGGAGTAGAAGATGCAAAAGAAACAATGCTACAACCAAACAAATCGTCCAACCCCTTTGGTGGAATATAGACACAGAAACAGACTGGAAAGAGTCTGTAAGAATTTGGCAGAGAGAAAGAAGAAAACCTTGCCCTGATCTAGCTATTAAAACAGACATGAATCAGACGACTGAACATTTCGAAAGTTTGGCTGAAGAAGCGAAAGAAACCAAGTGGCAACAGTTTTGTCTGTCGCTTAATTATGACACAACACTGACTCAGTTCTGGCACTTTTATAGTCGCATGGAAGGAACAAAACAAAACAAACGCAACCCCAGATATCTTAGACGCTGATGGGATCACAAAACTGATGACAAATTTAGAGAAAGGGTCAGCTCTGCTTACACGTTTCATAGAACAGAGTGATCAAAGAAATTTGGAGGAAAAGAAGAAATATTTGACCAAGTTAAACCAACACCTAGCTCAGACTGGCATTGATGATGAAATCACAGAATCTGAACTGGATGTCGCAATAGCTAGATGCACTAAGGATAGTACTCCAGGACCAGACAAAGTACGGTATGCAGATATCAAACAGCTCCCAGAAGAGGAGAGAGCCAAACTCTTCAGTCTCTACCAGGAAAGGTTTGATAAAGGCTATGTCCCAGAAGACTGGACACACAGCTACCTGAAAGCTTTACCAAAGCCAGGAAAAGATCATAAGCTAAATGGCTACCGCGTACTCACTATGCAAAATATAGCAGGAAAGCTCATGCTACGAATTATAGCAAGAAAACTCGCAAGAGATCTTGAAAGTCGACAAATCCTCCCATCAAATCAAGGAGGCTACGAAACAGGTAAAAGTACATGGAAAAATGCGGCCGCTTTTGTCTATGAAGTGTACGAAGGATCCCAAAGAAAGGAAGAAACGCTAGCTGTTGCAATAGATCTGGAAGATGCATACAACAAAGTCCAGTTCTCGCTTCTCATGAACTACTCCTTGACCATGGAGTTAGTAAGACACTTACACGATGGATAGCAGCGGCACTTCAGGAGCGAACCGTCATCCTACGATTTGGAGACTGGACTTCTGAGCTTCATAAACTTTCTATGGGATTACCTCAAGGTTCTCCTCTTTCCCCTGTTTTGTACAATGTTTACACTAAAGGCCTAGGCAGACCTCAACAGAAACGGAATTGCTCGAGTGATGACATTTGCAGCTGACGCCCTGATCTACAAAACATCAAAGAATGCTGAAGAAAGAACGAAATCAGTTCAGCAACAGTTGAACAACATTGCTCAGTTGTGTCAAGAAACTGGATCGTCCATCAACCCTACAAAAGCCCAGACATTAATCTGCACTCTCAACAACAAGACATCAGGACAAGTACCCTCACCAGTTTCCTTCAATGAAAACAATTGAATCAACTAACAACCTACGCTATTTGGGTGTAGGCTTTGACAGAATGCTA
>CM065741.1:38411185-38416185 GCA_033310375.1 Conus canariensis | reverse complement strand
TTTGATCGAGCTCACAGGCTAAATCCCAAACCGGACTCTCCTGTAACTGTCCAATGTTCCTTTTATAAGGAAAAAGTTACACATTTTGAAAGAAAGGCAGAAATTGAAAGGTAGCGACATTTCTGTAGGAGAGGATTTTTTTCTCCTCGTGTGCGAACCATAAAAACGTGGCCTTTCCCTTCATCTGAAAGAGCAAGATCTGAAGGGAAAGGAGCAACGATGATCTTTGATCATCTGTTTATCGACGGAAAAAAAAGTATTTATTGGATGACCATTGCAACCTAAAATAGTCTAGATAGGGGTGTGGCCAGCCACTTAAGGCAATGTGCGGCAGTGAAATATGTCAAAATTGGATCATTTTGGCCATTTTTAGATTTTCACTTTTTTATCAACTACAACATTTCTATTTTCATATTCCCCATATTTGAATTGCACTGAAATGATGTGATTTTGAAATAAAGGTGCTTTTAAAAACCTAACCCATCTGTCTTTGCATTCGTTTGTGTCATAAAATGTGTGAAAATGCAGATTTTCCGACCCTAGCAACAGGCATTTCTTCTTCCCGAACCTCTTCGTGTCGCACATTGAAAGAAACTAGATTGTCTCCCCTACACCATACAGTGGAGACTTTACCACAAAATCCCACTCAATTCCGGCTAGAAGTCGTTTTAGATCATTAGCATACGACCACATTCTCCTTATATGGAGAACGACCCGGGGGCAAGCCGCCTGATTCGTTAATTCGAGTCACATGACACCCGCCTCTTTGCAAATGGCGATTGCTTACATCGTGTTCGATCGAAGACCAGAGTTCAAAAAATGGCTCGCGTGAAACAATCTACGATTCAGTGGGCTAAGAAAAGCAAGTCAAAGCGAAAAAAACATCTCGCGTATGCAAGGCAGTGCAAAGCTTCACAAGAAAGGGGAAGATCGACGAGAACTGGCCCTGAGCATGACCCGGTGTCAGTGCCTTCAACAAGCAGTGCTTCGTGTTCGTCAATGCCATCAACATCAACATCGTGTTCAGGATTCTGTGTTAGGTGGTAAAACCCCCACACAGTTCAAACATCACTCATATGAAACTGTCAGAAATCTGGTAAGTGCCTCTACATCAGCCTTTGGTGACTGCGTCGAGGACAGCACATCGTCAAAGAAAGGAATTGCAGACTTCAGTTGTGTTGACAGATTTGTAGAAAAAAAAACAAACTGGGTTACTCCCAGCGCAAGAATGAAACATTGTGTTTCAGGACTGATAAGAAGTAACAATGTGGGTTAGCTGTACATGGATATGTGTACTGTTATACCTGTGAACAAGCTGTAGTGGGCACAGAAGATTTTTTTGCAGATAGAGGTGGTGGACAGATTAAAGATTATACTATCAATAGGCAAGCTGTGTATTCTGTATTAGTGTGTGGTTTGGGAGCAACAAGTTTCAACAAATTTTGTGAAGGCTTGGATCTCCAAGGACTGCACCACAAAACTTTTCATAAAAAGGAGACAAACTCTACAACAAATTAGAGGACTTTGAAAGGCAGTTTGCACACACAGCAGAGTATGTGAGGCAAGTCCATGCACAATATACTGGCACCGCCCTTGGCCCTGATAATGTGCTTGACATCAGTGTTAGTTTTGATGGCACTTGGCTAACCAGAGGACACAGTTCTCATATTGGAGTAGGTTGTGTGGTGGACCTTCTGGCAGGGTTGTGTCTTGATGCTCATGCCATGTGCACCTACTGTCCAGTGTGTGAATCCACGGGGAGAAACTCTATGCAGAGAACCCAGTGGAGTATCCTGCATGGGGTGTGCAACGTCTTGAAACATGTGACGAAAATGTTACAGGTGAGCTACATATTTTTTACCTTTTTTTTTTCTTGTGCATTATTTCAAGTGTCTCAGTTGTGGTTGTATTGAAAGCGTGCTTGAAAATGATACAACCATGCCATCCACAAGAGTAGCAGTGCTGAAGAAATGAAAAAGGCTATCAAGGCTTCTCTTAAACATTGTTACTACACTGAAAGCAAGCCCCGCCCTGAACTGTGCCCTGTGGGTGTCGACTCGAGGTGCTTTTATCAGGCTGCTGTGGCTCAACGTCAGGTTCCCGGTCCCCATGAGAAGCTCGTCCACACCTCTCTCAACTACAAAAAGCAGCACCAGCACCTGGAGCCTATCTATGAGAGACTGAGAGACACTCAGCTCCTAAACAGATGTGTTGCTGGCAAGACTCGACTCAAAATTCTAATGAGTGCTTGCACAGCCTCATCTGGTCTCGGTGTTCCAAGGACAAGTTTGCCTCACGCCGGCGGGTGATGTTTGCTGTCTACACAGCCATCAGTGAGTTTACCTTTGGCCCCAGTGCTGCTCAGGACACTGCCTGCTTCTTTGCCTTTCACAAAGGAGGTTACAAGAAGAGGCTAGGAGCAAGCAAGCAGCAGAAGAGGGAGAGGAACAGCGTCAAGTTCCAGAGAGACAAGGCCAACAAGCGGCGGGACACTGTTCAAGCTGCCCGACTGAAGAGACAGGAGGAGCTGATGATGCTGGATGGGGGCCCTGCCTATGCTGCAGGGCAGTTCTGACTGTGTATGTTGTGCTGTGGGGCTGGCCGGGGGATCTGAAACGTGTAGCCAAGTCTGTAAGTAAACCACGTGTGTGTCACTATGTTTGTGCTCCTTTTCTCTGCGTTTTTCTCATTTTCTGTTTTTGCTCCACATGCTGTACAGTCAAGTATTGAAATTCCTCAGAAACTGTCAATTCAAATCTAATGAAATTTGGCACATTTGTACATTGTAGTCTTATTGACATTTTTATAGAATGGTTATTTAAAAATCTGTTTTAGTTTTTTATTTTCATGTGGTAGATTGCATAATACCGCTGGTAAGAAGACCTAAGAGGTCGAAACGCGTCGTGTTTTGTCTTGTGATTCGTTTGTCTATTTTTTTTTTTTTTTTGCAGAGCTTTATTAATATTTTTTGTTAATTTGTTGTTTCATGTGTTCACTTTTTTTTTCGTGTAAAAGTAAATAGATTGATCTAACCAGTAATTCAAGAGAAAACACAACTTTTCCCATGGGTTGGTTATCTGTTTCAAAGAGAAGAAAAAATGGGTTTATGTCACTTCTGTACCAAGGGTAACCTAGGCAGATAAGCACTTGCAGTATTGTGCCTGGAAGGTCGTGGATTCGATTCCTATCAGAGCCATTTATTTGCAGTATTTTTCTGCCCAGACTGCCCCCTATCCAGAGTTGAGGTCAGGGCACAGTTGGGAAGACTGGGACTACACAGTCGAGTTTCATCCACTTAATAGATGCGTTTCAGAGAATGTAGCTCAAATTTCTGAAAAACACTCCAGGCGTTTGTATCTGTTGGACTTGGCTGATGCTTGGAAATATCATGTGGAGTACAGCCCTGCCGAGTCATGCAGTCTCAGTCCGGAATGGAAATCTGCAGCATCATCTTCATCTTCCTCATCCTCATCGATCAGGATTGAAAAAAAAAGTCTCAAATTCTGTGGCCATTCATGCCCTGCTGTCATGATGACCCAGGTTTAAATTTCATCTCCAAGTCTATGGCCTTGGTTTGATTGTGACGGCGTCATCAGTTTCTGTTAATTCATGGTGATCGTCATTGGACCTGTGTGGTGATCGAGATCGTCATTGGACCGGTGTGGTGATCGTCATTGGACCTGTGTGGTGATCGTCATTGGACCTGTGTGGTGATCGTCATTGGACCTGTGTGGTGACGCCTTCCGGAGAAGGAGGCCGATAACGCCAGCTCCGCGACTAGGCAATTATTGTCAGTGTGTGTGTGTGTGTGGGGGGGGGGGGGGGGGGGGCCTTAGTAGTAGTGTCCTGCGTATGTTAGACTAGAACAGGCACAGGAACCACTTAACACCACCAGCGTAACTCGGCAGCAGTGCAGTAACTCCTGTGGCGGGTTGCCTCTTGATAACAGTGGCACTGACTGCTCCCTGTGAATTGCCGGCGCCGGGTCTGTGGTGTGACAGGCCGGGCTGTGGCTCTGGTAGGGAGTGGGGGTGGGGGGTGTCGGAGTAAGTGGCGTGGTGTAATGCCACTAATGTGGCAAGGAGGACAGAACAGTCACAACAAAAAAACCGAAATGGACAATGAAAAAAGAAACACAAAGTAGGATTTGTTTAATTAAAAGGTTATGTTTAAATGCTGGATGCTCTTAAATGTATAGTTAATGGAAAAAGAATGTGAAAAAAGGTCTAAGAGAAACATATAAATGCAAATGGGCCATACTTTAATTGGAAGTTGTTGTTTTTTTTTTTTTTGGTACACATATCAAACCTTTTCCTAACTTACGTAGCAGATGTATGGGGGCTTGAAGAACATCTTCAGATGGAAGAAGTACATACTTCAGCTGTGAAACATTTTCTCAATATTCCAGACCATCTATCAATTACAATGGCATAGAGTGATTCTGGGAGACATCTCCTTGACTTTAGATTCATAATTATACTTACTAATAAATGGCATAGGTATATGCTAGCTGGATGCAAAAGTTGAATACATCGTTTGAAAACGAACAAAAGATGGTTTGAACCCGAAGGTCCTGTTTATAATTTGTGTGTTATATGTGAAGATAGTGTTAGAGAAAATGAAGACCATTAGATACTCCGCTATAAAGCTGACAACAATAAGAGTAATCCCAGCTGTCTGGTATCAATGCTATCAAGAAATTGTAACCTGTCATGTTCAATGTCTTCTGACGATGATAGGATAGTAATTCTACTAATTAAGTATTGTGCAGATACCTCTAATGTCAAAAGAAAGAAGACTCTCAATAATAAGTGTTAAGGTTCAAATTTTCTTCAAGTATGAGCCTGATGATGTCATTAAAAATGAAACAAGAAAAAAAATTGTGCTTTCTTCTCTGTTACACATAAGAGTAAAACGAACGTTGGCGACGGAGGTGGTAGTGTGGAAATGATTTATAACGACGAATATGCAAACATACATTTACTCTGTCTGCTAAAACA
>CM065741.1:38386185-38403685 GCA_033310375.1 Conus canariensis | reverse complement strand
GACAGGGATGGCACAGGGTGTGTGACACTACAGACTGCTCACAGACTGACAGGGATGGCATAGGGTGTGTGACAGTACAGACTGCTCACACACTGACAGGGATGGCATAGGGCCCAGCAGGCGAGAGCAGCTGTCTAATACTCCGTGCTGACCACATCCAGGAGAAACGGACAAGAACGTCCACCAGGTACGTTGGCAGCTGCAGCAACCAGGCGGCAGCTACGTCCCAAGTCCAGGACACCAACCAGGATATGAGATCATCTCTTCACAGGTCCGCCCTCTGTTTTATACACAAACATTTGTCATGGTTGTAGAGCAACATTCTCACTGTGGATGTTTGAACTGGCTTTTGATGGGTGTCACACCACAACAGAGTCCATGATGATATTGTTTCATAGCATGCCCTGAACGTTTTGTTATGTTCTTTCCAAAGACTGTACTAGTTAGCAAATTTGGTTTTTATAACACCGTGAACACATCAACACCTGTACCTGTCAGTGGGAGGAAAAGTCAAATGAACTTTAACCTCACGTCTAGAGAAACACACACACATACACACACACAACAACAACAACAACAACAACAACAACAACAAAACAACAATTTAGTAAGGGGTGTAAACCACTTTACATGCACGTTGTCCGCTGTGCAATACTAGGCGAACGTGTGCACATGCATTAAAATCTCGGTGGGGAGGGCCAGGGGGGGGGGGGGGGGGGGGGGGGGCGGAGAGATATAAGCTTTGGTCAAAAAGAAACTGTATGGGTGTGAACAAATTGGGGGGGGAAAAAACCGTCGATTGAGCAAGGGAAATCGCATAAACCACACTTTAGAAAAGACACACGTCACCGAAAAGGTTACAATCCTCCACCAAATGAAGGCAGAATATTAAAGACTGCTAAACATCCCTCACACACACACACACACACACACACACACACACACACACACACACACACGCACGCACGCACGCACGCACGCACGCACGCACACACACACACACACACACACACACACATACACATATATATATATATATATATATATATATATAAATGCCATAGCAAACTCTTACATGCACATGCATATATACACAAAGTGTGAAATAATATATTTGCAATCATTTTGATGTGAAGGATAACAGAAACATTATCACCACATCCGTCCCCCCCCCCCCCCCCCCCCCCCCCCCCCCCCCCCCCCCCCACCTTCCGGTGTTCCCCAAAGGGAAAAGAAAGGGAAAAAACAACAATGTTTTTACATCAGTTACACATTTCTGGACATGAGACAGGGGCAAAGAAGCCAATCCTGAAATACAACCTCACACCCACCTCTCCCCTCCCCCCCCTCCCCCCTGTAAAACAAAACCTTAGCAAAAAGATAATACATACATATAAACAGACATGCATATACATAGACACATACATATACATATGCTTAAACACTCACACATACACATACATAAATATATACACATATACACATACATACATACATATACACATGTACATACACACATACATGTACACTTACACATAAATACACACACACATATATACACATGTACATACATACATACATGCATAACACATACATATATACCTACATATACACAAACATATACATGCACACACGTACATACCTGCTCATACCCCCATAGCAACAGCAACGGTCCTCACACATATGGTTGCTGAACATGAGTTAACACTTAATCAAAAGTCCGTTGGAATTAAGCCATTTCACTCAGTAATTGAGAGTTCAAATCTCTTCCAATACTCAAACGCACAGTTTTTCCATTTGTAAGTTTTGCAATGATCTTGCCGTTTGACGACCACACTGACATTGTGGCAGAATGATCAGCTGCTTCCTTCAACAGTCTGAGGTTGGACATCGTCAAGTCCTCACTGATGGAGATTCCACTATTTTTTAAGATTTCGGCGGTTTCTAAGCACGTCATTTTTCTTCTGTCTGGAGTAAAACCGCAGGAGGATCGGTCGTGGTCTTGCTGCCGCTGCTGCTGCTCCAGCCACTGCTCCCGGTCTGCCAGAACGGTGTGCGACCTCAATGTCTTCAGCACGAACTGCCACACCCACTTTCTTCGTGAAGATTTCCACACATTTGGAAATGCAGCCTGTCACCGTCTCCTCCGCCGACCGCTCCACCTCCTTCACTCCGTGTACACGGACGTTCCAGAGACGGCCGTGTTGCTCGTGATCGTTCTGGGAAATCTTGAGGTTCAAGCTTTCTTTTTTGAACCCCTCCAACTCAGAACGGAGTGCACTGTGCTCCTGTTTCAGCTGCCTCATCTTCCCACACAGCCTATCTTTGTCTTTCTGTAAATCAAACACACTGCTTTCCAATACATCCAGCCGACGATTCAACCCCTCCGACATTCTGACCATTTCATCTTTCAGTGTCTGGATATCGTCTTTAGTGCACACAAAAGCAAGTTTCTCGTTGATACCAGCCGCCGTGGCGAAGTGGTTAGCGTCGCGGACTCCCGGCTGGGAGGTCGTGGGTTCGAATCCCATCAGAGTCATGTGGGTTTTTCTGCCCCGACCGGCTCCTACCCAGAGTTGAGTTTGCTGCGGACTCAGTTGGGAAGACTGGGACCACACAGTCGAGTTTCATCCACTTAATGGATGCGTTTCTGAGAGTGTTGCTCAAATTTCCTGACCAACACTGCAGGTGCCTGTGTCTCTCGGGCCTGGTTGACGCCGGGATATATTATGAAAGGAAGCGTAGAGTATAGCCCTGTCATGTAGTCTCAGACCGAAATGGAAATCCGTAGCATCATCTTCATCATCCTCATCCTCATCGATCAGCATTAAAAAAAAAGTCTCAAGTTCTGCGGCTCTTCATGCCCTGCTCTCATGGTGACCTCAGTTTCGATGTCCTCTCCACGTCTGTGGCCTTGGTTTGGTTCCGTCGGGGTCACCGGTATCGGCGAGTCCATTGGATCCGTCGTTGGACGGACGTGGTGGCGCCCTCCGGAGGGAGAGCTCACTCACGCCGGCTCCGCGACTAAGCAATTATTGTCGTCAGTAGGGGGGCTTAGTAGGTGGTGTCCTGCATATGTTAGATCAGAATAGGCGCCACTGAACACCACCGAAGTGACTCGGCAGCAGTGCAGTGTCTCCTCCGGTGGGTTGCCTCTTGACGACTTGACATTGACTGCTCCCTGTGGATTGCCGGTGCCGGGGTTGCGGTGGGGCCGACCGGGCTGTGGCTGTGGACGGGGTGTCGGAATGAGCGGTGTGAGTGCACTGCCTCTGAGGTGGCGCAGAGGTTGGGACAGCAAAAAAAAAAAAAAGTTTCTCGTTGATGCACGCCAACACACTATTTATTTCCTCAATGTCTTTCATACTGTCCTCCTCTGTAGTTTCCACACTATCACGTTTCTGTTTCTTTCGCTCTCGCACGGATCTATTTTCCTTGAACTGTTCAGTTTCTGTGGGGCTACTACACTCAGAAGAGTTAGACGATTGTCTGCGTTTCCATTTCACTTTTGACGAAAAGTAACTCGAAATTCTTGAACTCATAATAGCAAAATCAACTTTAAGAAAGAAAACATGTCAGAGACTATACACGTTTGTCGAATACTTCTCCGGAGGGACAAAAGGAAATTAAAACAAACTCAAACTAACGTACTCAACTCACTTTTTAGCCGACTCAAGTGTTCAAGCAAATCAAGACTCCCACACGAAACAATTCATCAGTGTCTTTGGTTGAGAAAAAAACAACAAATAAACACACACTTCACTGCATGGCAATTAGCTTTTTTGTTTCTTTTTTTTTAAGTCTTATTATCACTGCACTTGGGACAGAGCCCATCACAGACAGCACGGCGAGTTCACATACGCATCGGAGCGATGAAGTGTTGCGTCCGCACTTTAGTTACAAGGCTGAAAATTTACAATTAAACAGACAAAAGAGATGGTAAATATAAATACCAATTTTTTGGAGTGAAATGCCTTTGATTTTATCCTACTTTGGGCAGAACACTTTGTACATCAATTCAAACCTAAGACAGGGAAACCAGCACAGCCAGACCTGCACAATGGAGCTTCACAATCGGAAGATCAGCGTGACTTTAGAGAAAATTGATCTTTACAAAAATTGAATGAGCAAATTGTCTGCCCTTCATATTTTCTATAAATCAGTGATCAGACTCAATGCGTCTTTTATTTCACACTAAATTTGATCCTGCTTTAGAACACACGCACACACACACACACACGCGCGCACACACACACACACACACACACACACACACACACACAACACAAACACGCACACACACACACGCACGCACGCACGCGCGCACACACACACACACACACACGCACACATCTTTGAATTGACAAGAGTGACATTCACATCTTCTGAACTGAACACGATGGTGTTCATATCACGTGGACTGAGTAAGATCGTGTATGTTTACATCATTCAAATGGCCAGGCTCTGATTGAAACCCAAGTTTCAGTGTTCATAGTGGATGTGTGTGTGTGTGTGTGTGTGTGTGTGTGTGTGTGTGTGTGTGTGTGTGTGTGTGTGTGTGTGTGTGTGTCTTCTCAATCTCAATGCTTGCGAGAGTGAAACTTTTTTTCAACGGTTTTCTGCCCGTCCATTCACGTTACTATTTCTTGGTGTATGGAGTTAAAAAAATAAGGACTGAACACGATAAGAAAAGATGTCTATTTTGACCCCTATCCCCCAAAGACAGCGTTTCTCCTGTTTGTATGCAAGATGAAGCGGGTTTGAATTGGAAAGGAGCTGAGGGTGATATTACACACACATTGAACTTTGTTGTTCATCTCTGTCTTTATAAATATTAATTGATGTATTGAGCTCTGTGGCTCGCAGAATCTTTTGAACGAGATTGTGATAGGTAGGAGGAGTTCTTGGTATTCATCATTTGACATTCGGCTGTCATGTGTCCCCCGCCCCCCCCCCCTCTCTCTCTCTCTCTCTCTCTCTCTCTCTCTCTCTCTCTCTCGAAGCCATCGAAGGACAAATGAATGAAGTATTACGTACACTCAGTGGGTTATCGAACTCCATGGCATCACAGGCGGATACACTCAAATCTCACACTACAAGCATGCAAAGGATTGAAGCAAAGGTAGAGGGGATTGAGGTGAAACAAGCCGAACTGTCGGGGAGAATGCATGCTCTCACAGAGATAGTGCACGAAACAAGAAAATTCACCCAAAGAAATCAGGCAGAAATACAAGAAATGAGCAGAGCCCAGCAAGCCACTGACTACAAAGTTGAAGACCTGGAGACCGAGATTGATCGACTAGAAATGTTTTCCAGACGCAATAACGCGAGGTTTCTGGGTCTCGACGAAATGCCGGAGGAGGAAGGACGAGAGGATTGCGCGGGGAGAATAATCCGGATCCTAACCCATTACATACCTGACACGGAATGGGGAGAATACACCATAGAAAGGGCCCATAGGATCGGTCGCAGAGACCCAGCAAGGAGATACCCCAGGCCGGTCATAGTAAAATTCCAACGAGACACAGATCTAAAAAAGATAATCATGAACAAGGATGCCAGGGACAGCATGCGTAGTGATGGAATAAGAATCGCACAGGACCTGACAAGAAGACAGACGGCGGCATTACGGGGAATCAGAGAGCAAGGGAAGATAGGATTTTTTGTGGGAGGAAGACTGGTAGTGAGAGAACCTGATACCCACCCACACTCCAGGCACCCTAGCTACCCCAGCAACTACGGCTACCCACGAGGAAGGGACACCGGTGGAAGATGGAGGCGACAACAAATGCCAGAACGAGTGGAGAGTGAAAGGGACGGAACGGGAGGTATAGAAGGATGCATAATGAACGCAAGAGGAGCGAATGCGAGTGATAGAGGAGAAAATGCGAGTGGCAGGCCAGGGGTGATACCAGGTGAGGATGAAGAGAGAACAAGGGATAGATTTGAGAGAAATGATCAGAGCGAGGGGAATAAAAGAGGTAGATGGAAGAGATATATTGGGGAAAGTAGCAAGAGGGACAGACAGAGATCCCCAACACGAGTACCCAGAACAAGGAGTGAAAGCAGGAAGGAGAGGTGAAATGAATGACAGATATAGATTTCCATATCACCCCCCTCCCATGTTCAAGAGACAAGGAATGAACAGAGAGAGTGGAAGAAGGGATGAGAGAGAAGGGAGAGAGAACGGAAAGGTAAGAACAAGAATGAATGCATATGACAGTATGAATGGAGAAACAGAAGTGAATGAAATAAGGAATACATATAATGATACGGATGGCTATCAGGAAGAGACAAGCAGAAAAGTAGTATGGACAGGAAGTATGGATGAAGAGGATGAGGGTGAGAACAGTTGGAATGATGGCTATGAGTGGAAAGCTAATGAAAGCGAATGTGATGTGTATGAAGGAGAAGAAAGTGGGGGTGAGAAAGGGAATGAGAATGAGGGAGAAGAGAACAGATATGGAGAAAGTGAGGAAGAGGGTGAAGGTGAAGAAGCAAGATTGAGGAATGATGGAAAAGAAAATGAGATGAATATGAATGGAATGAGTGGTGTGGTGGATAATTCGATGATGGTTGGATCGATGATGGTTGAAAGTGGCAGGATGCAAAAATGTGAATCAACAGGGAAAAAATGTGAAGGAATGACAGAAGGAATGAACGAAAAAATGAAAAACGAAGGACTGAAAGAAGATTTAAATGAGGACACTACCAAAGCCAAGGGAACAGAAAAAGGGGTGGGAGGTCAAACAACACTGATGAGGGAAAGCCCGTACGGGCAGAGGGAGAACCCGGAAACAATGAACATGAATAATCCGGAGGGTTACACCCCACGAGCCGACCAATGGGAAAACATAACAGCAGGGAATGCATTAGCACCACAAGGTCATGACCCCCAGAAGGAGACAGACCATTGGCGCGCACACGCGCACACGCACATACACGAAGACCAGAGGCGAAGGTTAAGTGACGACATAGGGGATGCGAGTAGAAAACAGCCAATGAACGCGTACGAAAAAAGCAGTATCAGTCAAGATAGCCTATACGTAACACACGACACACCCAAAACAGGGAACTCAGAAATAATCCGAGACAAAGAGGAAGAAACCAAAACAAACGGAATTAGCGTAGAAATCGCACCGAGAGAAGAGGTTAGCATGACAACGGCGGATAAAGAAGACGAAGAATTAATGTCCGACGAAGATTACATCGATACTCGCGATTCGCTATCAGATATAGAGCAAGTCAATGAGGCAGAGAAGAGCCAGTTCGAAGAAACCATTGTAACTGAAAACAAGGCCGAGAAAAGAGCGAGCATAACTGCTAAGGGCCCTCAACTAACTTTGACAAAGATGTTAAGTATGAGACCACAACCGAGGAAAGCAAAACCCCCAGCCAAACGCACCACGAGACAATCTAGTGGACGAACAGAACCACAACAAAAGAAAAAATGAGGAAGAGGCCAAAGCCCATTACAAAATAAGAGATCAGAACAGGAAAATAAAGAGAAACAAGAAGAAACAAGACAGAAAAATCAAAAGAAACAATCACAAACAGGAAAACAGAGAAAAAATATATAGGAAAAGAAAAAAACAAAGACAAAAGAAACCAAATTGTCCCTCTTAATCTGGAACATAGAAGGACTTGTAAATAAACTTAATGATTCAGATTTCATTGATTATATTACATCTTTCGACATATGCTGCTTAAACGAAACCTTCACTCTTAACTCTTTTGATTTTGATATTTTCTTCAAAGACTTTGTATATTTCCATAGCCCCGCAACTAAATTAACACAAATGGGTAGACCATCGGGGGGAGTGATAACACTAGTAAAGAAAACATTAGAGCAATGGACACAAGGCATAGAAACAAATATAAAGAATATAACATGTGTTAAAATAGCCAAAGAGGCTATGAATACGGATAATGATGTCTTATTTTTCGGGTTATACAATCACCCAACAGACAGTAAATTTTATAAAGATAAAGAGTACACAAATACTATTGAGATGTTAGAACAATTCATATTAAAAATGTCAGATGAAGGTCAAGACTATTTATATATTATAGGAGGTGATATGAATGCTAGGATAGGAGAGTGGGGTTTAAACGTAGAAGATGATGATGGTAGCGGAGAAGATGTAGATAATGAATACGAAAGACAAACATTAGATACACATGTAAATGGTTTTGGCAAAAGGCTGATAGAAGTTTGCACAGTAATCAATCTACTGCCTCTAAATGGACTATGTATGAAAGATTTTGACAAAGGCTATACTTTCTATGCGGATAGAGGGAACAGTACTATAGACTTTTACTTATGTTCTCCTGAGTTACTCGAAAATGTGAAGGCATGTGATATAATAGAAAGAACTGAGTCCAATCATATGCCAGTGAACTTGGTAATCAAAAGCGGAGAAATAAGTAAACAAGAAGAGGTACAGCAAAGAATATATGTAAACAAATTTCAATGGGACAGTAGTAAAAAAAAAATGGAATTTGTAGAATATATGAATTCAGAGAATGCGAATAATATATTACAAGAAATAGAAGAAGAGATAGAAGAAAATATGGAAGATATAGATACAAGTATAAAGAAATTGTCTAATCTATTACTTACAGCAGGGAATTGCATGTATAAAATGATAGGCATAGGGGGACCAAACAAAACATCACAAAAATGGTTTGATGAGGAATGCAAGAATTGCAAAAAAGAGGCCAGACAAGCATTAACTAGATGCAATAGTATAAATAGGAAAAACAGTCCACAAGAATATGGAAGAAGGTGGATGGCGTATAAAGAAAAGAGAACAAATTATCAAGAAACTATTAGAAAAAAGAAAAACGAATATAGGGACAGAATATATGGAAATCTAATACTACATCAGAGAGACAGCCAGAAATTTTGGAATTCAGTACGAAATTTAAGACAAAGAAGAAAAGCACTTCCACCTATTACTATACAACAATGGGAGGAATATTTTAAAAATATTCTAAATCCACAAACTGATAACGACCAAGCGGAGGAAGAATCACAACAGGACAGACAGGAGAATGGTTATAATATGCACATAGAGGAGTTAGATGGCGAAATAACTGAGGAAGAAACTAAACTAGCCATACGAAAATTGAAATCAGGTAAGGCAGCAGGGCTAGATGAGCTACCAGCTGAAATATTTAAAACACTCACAGATAAAATTACTCCCCTTTTAACAAAGATATTTAACAAATTATATGAAGGTGGAAAATTTCCGAATGAATGGTCTAGATCTATAATTATACCATTACATAAAAAAGGAAATAGGAAAAACCCAGGAAACTACAGAGGTATATCTTTGATATGTATTATAAGTAAAATATTTACATCGATTTTAAACAGACGCTTATATGATTGGGCCGAAGAAAATGGTAAAATAAGTGAAGAACAAGCAGGTTTTAGGAGAGGCTATGCAACTACCGACCATATATATACATTGATGTCAATTATAAACAGATGCCTATATGGTAGAAGAAGAAGCAAATTCTATGTAGCTTTCATTGATTATCAAAAAGCCTTCGATACTGTAAGAAGAGAAAAACTATGGAAAGTGCTACAAAAAATTGGTATTTCAACAAAAATGCTAGAAATGTTAAAAGGTATATACAACCAAGTACAGGCATGCGTAAGAAGTGGGGCCAGTCTCTCGGAATTCTTCAACTGCCCACTAGGGGTGACGCAGGGATGTCTGTTGTCCCCCCTAATTTTTTCATTGTTAATAGCAGAGGTAGCAGAGAGAGTGACCCAGAAAGGCAGACACGGAGTTCAATTATACCAAGATGGCAAGGAAATTTTTTTGCTCCTATTTGCAGATGATATAGCGTTAATATCGTCAACACCAGTTGGCCTACAAAATCAAATAACGAATCTACAACAAGCATCAGATAACCTAGGGCTCACAGTAAATCTGCAAAAAACAAAAGTGATGGTATTCAGGAAGGGAGGGTATTTGGGGAAAAAACGAAAAATGGAATTACAAAGGGGAAAGAATAGATACTGTAAACAGTTATAAATATTTAGGCTTCACCCTAACGACAAAATTATCCATGGACATAGCATTGGCGGAGTATGCAGGGAGGGCGAAAAGAAAAAATAATAGAATTAAGAAAAACCATGTATAGTCTAGGATATATGGATACAACGGTCTATTTTAAGCTATTTGACTCACAGATCAAACCACTACTTTTATATGCTGCAGAAATTTGGGGACTCACAAGATATGAAGTGATAGAGAACATACATACATTTGCTTGCAAAAAATTATTAGGAATATATAAAAAGACACCAAACACACCCTTATATGGCGAATTAGGTAGGTATCCACTATTTATTGATACAACAATAAGGGCTATAAGATATTGGTTTAAGTTATTAAGAATGACACCAGACAGAATACCAAAACAAGCGTACAATAAAGAACTGACAGAAGATGAAAGAACGCCAAATTGGGCCAGGAAAGTAAAACATAGTCTAGACATATACGGCTTCTCAGATGTTTGGATAAGCAATGGAATGGTGAACGAAAACATTTTTATTAAAGAACTCAAACAAAGAATGATCGATGGTTATAGACAAGACTGGCATAGTACAATCGAAAATAGCGAGAGGTATATAAGCTACAGGACATTCAAAACAACACACCAGCTAGAACAGTATGTCGAAGACATAACAATTTCGAAGTTTAAAAGAGCACTAGTTAAATTTAGACTCGGCATAAGCGAAATAAATATAAATAAGAAATATAAAGATAAGACAGCAGAAACAACATGCCCTTTTTGTCCTAACGAAGAAACCGAACTACATTTCTTAATAAGATGTCCCAAATATAAGCAACCAAGGGAGAAGTATCTACAGAAACATTTTAAGAACCTACCTAACAAAACTCTACAAGGAATACTGCAACAAACTAAGACAGAAATTATCAGAGACGTTGCCATGTACATCTATTACGCAATGCGCATTAGGGAAGACTTATTAAGTAATAAATAAAATATGGACGCAATTCTGAAAGAAAGCTGTTCAGAAGTAGAGTTCTCATTAATTAGTAAGTAGAAATGCTTAATATAAAGTTGTTACATAAACTAATACAAACTAAAGCACAAGAAGATACAATCGAAACATTATTATAGGTAACAGCATAGTAAGATATGTATATAGGTAATAGCATAGCAGATATGTAAACACACAACCCAAAGCCAAGACAGCAACCAGAAGATGTGAAGGCCAATTCGACTAAGCAGGGACCCCCTTTTCTTTTCTTTTCTATCAAGAGAAAGAGCTAGTATCTCTAAATAACATTTATCACCCCGCAATCCGGTAACACAATATGAATGCACATACGATGCATGATAGACAGACGTATATACAGGGACATAGTAAATCAGGATAGACTCAGAGTTGATCACACCCAAGAGCATAGGCCAGAGTAATAGAAATATACTGGCTCAGGTTTATAGACCAAGGGAAGCAACTTTTGTGTCCGATTTTGATCTTGATGTTGATTTCGATTTTGATTTTGATTTTGATTGATGTTTGATGTTCGATGTTCTAATTCCTGTTTGTTTGTTTTTTTCCCTCTTATTTCTTGATTTTTGACCTATGGGTACGAAGGAAAGAGAGGAGTATTAATTTAAAGGGCTTTGACAGAAAGCATGTATGACGTTTAAACTTATCTTTTGTTTTTGAGCATTGACTTTTGATTATTGATTTTATACTGTTGACTAGAATTTCTATCAAATACTGTTCGAATAACTATCGATAGCTAACTACCGACTGAACTATTGATTATGGATTATTGACTACTGATTATTGATTATCGGTTATATTGTAGATATGTATATATATATATATATATATATATATATATATATATATATATGTCCCATCTTGTCTTGTAACTCCATTTACGTATGGGCTGGTGGCCTCGTAAATAAACATCGTGTGATCGTGTGATCTCTCTCTCTCTCTCTCTCTCTCTCTCTCTCTCTCTCTCTCTCTCTCTCTCTCTCTGGATTCAGGCATGTAAAGGGAAGTCACTTTGTTACTCTCAATGTTACAATGAAGATTTGTTCCCCTTAGAGTATGGATCAACGAAATCAATGATCTACCTCTCCATATCACATCCAGCTGTGAACTCTTTGCTGATGATACAGCAATCCACACAAGTCATTCTGATGTTACTGTCCTTGCACAAACTTTACAAGAAAGTGCGAATGATCTCGTGAAATGGACTGAACTAAATCACATGTCGCTTCACCCTCAAAAAACTAAATCCATGTTTATCACAACCAGACAAAAAAGACAAAATCTCACTGTTAAGTTTTCTCCCGTGCATCTTAAAGATGAACCCATTGAACAAGTTACATACCTCAAAGTGCTAGGAATAACAATTGATAACAATATTAGTTGGCAAGCTCACATAACCTCACTGTGCAAATAGTCTCACAGAAAGTCTATCAAGTCTCCAAAATCAAACCCTTCCTCGACCTGCATACACACAAGCTTTTTTTTCAGTCTCATATTCAATCATACGTAGACTATGGGTCTACTCTATGGCACTCTGCTAGCGCTAATACCCTCAAACCATTGCTAAGCCTACACAAACGAGCACTCAGATTAGTCCTCCTAAAAAGCAGGTCTCCTAGACGCAGACTATAAGAAGGTTCAAGTTCTCACAAACAACAAAGGGATGATAATGCACAGAATTTTATCTGGGAAGGCACCACCAACATTAGTTCACAGATTCTCAATTAATTCCTCAAGGACTTTACCCAAACTTCAAGTCCCTTGTTCCTAGAATTGACTTATTCAAATCCAGTTTAACATATTCGGGTTCCTGTCAATGGAACTCGCTCCCTGAGTCAACCAAACAACACCAATGCACATCAACCTTCAAACACCATTATTTTGACCATCTTATGTGACAACACTTGTATACTCTGCCATAAATCCACCACCAACCACTACCACCCTCTTTGCCTTGTGGATGAACCTGACTACTAAGAAAGTGTTTTGTACTTGAAAAGCATATGCTGTTCTGATTGATAAGTATGTCTTATGTGAGCATGCGCTCGCACGTGCGCGCGCGCGCGCGCGCGCGTGTGTGTGTGTGTGTGTGTGTGTGTGTGTGTGTGTGTGTGTTTTTCCTGCTACCTCTTGTCACTATGTCGTAATGCTTGTATTCTTATGCGGCTCTCTCTTCTCTCTTTCTCTCTCTCTCTCTCTCTCTCTCTCTCTCTCTCTCTCTCTCTCTCTCTCTCTCTCTCTCTCTCTCTCACACACGATTCTGCTGGAATGATTGATTTATTATGTATATGACATCCCCCCCCCCCCCCCCCCCCCCACGTATCCGTGGTGACTGGGCTATCATTATGCTTTTTTTTTCTCCGTTTGTGCTTTTTATTTCCCTGGTACTTCAAAATCGATTGTCTTGCATTTCCTTGGTATCTTTTGATTGTCAGATTGTTCTAAACATGCTCTTTCCCGCACCCCACTCTCGCCTCTTTCTCCCTCTCCCTCCCTCCCTCCCTCCTCTCTCTCTCTCTCTCTCTCTCTCTCTCTCTCTCTCTCTCTCTCTTGCCCTTCCCTGCACTCCTTTCGCTCCTGCGTCTCTCTTCCCCTCTCTCTCTCTCATTTACTTTTTTCTTTTATTTCTTTTTTATTATTCCGTATCTAGTTTTTGTTCTAGTCACTTTTTGCATGCTTCTTTTGTTACCTCATCTTATTTTGCATTGTTGACCCTACTCAGGGCGAGGACTGGATGTAAAAAAGAAAAACGTCAGTGCTCATCTATTATCCTCGTAAATAAAGAATTTCGTCTTGTCTTGTCTTGTCTCTCTGTCTGGATTCAGGCATGTAAAGGGAAGTCACTTCGTTACTCTCAATGTTACAGTGAAGATTTGTTCCCCTTAGAGTATGGATCAACGAAATTGTCTGTTTTTTGTCCATTTTACTGCGTTTCATGATGATGATATGATGATAATGACGATGATGATGATGGTGATTTTTATCATAATCATTATTATAAGTAGTAGTAGTAGTAGTTGTTGTAGTTGTAGTAGTAGTACTGTTATAATAGTAATAATTAGCATCATCATCATGATCATCATCACAATCATCATGATAATTATAATAACAACAACAACAACAACAACAATAATAATAATAATAATAATAATAATAATAATAATAATAATAATACAACGACGACGACGACGATGATGATGACGACGACTACTACTGCCACCACATCAACTACTACCACCACCACCACAACTGCTACTGCTACTGCTGCTACTACTACTTCTACTGTTACTACTAAAATCATGGTTGTTGTTGTCGATGTTGTTGCTGCTGTTGTTGTTGTTTCACAACAACTGTAGTCTAACATAACTTATCCCCCCCCCCCCCCCCCCCAAAAAAAAAAAAAAGAAAAAGGAAACTGATGTAAGCAATAAAAGTCTCAGCCTAGCCGACCTAGGGGAACTCAACACAACACAGCCCAGTTCGACAGAGCCCATATGGACTCGACTCAACTTAGTCAACCTAGTGAGCAAGAGACTGATACCATTCTGTGATTACAGTAGTCAGAATGCAAGTAGAAAATGGTAAGAAGGGAAACAACGTCAACAACACGAGCTTGCGTGGCGATGGCAAATGATGGATTACTTCCCTTTATCGATGGGCTAGGGGCTTGAAGGGAAGCAATCATTGTTCGGTTGTCGGTTTGCAAAAGGCCACACGCCACAGTTACGAGTTTGCACCAAATCACCGTACAATCCATGTGAGTATTTTGAGGCGTAGCCAGAATTTGATATTCAATCTGATTACAGATCCAGTGAACAATTCCCAACTAAATATTTCACTTGTTTTCAAAGGATCTCTTCGGATGACATCATTCATCAACTAGAAATATACCAGTTATTCCTTACCTGAAGTCACCTTTCAGGCCTTCACACTCACAGTGACCCTGTCTTTGTGCCTGGTGGTCTCCCCAAAATACTCCAATTCCCGTCATTTTCTCCCATCTGCTTGGAACTATCTGGTACGTACCTCTATAGACAATCCTCCTTCAGACACAATAAAAATCCTCAAAACAATCTAATTGCGCCTGCCTGTCTGTGTGTTGAACAGCAATCTGCATTTTAAAACAGTCAATCAAATTTCAGAAATCGTTCACAGCAGAGAGCAAGGAAGAAACAAACAGAGGGGACCGCATGTAGGCAGTGGTGAAGGGGGACTGGCTGAGAAATGGATGGATGGACGCTGTGTCATGTGGGTGAAATGGGCGTAGGGAAATGCTGATTCAGTAACACACACACACACACACACACACACACACACACACACACACACACACACACATGGACGCTCTTGTATCACTTCGCTAGCGCGCACTTTTCACTTTATATGCATGTGAGGGAAATAAATCAGGGGATCCTGAGACATTCAACGTGTCCTATGTCTCTTATCTCCCATGACACATGTTTGGACAGTTGCGTCTGTGACAGGAAAGGTCCAGTGTGAGTGAGTCTGCCCCTTTGCTGTAGGAGTCTTCACACTGTTTTGTGACATTATTCCAAAATTTGTTTCGATGTTATTGTTCTTGCTTTTCTATTTGGTCTGTATTTTTTGAGGAAGAGGAATGTGCCTTTATGGGGTGACCCTATTTGCGGCCTTGTTAATGAAAGTAAAACAAAACAGAACAAAACAACCACAACAAACCTTTTTTCCGCAAGATTTGACCTTTTATGTAATTAGTTAGTCACAAAGTTTTCAAATATCAAATCGCGTTGGTGTCAGTTTGTGGTGTGCAAAATTATACTCTTCCATGCACAAAGTTCCGAGTTGAGTCTCTTAGTGAATTCTTACCGCTGACTACCAATCAATCAT
Source organism: Conus canariensis (assembly GCA_033310375.1). Taxonomy (NCBI): domain Eukaryota; kingdom Metazoa; phylum Mollusca; class Gastropoda; order Neogastropoda; family Conidae; genus Conus; species Conus canariensis. Next base: position 38,387,754 of record CM065741.1, on the reverse strand, counting down.
ATTGATCGATCATGGAACTTAACAACACTTACGTCAGTCATCATATTCCTTTACAATGTCAACGTTGTGCCATTTCACTCCAGTCTTTAGCACATACATCAACATTCTGACTCTTCACTTCTGTCAGTGGTCACCACATATGTCAACTTTATAACGCTTCACTTCAGTCAGTGGTCACCACATATGTCAACTTTATAACGCTTCACTTCAGTCAGTGGTCACCACATATGTCAACTTTATAACGCTTCACTTCAGTCAGTGGTCACTTGCATCTCATTATGTTAATTTCATAGCACTTCGCTTCAATCAGTGGTCATTTCCGCTGCATATGTCAACTATATAACAATCCAGTTAGTGGTCATCTCACTACATTTGTCAACAATATCGACACAACAAGCCTCAGCTTACCTGTGGTAATTTTCCACATTCTTTGCTTTCACTATAAACAACCAAAGAGGTCCTTATCTTTTTTCCTCCACTAAAAAGGTCACCTTGATCATTGCTGAAAAGATACAACCAGTTCTCCTCCACCCCCACCCCCACCCCCCATCCCTCCACCCTCTGAGCGAGGAGCCATGCGTTTCTGTCTGTAGTAGTTAGGGAAGAAGGGGAAGGGGGAGCAGGACAGGGAGGTATTCCACAGCTTTGCCATTTCTTCGTTCTTCAGTTGGTGTGTTGGACACTTCCACGCCTCACAGTTAGAATGGCAGTCAACAAGAGGAACAGAAGAATTCAGTGCCAGTCCTAACTCCTTTCACAACCGGATAGACCACAGGAGGAATGGAATTCAGGGTTATTATTATATTGTATTGGGTATTTATATAGCGCCTATCCTCGGTCACAGACCAAGCTCTAAGCGCTTTACAATATACACACTACCTCACTTACTCAACGGGCTGCCTACCCAGGTAGAGCCGGCCGAAGAGCAGCCTACTGGCGCTCATTCAGTCGTTTCCCATACCATTCAAATATCAGTCACTCATTTTTCATTTATCTCACTTATTCCTCCAGTTTCTCACATAGGATGCATGCGATGTTTATACGTGTCCTCCATTTCCACCGGTACACGATGGCACACGATAACAGTCCAGTCCAGGTTCAGTCCTACCTTCCTTCACAATCCACTGGCCCAGCCAGACTATCAATAAGAGGAACTGAATTAGATACAGCATCGAACCTGGAATTGAGGCGTATTCATGTTATGCAGTGTTGTGTTTTCTTTTGTTGGCTTTGTTCTGAATGTTGTTTTATTAGACGTCGTGTTTTATTGTCCTCTCTGATGGCAGGTCAAACGTTGAACTGTTTAGAGGTCTGTCATCTTGAAACATTAGACTCCCCATCCTCCTTTTAAAAAAAAAAAATCAACGACGACGACGACGACGACGACGAAAAAGCAGTGTGTTTACTGTGGCAAAAATTATTATCGATCGAGCTTTGATACATGGCGATGTTAGTTTACAAGCAAGTCGACTTGAGGACCAGAGAGTGGGTGCCACAGGTGTTTAACGTTGTGTGACTGCCTCGGTTCTTAGCTGACCTGCCCAGTACCCATTGTCAGTTTGCTGCTTC
>CM065741.1:38363685-38383685 GCA_033310375.1 Conus canariensis | reverse complement strand
AATGTGTGTCATGACTACTGTGGTACACTATGTTGTGTTCCTGACATCAGGTAAATGTGTGTCATTAGACTGTGGTACACATGTTTGTGTCCCTGACATCAGGTAAATGTGTGTCATGACGACTGTGGTACACTATGTTGTGTCCGCTGACATAGGTAATGTGTGTCATGACGAACTGTGGTACACATGTTTTTCCTGACATCAGTAAATGTGTGTCATGACGACTGTGGTACACTATGTTGTGTCCCTGACATCAGGTAAATGTGTGTCATGACGACTGTGGTACACAATGTTATGTTCGCTGACATCAGGTAAATGTATGTCATGACGACTGTGGTACACTATGCTGTGTCCCCTGACATCAGGTAAATGTTGTCATGACGACTGTGGTAACAATGTTATGTTCGCTGACATCAGGTAAATGTGTGTCATGACGACTGTGGTACACTATGTTGTGTCCCTGACATCAGGTAAATGTGTGTCATGACGACTGTGGTACACTATGTGTGTCCCCTGACATCAGGTAATGTGTGTCATGACGACAGTGGTATCACAATGTTGTGTCTGCTGACATCAGGTAAATGTGTGTCATGACGACTGTGGTACACTATGTTGTGTCCCTGATCATCAGGTAAATGTGTGTCATGACGACTGTGGTACACTATGTTTGTCCCTGACATCAGGTAAATGTGTGTCATGACGACGTGGTACACTATGTTGTGTCCCCTGACATCAGGTAAATGTGTGTCATGACGACTGGGTACATATGTTGTGTCCCTGACATCAGGTAAATGTGTGTCATGACGACTGTGGTTACACTATGTTGTTACCCTGAATCAGGTAAATGTGTGTCATGATGACAGTGGTACACTATGTTGTGTCCCCTGACATCAGGTAAATGTGTGTCATGACGACAAGTGGTACACTATGTTGTGATCCCTGACATCAGGTAAATGTGTGTCATGACGACAGTGGTACACTATGTTGTTCCCCTGAATCAGGTAAATGTGTGTCATGATGACAGGGTACACTATGTTTGTCCCCTGACATCAGGTAAATGTGTGTCATGACGACAGTGGCATATGTTGTGTCCCTGACGTCAGGTAAATGTGTGTCATGACGACAGGGTACACTATGTTGTATCCCCTGAAATCAGGTAAATGTGTGTCATGACGACAGTGTTAGACTATGTTGTATCCCCTGACATCAGGTAAATGTGTGTCATGACTTCTGTGGTACTCTATGTTGTGTCCCCTGACATCAGGTAAATGTGTGTCATGACGACTGTGGTACACTATGTTGTGTCCCCTGACATCAGGTAAATGTGTGTCATTACGACTGTTGTACACTATGTTGTGTCCCCTGACATCAGGTGACGGGTGTGTCACAATGGACAATGCAGCTCTCAGGGACATTCTCATCTTTCTTTGCTCGGTCATGAGAACCAGGATGGAGGGGTTGTCAACAGTCCACTTTTAAAGGCTATGGTTCTAAATGCATTCTTCTTGTTTTGTGTGTGTTTGGTGAATACAGACATGGTGAAACATAGATCCAGTGGAACATAGATCCAGTGAAACATAGATCCAGTGGAACATAGATCCAGTGAAACATAGATCCAGTGGAACATAGACCTGGGGAAAAATGGACTTGGTGGATTGCAGATCTCTGGGGGGAAAAAAAGAAAAAAAACTTGGAGGAACTTAAACCCAGAAAAACATAGACTTAGGGTAACATAGGACTATAGAGATCATAGGTATAGGGAATCAGAAACCTGTCGAATCGTAGACGAGGTGGAAGTGGGGGGGGGGGGGGGGGACTATACACTTAGGGGAACGCAAACTTTGCGGAGCATAGACCGGGGCAACACAGACCTGGGGAATCCTAGATCCTAGGGAAACGTAGACTGAGTGACATGGACCAGGGAAGAACAAAGAGCTGGAGAGTAGTGGACTTGAGAGTAACATAGAACCGTAGAGAATACTGACCTCGGGGAATCATAGATCTGGGGGTAAGGTAGCCTTGGGGGAAATGGAAACGGGGAAAACATACAGCTTGGGGATGGAGAAGACAGACTTAAGGGAAAAAAAACCTGAGGAACATAGACGCATGGTGACATAGACCTTAAAAACATAAAGCTAGGGGAACACAGACTTGGGGAGCACAGATCTAAGGAACATAGACGTAGTGTAACATAGACCTGAGGAAACACACACCTTGAGACACAGTCCATGGGAACACAAACCTAAGGGACTATACACTTAGGGGAATGCAAACTTTGCGGAGCATAGACCGGGGCACACAGACCCAGTTACACATGGATCCGGGCAACATAGACCCGTTTAAACATGGACTTGGGCATCAAAGACACGGATAAACAGATCTGGATATTAAATCATAGACCCAGCTAAACAGATACCTTGGCATCATGGACCCAGATGAACATAGACCTGGGCAACATAGACCCAGCTAAATATGGATCTAGCCATTTAGACACAGCCAAACACAGATCCGGCTAAACGTAGACCTTATTTGCACAGTTCTGGTACTGCTCAGTTCTGGCGCAAACCACACTAAACATAGACCTTGGTTACACAAATCAGACTGAACATAGACCTTGGTCACACAGACCAGGCTAAACATAGACCTTGGTTACACAGACCAGGCTAATATAGACCTTGGTTACACAGACCAGGCTAATATAGACCTTGGTTACACAGACCAGGCTAAACATAGATCTTGGTTACACAGACTAGGCTAAACATAGATCTTGGTTACACAGACCAGGCTAATATAGACCTTGGTTACACAGACCAGGCTAAACATAGACATTGGTTACACAGACCAGGCTAAACATAGACCTTGGCTGCACAGACCAGGCTAATATAGACCTTGGTTACACAGACTAGGCTAAACATAGACCTTGGTTACACAGACCAGGCTAAACATAGACCTTGGTTACACAGACCAGGCTAAACATAGACATTGGTTACACAGGCCAGGCTAAACATAGACCTTGGCTGCACAGACCCAGCTAAACATAGACCTTGGCTGCACAGACCCAGCTAAACATAGACCTTGGCTGCACAGACCCAGCTAAACATAGACCTTGGCTGCGCAGACCCAGCTAAACATAGACCTTGGCTGCACACACCAGGCTAAACATAGACCTTGGTTACACAGACCCAGCTAAACATAGACCTTGGCTGCGCAGACCCAGCTCTACATGAACCTAGACATCACAGACTTGAATAAACATGGACCTGGCCATCATAGTCCCGGTAACGATACCCCTGAGCAAGATCCACTCTGGCCAACGTAGAATGGATAAGCATAGCCTTAGGCAACATAAACCCTGGCCAACATAGATTTGGGTAAACATAGTCAGGGACACTTTACGCCCGGGTAAACACAGACGTGGGAACTGAGGTCCCAGTGGTGTGACCCAGTACCGTACGTAAACTGTAGAAACATCTACTTCAGCATCTGTGTGAACATCAATGGGGATGGGGAAATGTGTGTGTGTGTGTGTGTGTGTGTGTGTGTGTGTGTGTGTGTATGTGTGTGCGCGCGTGCATGCGTGCGGTGTGTGTGTGTGTGTGTGTGTGTGTGTCTGTCTGTCTGTCTGTGTGTGTGTGTGTGTGTGTGTGCGCGCGCGCGTGCATGCGTGCGTGCGTGTGTGTGTGTGTGTGTGTGTGTGTGTGTGTGTGTGTGTGTGTGTGTGTGCATGTGTGCATGTGTGTAAGCATGTGTGTGTATGTGCGTGCTGGAGCGCGCGCGCACGTCAGTTCGTGTGTACGTGTGTGTGTGTGAATAGTACAATCGTGAATGTGCATGCGTGCGTACAAGCGTGCGTAAGTGAGTGAATGAGTGCGTGCATGCGTGTGTGTGCTCGTGTGTATGTGTGTGTATTTGTGCACGCACGTGCATGCGTGTGTGTGTGTGTGTGTGTGTGTGTGTGTGTGTGTGTGCGTGCGTGCGTGCGTGCGTGCGTGCGTGCGTGCGTGTGTGTGTGTGTGTTGTGTTTCCCTCCCCACCCCACACCCACCCTCTCTCTCTCTCTCTCTCTCTCTCTCTCTCTCTCTCTCTCTCTCTCTCTCTCTCTCTCTAATGCCAGAAACAACCGTTAGGAGTCATCTTGCAAGTTTTATTCTCTGGGGTGTTTTAAAGTAAGTGGCATCCCTTTGTGAGATAGATAGAAACATGAATAGATAGATAGATAGATGGATAGACAGACAGACAGACAGACAGATAGATAGATAGATAGAGGAATTAGTGAGAAGAGCACAGAGATGCCAAATTTATTTCCCCCACTGATTACATTTACAAACGCACCTGCCATTATTGCAATTCCCGCAAGTCTGCTTGACTGATAGATCATGTTCCTTGTCTCTGTCACAAAATGAATGAATGAATGATTTATTCAACAAGGCCAAGGCCCCATCTGAAGGGGGTCGAATCTATGAGAAGTCAACAACAATAAGAACATCAAAATCAAAATGATCAGTTCACTGAAACTATGTAAAATGTACAAACATGTTCACTCTGCTCGCCCTTATTGAGAAAAGGCTCTGATACGTTGAAATGATTTACACAGGTAAATTGCAAAACTTCTTATTGTATTTTGTTTTCATAACAGCAATATTAAACGAAAACTAGATCGTCTACAATAAAATTTTGATGGAATGAATTTACTTATGTCATTTAACACTGGACGGCTAAACACAAAATGAATTTGGTGGAAGTCAATGAAGTTCTTAATATTAGTGCCTTTGTTAAGTGGGAACAGCGTCTTAATATACCTATTGACTGGACAGAGGTACTGAAAAGGATCAACAAAATTAAAGAAACAAAACTAAAATGGTTTCAAATTAAGATATGCCACAGAATTTTGGTAACGGATAGTGTGCTGAAAAGTATGCAAATTATCGATAGTGACAAATGTAATTTTTGTAATAGAGAGAAAGATTCCATTAATCATTACCTATGGGAATGTGAGTTTACCCGTGTTTTCTGGAAAGACTTTGAAAGAGCTCTGAAAGTTAATTGTTCCCACTGTGAAAAATTATCCTTTAATGTGGAGATTATATTATTTGGTACGGATGAGAAAACAAAAACCGATGATATGCTTGACCTAATAATTTTAATGGGAAAATATTTCATTTATAAATGTAGAATTAACAAAACAAAGCCTAATCTAAACATGTTTTTGAAGGAGCTGAACTATCGATATAAAATGGAAAAATATATGTACTTGATGAAGACGAAGCAGGCTACCTACCAAACAAAATGGTTACCATACATTAAGCTGCTAGAGAATTAATTGTTATGATATGTGATAATATGTATGTGTACCTAAGTGTGTGTGTGTGTGTGTATGTGTGTGTGTGTGGGTGGGTGGGTAGATGGGTGGGTGTGCGTGTGTGCGTGTATGTGCATGCGCGCTCTCGCACGCACGCAGACACGCACATACATATATATGTTTAATGTTGTCCATGACCTTGGAGCCTCCATGAAACAATGGGAAACAAAGTTTATCTGTATAGTGTACTTTCTCCGAATGCCATGAGTCGATGGAGTTGCAGTGGTTTATGTCATGCGTTTTATAACCTTATATCATATATCATGTTTGTGTACATCATTAATGCCATCCATATTGGAATTCATTAAAAAAAAAAAATATATATATATATATATACACTTTTTCTCTCTCAATCTAATACATAAGAGCAACCCTTGTTTACAATTCAATATTTCTTGCAGTCATTGCAACACCAAGGTGCTCTTAAAATTGCTGGAATGGTGCTCAGTTACTTACCCTTGGAATTCATTATTTTATTATATATAGGTGTGTGTGTGTGTGTGTGTGTGTGTGTGTGTGTGTGTGTGTGTGTGTGTGTGTGTGTGTGTGTGTGGTGTGTGTGTGTGTCTTCTTTTTCAGCTTCTGGAAAAAAATGTGAAAACTATCGGATATCTATTACGGACAGGAAGAAGGTCAGTGTGTACACTTTTGTCACGGTAGGATAGTAATGAAATGAAGTACAGTAGAATCCGGTTATAAGAAAGTTGAGGGGGAAGTTGTTTTTTTTTGTTTCTTATGACCGAGTTTTCTTACAGCCGAGGTTTCTTATAATGGAGAGTTCTAAAAAAAAGTTTTAGAGTGTTTCTAAAAAAAAAAAAAAAAAAAAAAAAAAGAGAGAGAGAGAGAGAGAGAGAGACTGGCACTGACACTAACATTTTTATTGACATTGGCTAATAGCCTTTTTGTCAGGGGGGTACAATGTCTTTCTTTCTTGCATAACAAAAAGAAAACAAAAGAAAAACCGCAAACTAGATGTCTACACAACTAAGCAAAATTAAGAAATAATTTCCATTTCCATCACTCATGTCTGTATCTTGTGTTTGTTCTAGTACAAAATCATTCCCACACAACAACCATTCCCTTCACGTACGCAATCTGATCCACCCTATCTTCCATCGACTTGCACGCACGCATTCATATCTTTATCCTCCCTTCTCCCCATTCACACATATTCTCTGTACAGATAATTTATCTGGCCTGATATTATGAAAACCATTCACTTGAACCATCAAGCTTCAAAGTCAAATAAGTATTCTAAACAATAAAAATGAAATATAATTGATATCCCCTCAGTGTTTTGAACTTTTATTCATTCATAATTTTCTGCCGCGTGTCTACAGCTTCCCTTACATATTTTGCCAGTAACTTTATTTATCAATGTTTCATCATTTGTTTGCAAAATATTGCTAAGGTTTCGACTCTTGACTGTGTTATGATCAAAGAGTCTTGATTTTTTTCTATTGTTCCCATAAGAGAGAGAGAGAGAGAGAGAGAGAGAGAGAGAGGAGAGAGAGAGAGAGAGAGAGAGGGGTCATGCCACGCGAACAACTCAAAATGTTCTGGTTCTTTTCAAACAGATTTTGCGAGTGATGTAGAAAAAAATAGTAACCAGACCTAACAAAAAGAAAGGAAAAACAAAACAAAACACAAAAAAAGAGAAATGACTTGTTCTGCACAGTGTGTGATTGCATGAAATAGGAAGCAGAAAACACAGCACACTGTTTTCGAACTTCCTTACGTTGTTGAGCATTTTATGAACCTTTCTTTGAGTTAGAATTCAAAGCTACTTGCTGAAATGTATTTGTAAAACACTATTCCGTCTTCCTATCCAGTGAATGTAGGAATCACGACGTACAAATAAAAGTAAGATCTGAACGAGTTTTGCTGACTTGATTATAGAGAAAGGGAGATTCCAAAATATGCTGATAGAATACAGAGTCTGTAAATGATATAGCAACGAAAAAATGAAGACTACGACGAACATCAAGTGACATAATAGACGAACATGACACAATACTATTCATTGCTTTATGTTGAAACAGCGGCAAATGATTTGAGATAGAAGATGACGAAGTAAGTACGCAATAAAAAAAAATTAAAAAAAAAAAAAAAAACGACAACCATCAAACTGTCAACACCATCTGTATTTGAAATGCTAGAAGAGTCCAAGCGATTCAGGAAAACGACATGCTTTTTTACTGTGCTTCTATAGTGTCAGCAAGACTGCAGTCTTGTATTGCATTACACTTCTTCTTTTTCTTCTTTTTCTTCTTCTTCTTCTTCTTCTTCTTTTCTTTCTTCTTCTTCTTCTTCTTCTGTTCATTATATTCTTCTTCTTCTTCTTTTTCCTCTGTTCCTTATATTCTTCTCCTTCTTCTTCTCCTTCTTCTTCTTCTTATTCTCTGCCAGAAAAAGATCTGACCAGCAGTTTCTGCTCCAGTAATGAACAGGAAGCCATCACTATCGGGTCGACAGTAATGAGGCCACCAACTTTCGGGGACACTGCACGGTCAGTGTGTGTGTGTGTGTGTGTGTGTGTGTGTGTGTGTGTGTGTGTGTGTGTGTGTGTGTCGGTCAATCGGTCGGTCTCTGCCTCTCTCTTTTTCTCCCTCTTTCTCTCTCTGTATCTCTGTATCTCTGTCTGTCTGTCTGATTGTCTTATAGTCTGTCTTTCTCTCTGTCTGTCTCTGTCTGTTTGTCTGTCTGTCTGTGTCTCTCTGTTTCTCTCTCTCTCTGTCTCTCTCTCTCTCTCTCTCTCTCTCTCTCTCTCTCTCTCTCTCTCTGTGTGTGTGTGTGTGTGTGTGTGTGTGTGTGTGTGTGTGTGTGTGTGTGTGTGGAAAAGAATCATAACACTTGAGGGTTTTTAAGTTAGTATGTGTAATGTAAAAAAGGTGGTATCTGGAAATTACCCTCTTAGAAGACTCGCACTGGGGTCTCTGTCCCCTTGGATCGCCTGTCCGTCTGAAAACCGTCCACCACACAGGAATCAGCAAAGTTATGTCAACATTTTATTGGCATGTGTGCATGTTGTGCATCGTGCATGATGTGCAAAAACAGATGCATGTGGAGAGAGACACAGAGAGAGAGAGAGAGAGAGAGAGAGAGAGAGAGAGAGAGACAGAGACAGAGAGACAGAGAGAGAGAGAGAGTAAGAAGGAGAGAGAGAGACAGTGACTGACAGACAGACAGACAGACAGACAGCAGGCAGACAGACAGAGATGTGACTTGCATATATTCTTGTACAGTCAAATATATCACTAAAGGTTCCATTTTCTTATAGCAAAAGAACACCTTACGTGTCTGGATGTTAAGATAGAGTCATATTTGTAGACACAAACTTCCGCACAGATTCATCATTTTCCGATTTAAGAGTTAACGCCATTGGAATCATGCAGTTGTCTTTCCTTTCCTGTTACCAGATCGTGACGCCAGCACAACGTAACTGCGCATTGAGCATCTTCTATATTCTGAACTTGTTTTCCGTTTAATTGCTTCTTGCATTGATAACGACTTTCTAAAATCTTTCCGATGGCCTAAAATCCCTTTCAAATGGACCAGATAATTATTCATTTCACTACATTTGATAGAGGTCGTAATCCTTTACCTCTTTCCACATCAACCGGAACACAGACCTCCCTTCTGTTTAGATCAACTCCTCAACATGAAGCGACATCCAGGTTCATACTTAAAATGGAACACGGTCCACAACACATAAGACTTGTACCACATCAGTTAAATTTATCATGAATAGACAGCTAAACGCAGGCTACGCATTGAAAATGAGTGTCCCTAAACACAGACAATGAAATGACAATACCACCAAATACAGATCATGAAAGGACAATGCAATTGTCCCCCCACCCCCCACCCCTCCACCCACAAAAAAAGACCAGGGGGGACGATATAACTGTCGCTGAACTATACCATGAAGAGATCACCCCACTGGCCGTGTACACAGATTGTGAATGGACAGTACCACTGCCCTTCAAACAGACCTTAAAGAGACATAACTACTGTCCCTGAACATAGACCACCAGAGGACAATACCACTGTCCCTGAACACAGACCATAAAGGGACAATACCACTGCCCCTACAAACAGACCATAAAGAGACATAACTACTGTCCCTGAACACAGACAATGAAGGGACAATATCACTGTCCCTCAACACAGACCATAAAGGGACAATACCACTGCCTTACAAACAGACCATAAATAGACATAACTACTGTCCCTGAACACAAGCCATGAAGGGACAATATCACTGTCCCTCAACACAGACCATAAAGGGACAATACCACTGCCCTTACAAACAGACCTTAAAGAGACATAACTACTGTCCCTGAACATAGACCACGAGAGGACAATACCACTGTCCCTGAACATAGACCACGAGAGGACAATACCACTGTCCCTCAACACAGACCACGAGAGGACAATACCACTGTCCCTCAACATAGACCACGAGAGGACAATACCACTGTCCCTGAACATAGACCACGAGAGGACAATACCACTGTCCCTCAACACAGACCACGAGAGGACAATACCACTGTCCCTCAACATAGACCACGAGAGGACAATACCACTGTCCCTGAACACAGACCACGAGAGGACAATACCACTGTCCCTGAACATAGACCACGAGAGGACAATACCACTGTCCTTGAACATAGACCATGAACGGGCAATACCACTGTCCCTAAACTCAGACCCTTAAAGTACAACAGCACTGTTCTAAATGTTGGCCTTGAAGTGACAATTTCAGGCATGGCATACCTTCACGCTTGCACGCGGTACCTGTATGTATTATGGCAAATGATTAATCCATGTGATCAGAATTTGCCGTGGACTATACAGAGGTTCAAAGACAAAAGGCAGCTCCTTCAGTCCGTCTCTCCCTATCGTCTGTCTTTTGTCCACATTCCACTGTCCCTTGGTCTGCATCTTGTACACAGACTACGATAAAACAAACGAAAAAAAAATTAAAAGGGAGAAAAATAATGGACTGGAATTAGACTGACAGACAGCCCGACAAACAAACAGGCAAAAGTTACACAGAGTTACAACACTTACCACCACAGCGGATTGCCAGGGGCAACAGAAGAAGGAGGATGAGTGGTATCATTCTTGGTGTTGACATCGTGGCTGTTTTTCAGTTCTAAAATAGTTCAAATAAATGAACATAAAATGCGGTCAAATCCAGTAATATCAATAATAGCAATGATGATGATAAAAGTACCAATACTAAAACTAATAAGGGAAGGGAGGAAGAAAACGGAGCAGGACAGGAAGGATAAAGAGGAGAAGGATACTAATTATGGAAAGGATGGAATCTTATATATATATATATATATATATATATATATATATACATATTGATAGTTTCAATGATAAACATGATTGTAATCTTATAGTAATGATAGATTTAATATAGAAGGCTGGAAAAGTGGTAGGTTGTAGTGTTGGAAATATTGTAAACTATAGAGATAATATTAGTGGTAAATATGATAACTGTAACATTTATGAAGTTGTAAGTCAGTTATATTGACGATAATAGTTTAGCAATGGGTAATATTAATAATAATAATAATAATAAATGATAACAATAATCATCATAATGATAATAGTTATCATAATAGTTGGTGGAAAGGAATAGAAAACCAAAATTTTAAAAAGAAACGGTGTTAGTTCCACCACAGATACAGACAAACAGATTACAGGACAAAACACAATGCATTTCGACCTCTTGGGTCTTCTTCAGGCAAAAACAAACAACATTCAGGACAATAAAAACGAAGAACGAGAATCCACTTATCTTCTCATACTCAGCGCAAAATGGCTGTTGGATGAAAACGAGGCCGTTAAGGAGGGGATCATGGGAGTTGAAATGGTAACAATGGCAATAATAGTGATGATAGTGGCGATGGTGAAAGCGTTTAAAATAAGAGTAGGGACAATGGTAATATTTTAAAAGTGTTAATAGTAGCTAAACACTGAAGGGGAGAAAGAAAAACGAGGATGGAGGGGGGTGAAACAGTAGGGTTTGTTTGTTTTGTAATTATTGTTTAATGGTATGGTATATTAGTGATGGTAATGATTATGGCAGATTGATAATAGTGCTTAGTGGTAAGGAACAGAAATGATACATTAAAAAAAAAAACTAATGGGTGGTGATTGTGATGATAGTAGTTATATGTGGGGGTGTGGGTAATGATGATAATGAATGGAAAGGAATGGAAGTGATCAATGGGTGAGGGGCTATCGTTGTTGTAAAAAAGAAAGCAAAGAAGAGGGCAAGGGGGGGGGGGGGGGGGGGCTCATATCTCTCCACCTACACATACGTATGCACAGTAAGGAGGGATGGGAAACTCCAGAAGAAGAAGAAGAGTTGAGAAGAAATGGAAATGATCAATGAGAAAAGGGGTAACATGACTTAGAAAAAAAAACAAACAACAACACACCCAAGCAAAAGCACCATTCACACACATGGCGTGAAAAAATGTAGACAATATCATTGGTAGATGATGATCATAATGAGAGTAATTGTGAGAAGTGATATAGTGTTAGTATTAGGTTAATAGTGTGTTAATGGTGTAGTAATACTTGCTGGAAAGCAAAGGAAATGATCAATGGGAAAAGTGTCGACATGCCAACAACAGCAATAACAACAACAACAACAACACACAGACTCACAGACTCGGAGACACACACACACGCACACACGCGCGCACGCGCGCACGCGCGCGCGCGCTAAACAGAAAAAAGGGTAGGGAAATACCCATCAAGCAGAATTAATGGGTGGTGATCTTAATGACCAACTGTTATATGTGGGAATGTTTTCGTGCTGATAATAATGGTTGGAAAGGAGGATTGCGGGAAAAGGGAAATAAAGAAGAAAAGGGGCAAGGGAATGGGCTTGGGGGGGGGGGAGAGCAGGGAGGGGGAAGGGGAGGAGGGGAGGGAAAGTTCATATCTCTCAGCATATACGTACGTGTGCACAAGAAGGAGGGAGGGGAAACTCATGCCAACAGTATTATTGGAAAAGCCAACAGTACTATAGGATGATGATCATCGTCATAAAGGAAATAAGTGAACTAATGTTTTGGGATACCCATCAAGCAGAACTAATGGGTGGTGATCATAATGATAACAGTTATATGTGGGGATGTTTTTGTACTGATGATAGTGGGGATTCAGGGGAGGGGGGGGGGTAAAGAAGAAAAGGGGCAGGAGGGGAGTGAGGGGGGAGAGAGAGCAGGGGATGGAGGGAGGAGGGGAGGGAAAGCTTCTATCTCTCTGCCTATACATACGTGTGAACAGGGGGGGGGGGGGGGGAGGGAAAACTCATGCCAGCAGTATTATTGGAAAAACCAACAGTACTATTGGATGATGCCCATTGTCATAAGTGAAATAATGTGTTGGCATTAGAATATAAATGCCGGTTGGGACGATATGGACATGATCAATGACTACTGGATGATGATCATCGTCATAAGTGAGATATGTGGTGCCATGAATATATCATTGTTGCTTTGGAAGAAATGGAAATGATGAATGATTGTTGGATAATGATCTAATTTCAAGTCAGAGTTAAAAACATACTTCTTTAGGAAAGCCAGAGTTAAAAACATACTTCTTTAGGAAAGCCTTCTTCAACCATAATACCTAAATGCTGTGTCTATTATTTTGACCTGACTTTTTATGTACTGCATGCAAAACTGTATTGTTTACGCTTGAACCGATGAACTTGATAAGTGCGCCTGTGTTGGTAGGTGTGTGTGTGTGTGTGTGTGTGTGTGTGTGTGTGTGTGTGTGTGTGTGTGTGTGTGTGTGTGTATGGCAACACATGTCAGTGCGAGTGTTTGAGTGTGTGTTGAGCGCAATGAGTTGATCCCAAGAATTGCGCCATATAAAATCCATACATTATTGTTATTATTATTATTATTATTATTATTGTTATTATTATTATTATTATGATCATTGCCACAAGTGAGATGATGTGTTGGCATTAATATAATAATGCTGGTTGGAAAGAAATGGGGGTGACCAATGACTGTTAGATAATGATCATTGTCATAAGTGAAATAATGTGTTGGCATTGATATAATAATGTAATAAAAATAATGCCAGTTGCGAAGAAATAGAAATTGTCAATGACTGTTGGATGATGGTCATTGCCACAAGTGAGATCATGTGTTGGCATTGATACAATATTGTAATAAAATAATGCCAGTTGCGAAGCAACAGAAATTGTCAAAGACAGTTGGATGATGGTCATTGCCACAAGTGAGACAATGTGTTGGCATTAATGAAATAATGCTCGTTGGGAGGAATTGGAAACGATCAATGATTTTTGGATGATGATCATTTTCATAGGTGAAATATTGTGATGGCATTGATATTTTGGATGATGATCATTTTCATAGGTGAAATACTGTGATGGCATTGATATTAGAATGCTGGTTGGGATGAAATGGAAAGGATCAATAACTGATGGATGATGATCATTGTCATAAGTGAGATGATGTGTTGGCATTAATATAATAATGCTTATGCTTGCTGGGAAGAGATGGAATTTATCATTGACTGCTGGGTGATGATCATTGTCATAAGTGAAAAGGTGTGTTGGCATTAATTCAAAAATGCTGGTTGGGAACGACTAGAAGTGATCAATGATTGTTGGATGATGATCATTGCCACAAGTGAAATAATGAGTTGGCATTAATATAACAATGCTGGTTGGGGAGGAATTGAAATGATCAATGACTATTGGATGATGGTCATTGCCACAAGTGAAATAATGTGTTGGCATCAATGTAACAATGCTGGTTGGGGAGGAATTGAAATGATCAATGACTATTGGATGATGGTCATCGCCATAAGTGAAATAATGTGTTGGCATTAATGTAACAATGCTGGTTGGGGAGGAATTGAAATGATCAATGACTATTGGATGATGGTCATTGCCACAAGTGAAATAATGTGTTGGCATTAAAATAATCATGCTGGTCGGGGAGTGATGGAAATGAATGAGAAAATGGTTTTAAAAATGGGGGTGAGGGTGGGTGGGGGTGGGGGCACACACGCATATAAAGGGGGAAATTCATGTGAACAGTAAAAAGAAAAGGGGGTGAAGGTGGGGGGAGGTACACACACGCACATAAAGGGGGAAATTCACGTAAACAGTATTGTTGGTGGATGATGATCATAATGAGACTAACTGTGAGAAGTGAGATCATGTTGCTGTTGATATGACAATATAGTAGTATAATAATACTGGTTGGAAAGGAATGGAAATGATCAATGAGAAAGGGGTTAACATGTAACAACAACAACCTTCTGAACAAAGCTCGAAAAGCACTAAACGTTTTGAAAATGATCAGTAAACAAAGCTGGTGTCAGGATATAAATACTTTAAAACATTTAGCCATATCACTGATCCAGTCAAAACTATGCTACGCACAAGAGGTTTTCTTCAGTGCCCCTAAACACCTGTTACAAAAGCTGCAAAGCATAGATAGGAAAGCCTAGAAATCATGCCTTGGTCTTCCGTTCCATGCTTCAACTTACCGAACTTATACGGAAATTGATATTTTACCATTACACGAACATAGAAAGCTATAACACTTGCCAAATATGTAATGAAGTGTTCAACGCTCATAGGTGTGAACGAAAATGAGATTGCTATGCTATCTCTCTCTCTCTCTCTCTCTCTCTCTCTCTCTCTCTCTCTCTCTCTCTCTCTCTCTCTCTCTCTAATATCACAAATGTGAACAGACGTATAACTAAAGTACTACTACTACAAATGATACTAATGATAACAACGACATTAGCAATGTTGATAATAATGATTTTGATGATAATGACAGTAATGATAATGAAAATGTGATGATAATAGTAACGATAGTAATAATGGTAGAAGTAACATTAGTAATAATAATATTTGGTGGAAAGAAGTGGAAATGATAAATGAATAAACAGCAAACAGCACTGGTAAATGATGATAATAAAGATAAATAGCAATAAGTGTAGTAATATTACCAATAACAATAGTTGCTGGAAAGGGATGGAAATGATTAATGAGTACAGGTTAACATTACAACTGTGGCGGGGGGGGGGGGGGGGGGCAAAAATAAAAGGAAAAAAAAGAAAAAAGGGGAGAAGGGGGAGGAGTGAGTAGATCGACATATAGCAAATGGAAAGCCACAAACAGTGTTGGAACAGTTAAACAGAAAGGTAGCTGTAACTTATGTCCGAGGTAAGTAGTGGAAGGTATGGTAGTGTGCACGTATGTTGGTGGAGGATATTGCAGCCTGGTATTGCAGAGGTGGATGAGTGCAAAGTGGATGGGTGCAAGCTTTTTTTGCATGTCGATGCCTTGAGGATGGAGGGTTCAAAGTCTGCCACTAAGGTAAGATTCCTTCATAAGGCACTCGTTTTTAGTGGAAGAAAACAAGATGAGGAACAATTTTGTTGTTTTAGCAAAAGCAAAAAATGTGGAAACTACCTCAGGCAAGTTGAGGCTTTTTGTATCAATGAAGCTGACATAGGTACTGATAGATAACCATGAATTGTATTGTTATAAAGTTGACTGGAGATGATCCACTGACTGAAGTGAACTGTTATAAAGTTGACGTATGTGATGGAGATGACCACTGACTGAAGTGAACTGTTATAAAGTTGACATATGTGATGGAGATGACCACTGACTGAAGTGAACTGTTATAAAGTTGACATATGTGATGGAGATGACCACTGACTGAAGTGAACTGTTATAAAGTTGACATATGTGATGGAGATGACCACTGACTGAAGTGAACTGTTATAAAGTTGACATATGTGATGGAGATGACCACTGACTGAAGTGAACTGTTATAAAGTTGACATATGTGATGGAGATGACCACTGACTGAAGTGAAGAATTTAAGAAAGTTGATATATGTGATAAAGGTCGGAACTGATTCAAGTGAAATGTTGTAAAGTGGACATGATTATATGGTTGGATATGATGACTAACGTAAGTGTTGTAAAGTTGCATGATTGATCAAGATGATTGATTGGTAGTCAGTGGTAAGAATTCACCAAGTGACTCAGCTCGGAACTTGGTGGATGAAAGCGATAAAGTTTTCCCACATCATGTCCTGACACAAATGCGATTTTATATTTGAAAACCCTGTTACTTACAAATCACATGAAAAGTTAAACCTAGAAAACAAGTTTTGTCGTGGTTGTTTTGTTCCATTTTATTTTCATTACAAAGGCGTCCAGTAGGGTACTGTCACCCCCCAAAAACCAAGGACCAAATCCAAAAAGCAAGCAAATTAACATCCAAACAAATCTTGGAATAATCTCAACAACAACAAAAAAGTATGAAGACTCCTGAAGCAATGGGGCAAACTCACATCAGGTTTTTCTAGTCCCAGACGCAATTGTCCAAATATGCGTCAAGTGAGATAAGAGGCGTAGGAGACGTTCAATCTCTTAGAAATCCCTCAATTATTCATCTGAATCTGATATATATTGGTAAGTGTACGCTAACGAAGTGATGCAAATGTGTGTGTGTGTGTGTGTGTGTGTGTGTGTGGTGTGCGTGTGCGTGTGTGTGTGTGTGTGTGTATGTGTGTGTGTGTGTGTGTGTGTTTGCATGTGTTCCTCTGTGTGTGTGTGCGTGTTCGTGTGTGCATGCGTATGCGTGCGTGAGTGTGTGCGTGCATGCGTGCGTGTGTGTGTGTGTGTGTGTGTGTGTGTGCGTGTGTGTGTGTGTGTGTGTGTGTGTGTGTGTGTGTGTGTGTGTGTGTGTGCGTGTGCGTGTGCTTTTCGTACGTGTTCAGTTGAAGGCCAGCCAGTTCACTTTAAAGCTAAACACAGCTTTATTCATTCTCGTCATAGTCTTTCATGCAAGACACCCAAATAAGGTCTAGGCGCAAATATCACATACTGCATTCTAAAAAAAACTCCTCAGAAACAAGTCAATAGTTGGCACTTAATCTTCCGAAAAATCCACATGGGTTGATAAAACAAAACACACATCCCCACACAAACATTTGGGACATGCGGCAACCTCGCATGGTGAAGTGCTCTGTGTCAGATGCAGTCTGTGGTGACAATGAAGTCAAAGAACTTTTTCACAATCCAACCCAGCACGGTTCACTATGGACAGAAAGACACTGACTCACCTGTTTAAATGTGTGGAGATGACGGCGGTAGAAGTAAGGGCAGGTATCAGGAAAACTGAGAGAGCAGGAGACACGTCAGCGGACAGGTGAAGACTTGACGTGAGGGAAGGTTGTCGCAGCGCTCAGGGACAGGTGTCGTTGGTAACGTACGTTCACTAGCCCTGTTTTTATATATACAGAGAGAGAGAGAGAGAGAGAGGAGAGAGAGAGAGAGAGATGTGACATCTGTTCATGTCCAATTTACAAACAGCAAACTTCGTACACACACACACACACACACACACACACACACACACACACACACACACACACACACACAGAGGCGCCCCCCCCCCCTCCCCCAAGATCACACACATGCAAATGTGCGTGCTTTCGTGCCCACGCAGTTTGACTCTCGATCTCTCTCCCTCCCTCTCTCTCTCTCTCTCTCTCTCTCTCTTCTCTCTTCCCCTCTCTCTCTCTCTCTCTCTCTCTCTCTCTCTCTCTCTCTCTCCCTTTCTCTCTCTTTCTCCCGCCCTCTCTCTCACTCTCTCTTTCTCCCCCTCTCTCTCTCTGGTTGCATGTCCCTGTCCTTTGTATTGATCTGTCTGCCTGCCTGTTTGCCTGTTTGTCTATCTGTCTGTCTGTCAGTCTGTCTGTCTGTCTGTCACTAATTGTGTGTGTGTGGGGGGGGGGGGGGGCACCTCTGTGTGTGTGCGTGTCTGTGTGTGTGGGGGGGGGGGAGGTGTCTGTCTGTGTGTGTGGCGCGCGCGCGCGCGCGTGTGTGTGTGTGTGTGTGTGTGTGAGAAAAGAGGCTCAGTGTTCAAAAGAAAGTATGGCGTGGGGGGGGGGGGGGGGGGGGGATGATAGAACTGACGGGTGAGACTGAATTCAGGAGCAAGGCACGGGTGATGTTTTCTTTACTGTTTTTGTTTGTTTCTTTTTTGTTTCCCTTTCAAGTCAGTCTATTTTATTTCATGTTTATTGTATTTCTTTCTTTTCTTTTTGTACTCCCAGTTCTTATAGAACTGCTGTCTGTGTGTGTGTCTGTCTGTCTGTCTGTCTGTCTGTCTGTGTGTCCGTGGTCAAAATGTGTTCCACTCGCTCCAGACAAAACTACTGGGCCGATCTTTCTGAACATTTGTAGGTATGTTCATTATGGGCCACGGATGATGCCCGATGTTTTAGTTTACCGTTAGATCCGTTACTAACGGCTGTAACGGCCTGTAACGGTTTTTCTTCTTTATGGAATATCTCACAAAGTACTTGGCCGATCTTTGTAAAAATGAGCAGGTACGTTCATTATGGGTCACGGATGATGCCCGATGTTTTATTTACCCCGTTATAGCCGTTACTAACGGCTGTAACGGCCTGTAACGGTTTTTCTTCTTCATGGAATATCTCAGAAAGTACGTGGCCGATCTTTCTGAAAATTTGTAGGTATGTTCACTATGGGTCACGAAAAATGGCCGATGTTTTAGTTTAACGCTATAGCCGTTACAAATGGCTGTAACGGCCTGTAACGGTTTTTCTTCTTTATGGAATATTTCAGAAAGTACTTGGCCGATCTTTGTGACAATTTGCAGGTATGTTCATTATGGGTCACGAATAATGCCCGATGTTTTACTTTACTATTAGAGCCGTTACTAACGGCTGTAACGGCCTGTAACGGTTTTTCTTCTTTATGGCATATCTCAGAAAGTACGTGGCCGATCTTTGTAAACAGTAGCAGGTATGTTCATTATGGGTCACCGATGATGCCTGATGTTTTAGTTTACCCAGTTATAGCCGTTACTAACAGCTGTAACGGCCTGTAACGGTTTTTCTTCTTTATGGAATATCTCAGAAAGTGCTTGGCCGATCTTTCTGAAAATTTGTAGGTATGTTCATTATTGGTCACGAATAATGGCCGATGTTTTAGTTTACCGTTAGATCCGTTACTAACAGCTGTAACGGCCTGTGACGGTTTTTCTTCTTTATGGAATATCTCAGAAAGTACTTGGCCGATCTTTGTGAAAATTAGCAGGTGTGTTCATTATGGGTCACGGATGATGCCTGATGTTTTATACTTAACATCGCATGTTTCGCTCTGCTAGCAAGATTTTGACACGACACAGTAAAATTCAATTTTGTTGAAAAATGAATACCTAAATACTTATAAACATTAACAACAGGTATAGGGATTCCATTGTAAGACCAATGTTCTCTCGCTGCTAGGTATCCACCTTTCCTAAAAATGACTATATTGCTTTTATTCATATTCAGCTTTAGATGGAGTCCTGATGCTGCTCTATATAGGCTGTTTAATTGTGTCTGTAACCCAACTATTGTTTCAGACAAGAGAGCCACATCATCTGCCAAAAGTAATATAAATAATTCAAGATAATCACACATAAATGTAGCACCATGTTTCCCATTTCTGATTACTTCCAACGCTAATTCATTTATAAATAAAGTGAACAACACTGGACTAGTAACATCGC
>CM065741.1:38353685-38356185 GCA_033310375.1 Conus canariensis | reverse complement strand
CCACAGCTTTGTCATTTCTTCGTTCTTCATTGTGTGTGTGAAGCAGTGCCCACGCTTCCCAGTTAGAATGGCAGTCAACAAGAGGAACAGAAGAGTTCAGTGCCAGTCCTAACTCCTTTTTACAACCAGATGACCACAGGAGGAATGGGATTCACTCCTACCTTCCTTCACAGGTTCCGTGGTGCATTCCATGTCATGTACCACTCACAGTGAAACATTCTTTTAGGGTGTTCGTACTTGCACGATGTGAGACATAAACACCGTACAGCAGACTCCGTTTGATACACAGCGTCTGGATTTATTCATGTACTAATTAATGTGTGATGCACTGACACTTTTCTCCTGCTATGGTTACTACATAATGTACTTTTTATGCATGCTTCTGGTCGTATTCTTCCCTTTTGGAATTGTTTAGCCACAAGCCAATCAACAAAAAAATAGCTTATGGAAAATAATGGAACGCGCGCGCGCGCGCGCGTGTGTGGTGTGTGTGTGTGTGTGTGTGCGCGCGCAAGCGTTCGTGCGTGCGCGTGCGTGTGCGCAGGACGTGCGTGTGTGTGCATATGTGCAATGATGATAAGGCATACATAAATTCAGCTTGTACTAGTGAACAGTCAGGTGGACATTACATACATTCAGTATTCATAAATGAGCAAATAGGTGGACAATAATATGTGTTATTAAGAACAAATTAATAAATGTACAAACAAGACAAATTGTCAAAACAGACGGGTAAACATTAAATCAATAACTGAATACCTACTGATGGCTACCTAATAGATCTGTTTATTTTCTTTCCCTGGGAGAATTACGTCACCAGTATCAATGTTCTACATGAGCATGTTTGTGAACTCTGTCATTTTTTTATTTATCTATGCAATATGTGAATTGATGTATTGCTTTCTCAGTTATGTATACTGATCGAAAAGTATTTTCAAAGCGATTCGTTTTCTAGCTTTTCGTGCGATGTTAATGGACCTTTCCTCTAATACAACGTAGTTAATCGATTTTATAACCTGTTTATCGATATCGTCTATAGGGACTCCAAAGCATACGTCAGTAAATGACAGTGTTAAAGATCTACCGACACTGGACGAAATCAACATTTCCGCATTTTTTCCAAAATGTGTTGAGTGGAGGACAGTAGTAAAAAAAAAAGAAATATTCTATAAAGCCAATTTCTTCTGTACAAATATTGTATTTATTTGCTTCCAATACTTTCATTTCTTGCAAAAGTAAATGTTCTTTTTGAATATTGGATAACATGAATAGTCCGACAAGTTCGCAAGTTTCGGCACCATCATATGATCCAAAAAAATTACAGAAAGGCTGACAAGGCTACATATGATGACATCAGAAAGAAAGAAAAGGAACTTGTTCACCAAATGGACCTAAGCGACAGAGTAGAGACCACAGCAGCTAGAGAAGCCTTTATTACACTTAAAGACCACAAACCCAATTTCTTGAATAATCCAACATGTAGATTGATAAACCCTTCCAAATCTGAACTAGGGAAAATTAGTAAACAAAATCTTAGAGAAAACCATAAAAAACATAAAAGAAAACACTGAACTCAATCTCTGGAAAGACACATATGAAGTAATACAATGGTTAAAAAAACTCAATAAACAAGAAAATAAGTTTTTATAACATTTGACATAGTAGATTTCTATCCATCTATAGATGAAAAGCTACTAACCAAAGCTATAACATTTGCCAACAAGTACACAGTAATATCAGGGTCAGAAATGGAAATCATTTTCCATACAAAGAAAACTTTACTGCACAGTAAAAATGAAACCTGGATTAAGAACACAAGCAGGAATTCAACTTTTGATGTCACAATGGGATCATATGATGGTGCCGAAACTTGCGAACTTGTCGGACTATTCATGTTATCCAATATTCAAAAAGAACTGGGAAAACAAACTGGACTGTACAGGGATGACGGCCTTGCCGCTCTGAATGACAACCCTAGGAATATTGAAAACAAGAAAAAAGAATTGTGTAAAATTTTCCACAACCAAAACTTAAAAATCACAATAGAAGCAAACAAAAAGATAGTGAACTATTTAGACATAACGTTAGACCTGAACCAACACACATATAAACCATACAAGAAACCAAATGATACGCCTGTTTATGTAAACATCAAAAGTAATCACCCCACCCTCCATACTGAAAACAATACCCAAAAGCATAAATAAAAGATTATCCAATTTGTCATGTGACGAAACAGTATTCAACAATGCTACAGCTGAATACCAAGAGGCGTTACATAAAAGTGGCTACAAT
This sequence comes from Conus canariensis, assembly GCA_033310375.1. Classification (NCBI taxonomy): domain Eukaryota; kingdom Metazoa; phylum Mollusca; class Gastropoda; order Neogastropoda; family Conidae; genus Conus; species Conus canariensis. The sequence goes on along the minus strand of CM065741.1, from coordinate 38,353,890 downwards.
TACGAACTACGATACGATCCAGACAATGATACAAAAAGATGCAGAAAGAACAGGAAAAGGAATACCATATGGTACAATCCCCCATATGATGCAAGAGTTAAAACAAATGTAGGGAAAGAATTCTTTAAAATCTGGACATCATCTTTCCCAAAAGACCATAAATTATTTAAGATATTCAACAGAAAACAACATTAAATTATCATAT
>CM065741.1:38345150-38353585 GCA_033310375.1 Conus canariensis | reverse complement strand
CACCACACACACACACACACACACACACACACACACACACACACGCACGCACGCACGCACACCACACACACACACACACACACACACACACACCACTCACTCACTCACTCACCCACCCACTCACTTCACACATACAAACCTTGGCAAAATTAACAGGCAATCAATATTCAGCCAGTGTAAGGTGTAGCGTCTTCATAATCCGTTCCTGACCCCACTTCACCTGCCTTCCGACTTTTACATATGTGCTCCAGTTCGCAACAAACAAGCATTAACATGGAGGCCATGTAGTATGAGAGAGAGCATGCGTGTATGTGTGTTGTGTGTGTGTGTGGTGTGTGTGTGTGTGTGTGTGTGTGTGTGTGGTGCGTGTTGTGTGTGTGTGAAAGAGAGAGAATGTGTGTGTGTGTGTGTGTGTGTGTGTGAGAGAGAGAGAGAGAGAGAGAGAGGAGAGAGAGCAGAGAGAGAGAGAGAGAGTTTGTCTGTCTGTCTATCTGTCTGTCTGTCTGTCTGTTTACCTGTCTGTCTGTCTGGGTGCGTGCGCGCGTGCATGCGTGCTAGAGATTGAGGCAGACTCACAGTGGGCCTTTCCAGTAACAGACACAAACAGTCAAACACATGTCAAGTGAAATAAGACCTTGAATCTCTCAGGGACCCCAGGGCATACTGTGGAGACGTGTGTGCGCTGGTGGATGGGCATCGGTGGGGCGATGCAGTCATGCAAAGTGCAGAGTCCATTGATGTGTGTGTGTGTGTGTGGTGTGTGTGTGTGTGTGTGTGTGTGTGTGTGTTTTGTGTGTGTGTGTGTGTGTGTGTGTGTGTGTGTGTGTGGTGTGTGTGTGTGTGTGTGTGTGTGCGTGCGTGTGTGCCTGTGTGCCTGTGTGTGTGTGCGTGTGTGTGTGTGTGTGTGTGTGTGTGTGTGTGTGTGTGTGTGTGTGTGGTGTGTGTGTGTGTTTGAGCGCGCACATACATCTTGGTGCGTGCACATAAATAGAGAAAGAGACAGAGAGAGAGACAGATAGGCAGACAGAGAGACAGACAGACAGACAGATAGATATACACGGTTGGTACACACCTACACACACACACACACACACACACACACACACACACACACACACAAGAAGAGAGAGAGAGAGAGAGAGAGAGAGAGAGAGAGAGAGAGATACACGGTTGGTACACACACACACACACACACACACACACACACACACACACACACACACACTACGCACAGAGACACACACACACACACACACACACACCTCGCTATGTCAAACTTAAGCAGTCTTTTTTTCCATCTAACCAAAAAAAAAAAAAAAAAAAAAAGGAAGAAGAAAGTGCCTGTACTTTTGACCACCACCTGTGTTCAGGTTGGTCCATATAAAGGTCAGCGCGTGGCAAAACATCCAGACCTCAGCGACCTGTGTCTAGCGAGACATAACAAACCCCTCGGGTCAGACGAGCTGTGTTGGGTCCAGGCGAGCGTTTAGTCACACCGCGCCGAGTGCTAAGCGGATCGGAAGGAACCCACCCGGGGTGGAAGTTACAGGGGTCTATGTATAAATAACTCCACTCTCTCTCTCTCTCTCTCTCTCTCTCTCTCTCTCTGGGACAGTCCTGGACACAATGTTTGTCTGAGTTGGCGTCGTCTTTCTCCCTTTCCTACCCTGAAGACAAATCGTCGTCCATGAGTCGTGTCTCAGGATGAGAGTGTTTCGTGCGTTGTGGGTGTTCTCCGTTCTGACGATCCAGGTGTTCGGTCCGTCAATGTCCACTCAGGACACGCCAGGAGGAGATCCTGCTGCCCAAGATGAGGACGTCCTGACTTCAGCCTCCTCCGTAACTCGAGGTCATGACGTGGACGTCCACGAGGTGGGTTCTGAAGCAGATGGGGGCGAGTTGGGATATCGGAACCACAGATCCAACACCAGCGTCATTGAGGGTGACGACGACATGCCGGGCCTGGGTGGTGACGACGTCAGCGGGTCAGACAAGGTCATGGACATCCACATCGACACGACCACCCCGGGACTGTCTTTGCCGGTGCCTGCTGGCGTTCTGGTGATGTTCATGGATAGCCAGCGGGTCTTCAGTGCCAACTACACTCTGCGATGCCCTGTCAGGCGGGGCTGGTATGTCCTGACCGCCTCCCTCCGACAGCTGTTCCATCAGAAGACCGCTGCCTTGACCTCGCCGGTCAAGGTCAACATCTCGTGTGAGCGTGGTGACGTCATTCAGACTGATGACGACACGGAGAGCGGAGACGTCGAAGATGGCGGTGTGTTCGTTTCCGGTACTTTTGATATTTCCATCAGCTCTGAATTGTTGGGGAAGGGAGTGCTGCTGTTCTTTCTGAGCGGAGTGAACGGGGGGAATGGGTCCGACGGAGCTAAACCTTGGGCAGATCACCAGGAGTTCTCCCTCCCCTCCCACATCAGTTCAAACGCCATGGCAAAAGCCGAAGCTTCTCACGACTCTGATTCAATCACCACCGCATCGTCTCCTTCATCATCATCATCAATATTGTCGTCAACGTTCTCGTCGTCGTCGTCGTCCTCGTCGCCGTCGTCTCCCGCGCTGGTTCATCAAGCGGTTCTTCTGGTGCTGAGACCTTACCGTGTCATTGACGTCATCTTCCGCATCACCACCTATGTCGTCATCGTGGCGGCGACCGTGGCCATGGGGTGTTCCACAGACCTGAAGGTGGTGAAGGAAGTGCTGAGGAAACCCTCCGCCCCCGTCATCGGCTTCTTCTGCCAGTACCTCTGCATGCCTCTGGTGAGTGCCTCTCGACTGCACGAGATGGGGTGAGGTGGTGTGGAGTGTGGTGAGATGGGGTGGGGTGGGATGGGATGGGATGGGGTGAAGTGGGGTGAGATGGGGTGGGGTGGAGTGGGATGGAGTGGCGTGAAATGGGGTGGGGTGGGATGGGGTGGAGTGGGGTGAGATTGGGTGTGGTGGGGTGGGGTGGAGTGGGGTGAGATTGGGTGGGGTGGGGTGGGGTGGAGTGGGGTGAGATTGGGTGGGGTGGGATGGGGTGGGATGAGATGGGGTGGAGTGGAGTGGGATGGGGTGAGATGGGGTGAAGTGGGGTGAGGTAGAGACGGGGTGGGATGGGGTGAAGTGGGGTTAGGTGGATGGGGTGGAGTGGGGTGGGTTGGGATGGGGTGGGGTAGAGTGGTGATGGGGTGGGATGGGGTGAAGTGGGGTGAGGTGGATGGGGTGAAGTGGGGTGAGGTGGATGGGGTGGGGTGGATGGGGTGAAGTGGGGGTGAGGTGGATGGGGTGGGGTGGGGTGGCTTGGGATGGGGTGGGGGTGGAGTGGGGTGGGTTGGGATGGGGTGGAGTGGGGTGGGATGGGGTGAACCGGGGTGAGGCGGACGGGGTGGGGTGAGGTGGGGTGAGGTGGACGGGGTGGGGTGGGATGTGGTTGGGTGGGTGGGGTGGAGTAGAGTGGAGAGGAGTGGAGTGGAGTGGGGTGGAATATATATATATATATATATATATATATATCAGCCGTGCGCGGGCGCGCGCTCGCTCACACACACGTATTTGTTGGGTTTGTAAACTCCCTACAACTGATACTTATCAAGATTTCTATTCATCTGTTTTCAGCCCTCACCCCCCCCCCCCCCTTTCTCTGTTATCATTCCTGTGGTGTATGTATGTGTGCGCGTGCCTGCTTGTGTGCGTGCGTGCGTGCGTGCATGAGTGTGTGCATGTGCTTTTGTGCGTGTCTGCCTGCCTGCGTGCGTGCGTGCGTGCGTGTGTGCCTGCATGTGTGTGTGTGTGCGTGTGCGCGCGGGCGCATGAGTGCATGCGTGTTCTGTAACCAATGATTTTACTCAACTTAATTAGACCTGATTTTCTACAAAACAAGATGAACGTTTAAGAATGTCAGCGGACCAAGCGAAACCTGCTTGGGCAAACGTGATGATGTGAAACGTGGTCGGAGAAAAAGTGCTACACAGAAAATAAAAAACTGTTTGTATTGCCAGAGCGGTTGTTGAAGGGGAAAGGTATTTGGGAACGTAACCCTCCTCACTCAGGGGAGAGCGTTCTGAGGGAGCAGTCTGCCTTCTCTCCCTTCATGCTTGACAAGTCTCAGTTCTTGAAGAGGTAACCATCCGTCCATGAGCGAGAGGGATGGGGACGGAGGGGGGGGGGGGAGGGGGGGTAGTGGGGGTGGTGCATACAAGTAGAGAGTAATACGTTTACGGGGCACAGAGCCGTGTTTACATTTTGCCGCATCATTACGAACGCGGCACAAAAATGGTGTTTGCACGCTTGCGGTACATAGGACCGTTTTTGAACAAGTTAAAATACTGTCCCTTGTCAGTATGCTATTTCAGTCCTCTTCGTATCAGATCTGATGGGAAATGGACAAAAGTCATCCCGACGGTAAACTCATCAGTTACTGGGATACTGTTGGTTGCCGATTACTCGTGATGATCCCAAACGTAACAAACAAGTCCCGCAAACGTAAGACGTGCCATACACGTAAGAGGTTCCGCAAACCTAACAAATGTTTTACATGTAACAGGTGCCGCAAACGTAACAAATGCCGCAAACATAGCTAATGCTTTACACGTAACAGGTGCCGCAAACGTAACAAATGTTTTACATGTAACAGGTGCCGCAAACGTAACAAATGCCGCAAACATAGCTAATGCTTTACACGTAACAGGTGCCGCAAACGTGACAAATGCCGCAAACATAGCTAATGCTTTACACGTAACAGGCGCCTAAAACGTAACAAATGCTGCAAACATCACTGATGTTTTACACGTAATGGGTGCCGCAAACGTAACAGGTGTCGTAAATGTAACAGGCACGACCAGCCTAACAAGTGCTGCAAACATAACAAGTGCTGCAAACATAACAAGTGCTGCAAACATAACAAGTGCTGTAACTGTGACAGGTGCGACAAATAAAGCAGGTGCCACAAAAACGTAACAAGGTCTATGCATGTAACAGGTGCCACAAATGTAACAGCTGCCACAAAAGTAACAAGTATCTCAAACATAACAAATGCTATACATGTAACAGGTGCCACAAAAGTAACAATAACAAATGCTATACATGTAACAGGTGCCACAAAAGTAACAAGTATCTCAAACATAACAAATGCTATACATGTAACAGGCGCCTCAAACATAAGTGCTAGACATGCAACATGTGTCGCAAATGTAACAGGTGCTACAAACGTAACAGGTGCCATAAATATAGCAAGTGTAACAAAACAAAAAAAAAAAGCCCTACATGTCACCCTACTATTGGCTGGGCTACAAACACTATGATATGGAATGAATGGTTCTATTTTTACGGCTACTGCCCTACCAAAAAATTTTTTTAATGCTGCCGCTGTCGCTGCTTCTATGTGTGCTTTTGTAATGCACTCAGCCAAACACTTAAAAGACAAACACGTAATAATAATAATAATGAATACTTATATAGCGCCTATTCTCGGCTAGAGACCAAGCTCTAAGCGCTTTACAATCAACACTCGCTTACACAACGGGCTGCCTACCTGGGTAGTGCCGACTGAAGAGCTGCCAGCTGGCGCTTCATTCAGTCATTTCCCGTGTCATCCAGTCAGTATCGTTCAATATCGTTCACTCAGTTTCTTTACTTCCTTCATTCTTTCCATTTCTTAGGCAGGGTGCATGCTGTGTGTAACGTGTCATCCATACCAACGGCCAAACTGGCCTACTCTTCCGAAAGTTGGTGATGGGATTTTACGTGTGTGCAAGATATTATGCGTGCGTTCACACACGGAACCTCGGTTTATAGTCTCATTCGAAGGACTGTATGGGAAATGGAGTCAGAACTAATGTTAACTCTGAGGAAAAATCCCCCTGTACCGAAACGCCCCGGCGGAGATTCGAACCCGCAACCCCAGGATCACCAAGATTACGAGTCAGGCGCTCTACCAACTGAGCTATTCAGGCACGTGAATAAAGGGATTAAAACGAGGAAAGACTTTATTTCTTACAAATCTAGCATCTCTCTCTCTCTGTCTCTCTCTGTCTGTCTGTCTCTCTCTGTCTGTCTCTGTGTGTGTGTGTGTGTGTGTGTGTGTGTGTGTGTGTGTGTGTGTGTGTGTGTGTGTGTATGTGTGTGCGTGTATGTGTGTGTGTGTGTGTGTGTGTGTGTGTGTGTGTGTGTGTGTGTCTCTCTCTTCTCTCTCTCTCTCTCTCTCTGTCTCTCTGTTCTGTGTGTGCGTGTCTGTCTGTGTGTAATACACACATGCACACACAACAACAACAACTACAACAACAACATAACCACAACAACAGCAAGAGAGAAAGGGAAACAACTCCTCCAGAACCCCCTAGAAATAAAGTTTCCCCATTAACTTCACACTACAAGGACGATAACCACGGTGAGCCAAGCACCCCATGGGTCACGCACCTGTGCACAAAAGGGAGGTCACCCCCGAGGGATCGGGTTGCCACCCTTTATAGGACGCACTCGATTGACAAAGGCCAGTGCCCCCTTTTACTTAACCTTTGACCCAATTCAGAAGTCATCATATGCCAGTGCTCGAGGTTTTCCTAGACGAAAGGTTCTGGGTGTTTATAAATTTTCTCCTTGGAATTTACAAACTCTCTGTCCTCTGTCTGTCTGTCTGTCTGTCTGTCTGTCTGTCTGTTTGTCTCTCTCTCTCTCTCTCTCTCTCTTCTCTCTCTCTCTCTCTCTCTCTCTCTCTCTCTCTCTCTGTCGTTTTCGTGGGAGGGAGAAGGAGGAAGAGTGTGTGAGGGAGGGAAGTGGGAAATTTCGTTTTTTGTTTTTTGTTTTGTTTTTTAAAGTGGATGGCGAGTGGCGTAGGGAAAGGTAGAGGGGGGAGGGGGTAGCCCTCTCTCTCTCTGATTGTGTGTGTGTGTGTGTGTGTGTGTGTGTGTGTGTGTGTGTGTGTGTGTGTGTGTGTGTTTCGTTTTCGTGGGAGGGGGGTAGGAGGAAGAGTGTGAGAGGGAGGGAAGGGGGGGGGGGAGTTTTCACTTTTTTTGAGGGGGGTGGCGGGTGACACAGAGTGGAATAGCGGTTATAACCCTTTTGACCGTAAAAGGTCAGTGTTCTCTGGAGGGAAAAGACAGAAGGAAAGAAAGAAACAAAGAAAGAAAGAAGGAAAGAAAGAAAGAAAGAAGACAGGAAAGAAAGAAAGAAAAAGAAAGAAGGAAAGAAAGAAAGAAAGACAGAAAGAAAGAAGGAAAGAAAAAAAAGACAGAAAGAAAGAAAGAAAGAAGGAAGGAAAGAAGGAAAGAAAGAAGTAAAGAAAGAAAGAAGTACAGAGAGAAAGAAAGAAGTAAAGAAAGAAGGAAGGAAAGAAAGAAAGAAAGAAAGAAAGAAGTAAAAAAAGAAGGAAAGAAAGAAAGAAAGAAAGAAGTAAAGAAAGAAAGAAAGAAGTACAGAAAGAAAGAAAGAAGTAAAGAAAAAAAGGAAAAAGTAAAGAAAGAAAGAAAGAAGTAAAGAAAGAAAGGAAAAAGTAAAGAAAGAAAGAAAGAAGTAAAGAAAGAAAAAAGAAAGAAGGAAAGAAAGAAGAAAAGACAGAAAGAAAAAAGTAAAGAAAGAAAGAAAGAAAGAAGGAAGAAAAGAAAGAAAGAAAGAAGGAAGAAAAGAAAGAAAGAACGGAAGAAAGAAGGAAAAAAGAAAGAAAGAACGAAAGAAAGAAAGAACGAAAGAAAGAAAGAACGAAAGAAAGAAAGAAAGAAAAAAGAAAGAAAGAAGAGAACAGAAAAATGGCCGTCCTGTAAAGAACATGAAGACCACACACGTGTACCCCGGAAAATTCGCTGTGCCTAGCTATTTGATCAGCTTCATAAAAAGAAGTGTGACAGGCTTTGTAGCTATTTGATCAGCTTCATAAAAAGAAGTGTGAACAGGCTTTGTAGCTATTTGATCAGCTTCATAAAAAGAAGTGTGAACAGGCTTTGTAGCTATTTGATCAGCTTCATAAAAAGAAGTGTGAACAGGCTTTGTAGCTATTTGATCAGCTTCATAAAAAGAAGTGTGAACAGGCTCTGTAGCTATTTGATCAGCTTCATAAAAAGAAGTGTGAACAGGCTCTGTAGCTATTTGATCAGCTTCATGAAAAGAAGTGTGAACAGGCTTTGTCAACGTGAATCTGGAAAAGATTGACAGAAAGGTCGCTATGTACATTTTCCGTCCCACTAAAGGACACAAATTTGGAATGAAGCCAGCTGTGCAAGCCCCCCCCCCCCCCCTCACACACACACACACACACACATACACACACACGCACACACACACACACACGCACACACACACGCGCACACGCACGCACGCACGCACGCACGCACGCACGCACGCACGCACGCACACACACACACACACACCGCCCCCTGCCCTCCCCGCAGTAAGTGATTCGGCCCTGAAAACTTGTGATACCCCAGGCGGGCCTCAGCCCAATCCAT
>CM065741.1:38335150-38340150 GCA_033310375.1 Conus canariensis | reverse complement strand
ATGGCCTGGTTGGCAACACTGAAGACCACAGATCCGGCCACTTTTCCTTTCCTCAGTGAGAGACTCCGTGATTTCTTTGGCTTGAACTTCATTCTGGATGAGGCAACTATGTCGTCCAGCCTCTCCAGCACATGACGTGTCTCGTCTTCTCTGGATGAAATCACTGTAGTGTCATCCATGAAGGCCTTGAGAGGAGGCATCTTGTATCCATCGCCAAGGTCTGTTTGTCTCGCGTTGTTTGTTGCTGCTTTCAAGATGAGTTCCATTGCCAGCACGAACAGTATTGGGGAAATTGCACAGCCCATTGCAATACCCACTTCCAAGTTGATCCAGTCTGTTGTGTACTCCTTGGTAGAGAACCGCATTGAGAAGCCATTGAAGTACTTCTTGAGCATGTCGCGGATGTTCTTTGGCACATGGTACATCTCAAGAGCCAACTGTATCATCTCATGGGGCACAGATCCATATGCGTTTGCCAGATCAAGCCACACTACGTCCAGGTCTCTCTTTTCTGTTTTTGCTTTTTGGATTGCGTCCCAGATCATTGTGGCGTGTTCTACACAGCCAGCCACGCCTGGGATGCCACCTTTCTGGACTGACACATCCAAGTACTTGTTTTCCATCAGGTACTTGGTCAGCCTTGCTGCCATGACAGAGAAGAAGATTTTCCCTTCGACGTTCAGTAGTGATATTGGCCTGAACTGGCTAATGTCACTTGAGTTTTGCTCTTTGGGGATGTACACACCATCTGCCGTCATCCACTGGCCGCTGATCTTCTGGTTTCTCCAAGCCGATCGCAGCAGCCTGTGGAGCCACTCCAGCACCTTGGGACATTTCTTGTAAAGCTGGTAAGGTATTCCGTTTGGCCCTGGTGATGATTTGGCTCTGGCTTTGTCGACCACCTTATTGATTTCCGCCAACGTTGGAGGCTTGCCATTGAACTGTTCCTCAGGGTTGGTTGGCCACACCAGACCTTGAATGTCGAGTGGTGCTTTGCTCTGTGGGTCAGAGTATGTTTTCCTCAGATGCTGCTCAAGAACTCCTTTGTCCACACTTAGGGTCCCAGATTTTGGCTGCTCAAACAGTGTTCTGGCAAACTGGAAGGGGTCTCTGAAGAAGCGCTCTTGTGTCTTCTTCTTTTTGCTCTTCCTCTTCCTCGCAGATTCCGCTTTGCTGAGGGCGCTGTGTTTTTCTTTCAGGTCTTTCCACAGTTTTTCCAAGCCTTGTTTTTCAGCTGGCAGTGCGGTCTTCATTTGCATCTTGAGGTTTTTCTTTTGGACCCTGATCTTGTCCATCTTTTCTTGGCGTCTGGATTTCTTTGGAGGTGTTTTCTCTTTGGGTAGTTTTGCTCCATAGGCGTCTCTACATGTGGCATACACAATGTCCCCATATGTGGCTAGTTTGTGTTCCAGGGTGCTTTTCCCTATCAGTGCATCGAGTCTTTGGACGATTTTTGCATCCAGTTTCTCCCAATCTTCAGTTTCGTTTGCTCGTGGCAGGTTGAGTTTCAGGCGCCTGGCATCGAGGGCCTGTGCAAATTCCTCATCCGAACCAACAGCGTGGATGTCCTTGGCACTGTGGTTTAAATCCTGGCCTTGGTCTTCCGACGTCTTATCTGCTGATGCAGTGCGCTGCTGCTCATTCAGATGAGTCTTCACACATCCCATCTTTGTTCTGTGGATCTTCATGCCACGGGTGGTAGCGAAACGCTTTCCACAGACACATGGATATTCCATTTGGTCCATGTTCATAGTCCGTTTGGGATTTGCAGTCATGATTGGTTGAGCAATGAATAGTACAAGACTATTGATGAATGGTACAAAACTATCAATGAATGGTACAAGACTATTGATGAATGGTACAAGACTATTGATGAATGGTACAAGATTATCAATGAATGGTACAACACTATCAATGAATGGTACAAGATTATTAATGAATGGTTCAAGACTATCAATGAATGGTACAAGTATATCAATGAATGGTACAAAAGACTTTTGATGAATGGTACAAGACTATCAATGAATCGTACAAGAGTATTGATGAATGGTACAAGACTATCAATGAATTGTATAAGACTATCAATGAATGGTAAAAGACTGTTGATGAATGGTACAAGACTATCAATGAATGGTACAAGACTATCAATGAATGGTACAAGACTGTTTATGAATGGTACAAGACTATTGGTGAATGGTACAAGACTATTGATGAATGGTACAAGACTGTTGATGAATGGCACAAGACTATTTATGAATGGTATAAGATTATTAATCAACGGTACAAGACTACTCATGAATCATTAGTGAATGGTTCAAGACTAATGATGAATGGTACAAGACTATTAAAAACTGGTACAAGAATATAAAGGAATGGTGTAAGGCTATCAATAAATGGCACAAGATCATTAATGAATGGTACAAGACTATTCAAGAATGGTACAAGACTATTCATGAATGGTACAAGACTATTTATGGATGACCACAAGATTATAAATGAATGGTACAAGACTATTTATGGATGACCACAAGATTATAAAGGAACGGTACAAGATTATTAATGAATGGTACAAGACTATTTATGGATGACCACAAGATTATAAAGGAACGGTACAAGATTATTAATGAATGGTACAAGACTATTTCATGAATGACACAATACTATTCGTGAATGGTTCAAGACTGTTCATAAATGGTACAAGACTATTCATGAATGGTGCAAGACTATTAATAAAGGGTACAACATTTTTGATGAAGGGTAACAGACTGATAATGAACAAGACTATTGATGAAGGGTAACAGACTATTCATGAAGGGTACAAGACTTTTGATGAATGGTACAAGACTGATAATGAACAAGACTATTGATGAAGGGTACCAGACTATTCATAAGTGGTACAAGACTGTTAATGAATGGTACAAGACTATCGATGAATGGTACAAGACTATCAATGAATGGTACAAGTCTGTTCATGAATGGTACAAGACTATTAATGAATAGTACAATACTATTAATGAATGGTACAAAAATATTAATGAATGGTACAAGAATATTGATGAATGATACAAGACTTTTAATGAAGGGTGCAAGACTATTAATGAAGGGTACAAGACTATCAATGAATGGTACAGACTGTTAATGAAGGGTACAAGACTTTTAATGAATGGTGCAAGAATATTAATGAATGGAACAAGAATATTAATGAATGGTACAAGAATATTAATGAAGGGTACAAGACTTTGAATGGTACAAGAATATTAATGAATGGTACAAGACTTTTAATGAAGGGTACAAGACTATTAATGAATGGTACAAGACTTTTAATGAATGGTACAAGACTTTTAATGAATGGTACAAGACATTTAATGAATGGTACAAGACTATTAATGAATGGTACAAGAATATTAATGAATGGTACAAGACTTTTAATGAATGGTACAAGAATATTAATGAAAGCTACAAGAATTTTAATGAATGGTACAAGACTTATGATGTACAGACTTTTAATGAATGGTACAAGACATTTAATGAATGGTACAAGACTATTAATGAATGGTACAAGAATATTAATGAATGGTACAAGACTTTTAATGAATGGTACAAGAATATTAATGAAAGCTACAAGAATTTTAATGAATGGTACAAGACTTTTAATGAATGGTACAAGACTTTTAATGAATGGTACAAGAATATTAATGAATGGTACAAGACTTTTAATGAATGGTACAAGAATATTAATAAATGGTACAAGACTTTTAATGAATGGTACAAGAGTATTAATGAAGGGTACAAGACTATAAATGAATGGTACAAGAATATTAATGAAGGGTACAAGACTATTAATGAATGGTACAAGACTGTTAATGAATGGTACAAGACTATTAATGAATGGTACAAGACTTTTAATGAATGGTACAAGACTATTAGTGAATGGTACAAGACTTTTAATGAAGGGTACAAGAATATTAATGAATGGTACAAGACTGTTAATGAATGGTACAAGACTATTAATGAAGGGTACCAGACTTTTAATGAATGGTACAAGACTGATAATGAACAAGACTATCGATGAATGGTACAAGACTATCAATGAATGGTACAAGACTATCAATGAATGGTACATGTCTGTTCATGAATGGTACAAGACTATTAATGAATAGTACAAAACTATTAATGAATGGTACAAGAATATTGATGAATGGTACAAGACTGTTAGAGAAGGGTGCAAGTCTATTAATGAATGGTACAAGACTGTTAATGAATGGTACAAGACTGTTAATGAATGGTACAAGACTTTTAATGAAGGGTACAAGACTATTAATGAATGGTACAAGACTTTTAATGAAGGGTACAAGACTATTAATGAATGACAAGAATATTAATGAATGGTACAAGACTTTTAATGAATGGTACAAGACTATTAATGAATGGTACAAGAATATTAATGAATGGTACAAGATATTAATGAATGGTACAAGACTATTAATGAAGGGTACAAGACTATTAATGAATGGTACAAGACTATTAATGAAGGGTACAAGACTATTAATGAATGGTACAAGACTATTAATGAAGGGTACAAGACTATTAATGAATGGTACAAGACTATTAATGAAGGGTACAAGACTTTTAATGAAGGGTACAAGACTATTAATGAACAAGACTATTCATGAACAAGACTATTCATGAACAAGACTATTCATGAATGGTACAAGACTGTTAATGAATGGTACAAGACTATTAACGAATGACACAAGACAATTGATAAATGGTACGGGACTATTAGTAGTAACAACAACAGTATCTTCAAGGCTTGTGGCAACGTTAGCCAGTAGGATTTTCCCGCTATCAGCAACAAGGAACCGGTCTCAGTATTAACCAGGGGAGAATGGATTCCCGCTTGTGGGCTGTGACAGTAGTTGTAACATCACCAAGCAACAAACACAGTATCCACAAGACTAGCCGTGTTGATCTTGACAATTGTTCTTTACCATCATCAT
>CM065741.1:38320150-38327650 GCA_033310375.1 Conus canariensis | reverse complement strand
ATGGAGGGGGGGGGGGGGGGGGCGGGGGAGGATTAGGTGGAATAAGAGCGGGGGAAGAAAAAGCATGTGGTAGGAAAGGATGTGGACGTGGATGGTTTGTAGACTGGGGTGGGGCAGAGAAGAAAATGGAAGGGGGATGTGGGGGCGGGGGTTGAGAGAGAAGAAAGACAACAGGGGGGGGGGGGGGGGTTGGGGGGGGGCTATAGGGCGAGGTGGGTCGGGGGGGGGGGGGGGGAGGGAGAACAGGGGGCGAGTGAGGGGGAGGGGGCCAAGGGGGTGGGGATGGGGCGAGTATAGGCTCCCACTTCTGGGGGCATGGGAAGCTGGTGGACAGTAATGAGCACAGTAAGGTGGTGGACAGTAATGAGCACAGTAAGGTGGTGGACAGTAATGAGCACAGTAAGGTGGTGGACAGTAATGAGCACAGTAAGGTGGTGGACAGTAATGAGCACAGTAAGGTGGTGGACAGTAATGAGCACAGTAAGGTGGTGGACAGTAATGAGCACAGTAAGGTGGTGGACAGTAATGAGCACAGTAAGGTGGTGGACAGTAATGAGCACAGTAAGGTGGTGGACAGTAATGAGCACAGTAAGGTGGTGGACAGTAATGAGCACAGTAAGGTGGTGGACAGTAATGAGCACAGTAAGGTGGTGGACAGTAATGAGCACAGTAAGGTGGTGGACAGTAATGAGCACAGTAAGGTGGTGGACAGTAATGAGCACAGTAAGGTGGTGAACAGCGAAGAGCACAGCAACCGATCAACATCAACACCTTTAGTATCCACCACAATAGTCTCAGCAGCACATGACATGTTTGTCCAGAACAGGAAGTTGCATAGGATTAGTCCAGTCTAATCCCAAACGTTCAGGCCGTCCGGGTAGTTTGTCTTCAGTTTGTGTCGCCAGTATTTTTCTCTATATTTACTAAGATCAAATTTTCTCTATATTTACTAAGATCAATAATGATAGTAAGTATTGTAATGATAATATATACAACAATACTTACACAAGAAGAGGAAGGAGAGTATTTAAGGAATAGCTGCACTAATATAGTTATACGGTTTTCGGCTATGGGCCTGTGTAAAGCACTGTTGGCCCAAGATGCGTGCTCATGGCGCTCGAGAAGCCAAGTAGAAGGGAAGAAACTCTACTTAGTTTCTTCTGTGTTTTTCTTGATTGGGTTTAGTCCCTTTGTTCCTGAACCTACCTTCATCTTTTCAAACTGGAGTGACTGACGGCGGCGAACGAAGCAAAATTTAGAAAGAGAGGGTGTTAGTTACCGCCATTGACATTGACAAACAAAGCACATGACAAGACACGATGCATTTCAACCTCTTGGGTCTTCTTCAGGCGAAAAAATAAATCACATTTAACATTTAAGACAGTACAAACAAACAAACAACGAAAAATGACTCATCTGTTGTCACATGTGGTGGGGAGAATAGCCGCTAGGCGGAAATGACAAGGGGGATTATGGGAGAGGAAAAGGAGGGGGGGGGGGGCTTGCGTGGGGGAGGGGTGTGTGTGATACGATAGGGTTGTGTGTCTAGTTTAGTGGGGTGGTGTGATATCTTTGTGACGGTTGTGGTAATGGTGGATTGATAATAATGGTAAAGGGGGGGGGGGGGGGGTGGGGGGGTGGGGGGGGAAGGGAAACTGGAAAAAAATTATATATAGAAGGGGTAAATAAGTACATGAACAGAAGAAACTGTTCAAAAAAAAAAAAGTAGAAGAAAGTTTAGGTGAATAAAATAAATGATTTCGCTGGGTGATGAAAGAGGTGGTGGTAGTTATGCGTGGGTAGTTGTGAAAGGTGTGTGGGTAATGTTAATGAGGGAGGGAAGGGGATGGAAGATAAATGGGTTATAAGGTATGATTGGGGGGGGGGGGGGTTTGAGAAAAGAAAAGGAGGGTAATGTGTTTGTGTGTGTGTGTGGGGGGGGGGGGGGGGGGGGGGGGGGGGGGGGGGGAAGTGAGGCAAGAGAAGGAGAGCTCATATGATCATCACCCATCAGTGACTGATTGATGATAATATTTTTACCCCCCCCCCTTTTTTTTCCTTTTGTGTGTGTGTGTGTGTGTGTGTGTGTGTGTGTGTGTGTGTGTGTGTGTGTGTGTGTGTGTGTGTGTGTGTGTGTGTGTGTGTGTGATTGATGTGTGTGTGTGAATATGTGTATGAAAACTTTCCACAGTTAGTCTCATTATGATCACATGATCTTAACTCACCCAGAACATTGTTTACATGTGGTCCCCCCCCACCCACCCACACCCCCCCCTTGGTGTGTGTGTGTGTGTGTGTGTGTGTGTGTGTGTGTGTGTGTGTGTGTGTGTGTGTGTGTGTAACAAACATCAGCATATTGATGCCAACACACTATTTCACCTGTTACAATGAACATCATCCCACAGCATTGTTTACTTTTTTTAAACACCACTATTTATATGAACCTCCCAACCTCCCACCCCCACCCCCACCCCCCCACCCCATAGTGGACGAAGAGATATGAGCTCTCCTTCTCTTGCCCCCCTTCCCTCCCCCCCCCACACACAAACACATTACCCTCCTTTTTTTTTTCCCCTCAACCCCCCACCCCCCAATCATACCTTATCACCCATTTATCTTCCATCCCCTTCCCTCCCTCATTAACATTACCCACACACCTTTCACAACTACCCACGCATAACTACCACCACCTCTTTCATCACCCAGCGAAATCATTTATTTTATTCACCTAAACTTTCTTCTTCTTCTTCTTCTTCTTTTTTTGAACAGTTTCTTCTGTTCATGTACTTATTTACCCCTTCTATATATAATTTTTTTTTCCAGTTTCCCTCTCCCCCTTTACCATTATTATCAATCCACCATTACCACAACCGTCACAAAGATATCACACCACCCACTAAACTAGACACACAACCCTATCGTATCACACAACCCCCCCCTCCCCCCACGCAAGCCCCCCCCCCCTCCTTTTCCTCTCCCACAATCCCCCTTGTCATTTCCGCCTAGCGGCTATTCTCCCCACCACATGGACAACAACAGATGAGTCATTTTTCGTTCTTTGTTTGTACTGTCTTAAATGTTAAATGTGATTTATTTTTTCGCCTGAAGAAGACCCAAGAGGTTGAAATGCATCGTGTCGTGTCTTGTCATGTGCTTTGTTTGTCAATGTCATTGGCGGTAACTAACACCCTCTCTTTCTAAATTCTACCTTCATCTGTCTGTCTTCACCTGCAGTTTTTAACACTCAACACCATCACATTATCATTATTATCATTATCATTATCAATAGTAGTAGTTACAGTAGTAGTTCTATTATTGTTATGATTATTATTATCATTATTATTTACACGCATGATATTTTGTTATTGCAACGTTGTTGTTCCTGTTCTTGTTATCACTATTATTCATGGTTGTTGTTATTGTCCATGTCGTTATTATTGTCCATGTTGTTATATTGTCCATGTTGTTGTTATTGTCCATGTTCGTTATTATTGTCCATGTTGTTACTATTGTCCTGTTGTTGTTGTTGTTCTTCTGCTGTAACTGTGGCGCTGTCGTCAGGTGATGAAGCCAGTGTTCGTGGTGGCCATCTTGTTCTTCCTGTCTATCGGGATTTACGCCAATTTCTACATTTTCCGCCTCTTCGACCCTCACTATCTTGGCCGGGTGCATGCTGCGTACATCGGGTAAGTTCCTCTCTCTCCCTCTCTCTCTCTGTGTGTGTGTGTGTGTGTGTGTGTGTGTGTGTGTGTGTGTGTGTGTGTGTGTGTGTGTGTGTGTGTGTGTGCGCGCACATATACGAGTATCATCAAATTATGCATGTATGTGTGTAGGTGTCTGTGTTTGAGTTTGATCTGTGTGTGTGTGTGTGTGTGTGTGTGTGTGTGTGTGTGTGTGTGCGTGTGTGTGTGTGTGTGTGTGTGTGTGTGTGTGTGTGTGTGTGTGCCAACGCGCGCGTGCCTGTATATGTGTGTGTGTCTCCCGTTTGTGTGTGTGTGTGTGTGTGTGTGTGTGTGGTGTGTGTGTGTGTGTGTGTGGTGTGCGTCGTGCGCGCGCGCGCGCGCGCGCGCGCGCGTGTGTGTGTATGTGTGTGGCGTGCGAGTGTGCACGCACGCATGTGTGTGTGGTGTTGTGTGTGTGTGTGTGTGTGTGTGTGTGTGTCCGTGCGTGCGTGTTGTGTGTGTAGGCGCGCGCATTTGTGTGTGTGTATGTGTGTGTGCGTGCATGTGTGTGTACATATATATGTATGTGTACGCGCGCGCGCATGAGTTTGTGTGTGCCCATTTGCGCGCGTGGCTATAATCTAACGAACGGACTATGAACATGGACCAGATGGAATATCCATGTGTCTGTGTAAAGCGTTTCGCTACCACCCGTGGCATGAAGATCCACAGAACAAAGATGGGATGTGTGAAGACTCATCTGAATGAGCAGCAGCGCACTGCATCAGCAGATAAGACGTCGGAAGACCAAGGCCAGGATTTAAACCACAGTGCCAAGGACATCCACGCTGTTGGTTCGGATGAGGAATTTGCACAGGCCCTCGATGCCAGGGCCTGAAACTCAACCTGCCACGAACAAACGAAACTGAAGATTGGGAGAAACTGGATGCAAAAATCGTCCAAAGACTCGATGCACTGATAGGGAAAAGCACCCTGGAACACAAACTAGCCACATATGGGGACATTGTGTATGCCACATGTAGAGACGCCTATGGAGCAAAACTACCCAAAGAGAAAACACCTCCAAAGAAATCCAGACGCCAAGAAAAGATGGACAAGATCAGGGTCCAAAAGAAAAACCTCAAGACGCAAATGAAGACCGCACTGCCAGCTGAAGAACAAGGCTTGGAAAAACTGTGGAAAGACCTGAAAGAAAAACACAGCGCCCTCAGCAAAGCGGAATCTGCGAGGAAGAGGAAGAGCAAAAAGAAGAAGACACAAGAGCGCTTCTTCAGAGACCCCTTCCAGTTTGCCAGAACACTGTTTGAGCAGCCAAAATCTGGGACCCTAAGTGTGGACAAAGGAGTTCTTGAGCAGCATCTGAGAAAACATACTCTGACCCACAGAGCAAAGCACCACTCGACATTCAAGGTCTGGTGTGGCCAACCAACCCTGAGGAACAGTTCAATGGCAAGCCTCCAACGTTGGCGGAAATCAAGAAGGTGGTCGACAAAGCCAGAGCCAAATCATCACCAGGGCCAAACGGAATACCTTACCAGCTTTACAAGAAATGTCCCAAGGTGCTGGAGTGGCTCCACAGGCTGCTGCGATCGGCTTGGAGAAACCAGAAGATCAGCGGCCAGTGGATGACGGCAGATGGTGTGTACATCCCCAAAGAGCAAAACTCAAGTGACATCAGCCAGTTCAGGCCAATATCACTACTGAACGTCGAAGGGAAAATCTTCTTCTCTGTCATGGCAGCAAGGCTGACCAAGTACCTGATGGAAAACAAGTACTTGGATGTGTCAGTCCAGAAAGGTGGCATCCCAGGCGTGGCTGGCTGTGTAGAACACGCCACAATGATCTGGGACGCAATCCAAAAAGCAAAAACAGAAAAGAGAGACCTGGACGTAGTGTGGCTTGATCTGGCAAACGCATATGGATCTGTGCCCCATGAGATGATACAGTTGGCTCTTGAGATGTACCATGTGCCAAAGAACATCCGCGACATGCTCAAGAAGTACTTCAATGGCTTCTCAATGCGGTTCTCTACCAAGGAGTACACAACAGACTGGATCAACTTGGAAGTGGGTATTGCAATGGGCTGTGCAATTTCCCCAATACTGTTCGTGCTGGCAATGGAACTCATCTTGAAAGCAGCAACAAACAACGCGAGACAAACAGACCTTGGCGATGGATACAAGATGCCTCCTCTCAAGGCCTTCATGGATGACACTACAGTGATTTCATCCAGAGAAGACGAGACACGTCATGTGCTGGAGAGGCTGGACGACATAGTTGCCTCATCCAGAATGAAGTTCAAGCCAAAGAAATCACGGAGTCTCTCACTGAGGAAAGGAAAAGTGGCCGATCTGTGGTCTTCAGTGTTGCCAACCAGGCCATTCCAACAGTCACAGAAGAACCAGTCAAGAGCCTTGGAAGATGGTATGATGATACGCTGAAAGACACACAAAGAGCAAAAGAAACCAAGCAGATGGCGGAGGAAGGCTTGGAGACCATTGACCAGTGTGGGCTCCCTGGCAAGTACAAGGTCTGGTGTCTGCAGTTCATGCTGATACCAAAGCTCCTGTGGCCTCTGATGATATACGACATCTGCACCAGCATAGTGGAGGCAATGGAAGCCAAAATCAACAAGTTCACAAGGAAGTGGCTTGGTGTCCCACCCTGTCTGACTGACATAACGCTGTACCGTCGCCAAGCAAAGCTGAAACTACCACTGAAATCCATCCTGGAGGAATACAAAGCAGGGAAGATCAGACTTCAAAGCATGCTGGAGGACTCAGGAGACAAGGTGGTAGAAACAATCAAGCCCCAGCTGAAGACAGGCAGAAAATGGAAAGTTCAAGAGGCGATGATTCTGCAAAAGAAAGTCTCAAGATCAGAAAATAACAGGACACACACAGACCAACAGACAAGGACTGGGGTGACCAAAACTGAATGGTGGTCAAAGGCCAAAGGAAAAGCCAAAAGAGACATGATGATTCAGGAGATGAGAAAAGAAGAAGACCAAAAAAGACTCCAAAAAGCAGTCCAGCAGAGCCAGCAAGGGCAATGGACAACGTGGGAGAATGCACTCCAAAGAAGTCTCACTTGGAATGACATTTGGCGCATGGCCCCTCTCAGGATCAGTTCATTCTCAGATCTGCATATGACCTTCTGCCCTCAAATGCAAACCTGATGAAGTGGGGGAAAACAGACGATCCTGCATGCCCCCTTGCCATGAAAAACAAACAGTGGAGCATGTCCTAAGCTCATGTAAAGTAGCCCTGGCTCAAGGAAGGTACACATGGAGGAACAACCAAGTGCTCAAAGAGATTGTACAAGTAGTCTGGGCTAGTACCAACACCACAAAAGGGAAAATCAGGACTCCAAAAGCACTCGCAACATTCTTCACGGCAGGAGGCAGCAAATCATGGCCAAGAACAACAGTGCCACTCGAAACATGCAGGCAGAGTCTGCTGGACGGGGCAGATGACTGGGAGTGCACTGCAGACCTCCCAGAATGGAAGAGTCACCCAGAGATCATCAGCAAGAGTGGCATGAGACCAGACATAGTAGTCCACTCTAAGTCAACCAAGCAGCTGATCATGATCGAGCTCACGGTGCCATATGAGAACAGAATGGAGGCAGCTCAAATCTACAAGACTGAAAAGTATGCTGATCTGGCAAACAGCCTGAGGAGAGAAGGCTATCAGGTCAAAGTCCTCACTGCAGAAATTGGAGCTAGAGGGTTTGTAGGAACGTCTGCATACAGCCTCATGAAACAGCTCTCAGTTGCAGGGAGGGAAAAAACCAGAGCCCTGAAAGCAATGACAGA
>CM065741.1:38270150-38315150 GCA_033310375.1 Conus canariensis | reverse complement strand
AGTGAGAGAGACAAAGAGAGAGTGTGTGTGCGTGTGTGTGTGAGAGAGAGAGAGAGAGAGAGAGAGAGAGAAGAGGAGAGAGAGAGAGTGCAGGCGCGCACGCGCGCGCGCGCGAGCACGCGTATGTGTGTGTGTGTGTGTCCTAGTTAAACCCTCACATTGCTTTTTCTCAGGAACGACAGAACATGGCAAATGAATAATGGGATTTTCCCTGACGTTTCATGCATAACGATGTCACAAAATGACAAAGGGCCGTATGTATGTATGTATGTACGTATGCTTGGGTTATTGAACAGCAGAGTTGACCACTCAGACTGTTCCATATCTTTTTATCTCCCTTGCATCCTTAAATGGATCCTCAAGCATAGGCTCAAAGATTGTCCCCTACATTTTATACTGTTTGCATAATGTTTTAAGTTTTTCAGCAACTTTTTTCCTCTCCACACTTTCGTTTTGTTTCATTTACTACCCTTCACTGGCTGCTTTGGGGGTGCTATTGGATTCTTTTTTTGCACCCTTGGTGGTGAGAACACCACAGAATTACGGACTGTGGTGTGTCTCTATTTGACGCCAAAAGCACGGCACTATCAGCCGACTCTCCTTGAGGAGTCTGATCCAGCGACGCATATAGATTTGCCTCCGAGAAGAATAGCGATATTTCTCTCATACAGCTAGTGAAGGATTTTCATAGTCGTATTGCACATTTTCTTCATCTTTAATTTTTTTTAGTAATTTCATATCTTTGCAAAGTCATTACTATAATGATGGAAAATTGTTAACCTGTTCTTATTTCTCCCACTAATTAATTGTTCAGCATTATATATGTATGTCTTTATGTATAATTACCCTTATCCTGCATGTCTTAAACTGTTACTATAAGTATTTAGTGTTGGAAAATGCGATTGCTATTAGTGTCCATTTTTCAAATAACAATGTCAACACAAGATTGGATGTGTTGTTTTAGACATGTTGTTATTACACGAAGAGGGATTTTTTTTTTTTATGTTTCGTTTGTTTTGTCTTCTGATGAATGCAGTTGTTTTCTGCTTGTTGCGAATATTGTTACTCATGCTTTAAGGTTAATGCCTCGTCAAGTACATTTTGCGGTTTTTTTTTTTTGGTTCTCCTTTGATCTATGATTTCAATGTCATTTGCATGTCGCTAACCTTCACATTGTCTACGACCGTGTATATGCATATGCGCATATGAAACAATACATATCAAAACTGTATGTTTTATGTAAATAAAAAAAAGGAAGAAGAAGAAGAAAGAAAGGGGGGAAAGGACGAATAAAAAAAGATGGAGAAACTGAAAAGTTCATCATCATGCAAGTCAGTTTGAGAAAATACTTCGTGTGATCTGGTGGCAAGGTGGTGGAGCTGATCGTGGTGGTAGTGATGGTGGTGGAATGTTGTGTGTGTGCGTGTGTGTGCGTGTGTGTGTGTGTGTGTGTGTGTGTGTATATCTTCAAACGGACAGGCAGACAGAGAAGGGACAGACAGACAGACAGACACACACACACACACAGACGCGCGCGCGCGCACACACACACACACACACACACAATTTTTCTTCATGTTACGCTCTCTTGCTGAACTGTTTTAAGAGAAGAATGTGGAAAAGGGGCAGCACGCCTTATCTTCAGACAGGAGTGGGGGTCATGCTTTATCAGTTTGAATGGATCCCGTCTGCCGTGAGTTTTGAAGTCGTCTGTATGACGGCTAATCTTGGGTCTTTTTTCTTTCCTTTTTTACTTATTTAAAAAAAAAAAAATTGTTTCTTCGTCAACATTTAAAAAAAAAATGCTGTGTTACCTGACTTCGTTGTTCAAACTTTCATCCCCCTCCCCCCTCCCCTTAGTTCCAACTCTTTCTCTTTCTTATCTTCGTTTATTCTGTTCTTCTTTCTTTCTTTCATTCGTCTTTGTTGCCTTCTTCTGATTGATTTTGTATTTTATTCGTTCGTTTGTTTACTTTCTGTACTTCCCTCGTTTTCTTTTTGTGTTTTTCTCTCTCTTTGTTTCCGTCTTTCTACCGTTTCCTTTCATTTTTGTTTCTTGTGTGTGTGTGTGTGTGTGTGTGTGTGTGACTTCGTTCTTTCTTTCATCGCGGAGGGACCCGTAGACTAAGATTTACAGTGTTCGTACCGTCGTGAGTACAATCCACCCGTGAAATTTACGGCCCTTTATCCACTCAGCGGTGAAAGGAATACTTGACTCAGATCAGGAAAGGTAACAGCGGCGGAAGGAGAGGGATAGGACCGCCTTCGTCATGCTATGCCCCAGACACAGTGAGCCTCTTCCGTCATTAGGGATTTCAATAACATTTTTTTTATTTTATTTTTAGTTCAGTATGGATGAAGATAAACATGCGTTCCAGAAAAACAATTTTTTTTTTAGATGGCAGGATTCTTCACTCGGGGGAGGGGGGGGGGGGGGGGGGCGGTGGGGTAAATCTGGTAGACAAAGGCAAAAATATTCCTATTAAAAATCTGTGATGGAAGTTGATTTTCATGGGAGGAAAATGTAGTACTGTCACCTGGAAAAATATCCCCCACCCCCAACCCCGTCCCCCAAAAAGACATCCAAGGGAAGTAATCTTTATTGGGAGGTTTCAGTGCGCGGACACTGTGAAGCTTTGATTAGTGGATTGTGGCCCTTTATAGCCTGCTCTCATGATGGCGTTGGTCACGATTCTTTTTCTTCACGTCCATGCGTTGAACGGAGTTCCTGACGAAATGTTTGGAGTCGGTAATCACAAATCAGGTGAAGCTGTGGGGAAGTCTTCGGACATATGGGCGAAAAAAAAAAATCGGCAACTTTCGGTCTTTTTTTTTTTTTTTTTTTTTTCGCCTGACCGTATTTAAGTATTCAAGATTCTCTCTTGGCTTCAACAAAACTGTACGTTCCCAAACATGCGCGGTTAAAAAAATCAGACACCAATCTATGTAAAGAACCACAAGAGGTCCGTATCAGGAGGAACAAGCTCTGTGAGACAAAAGCCGTCCAAATTAAAACTGTGATCATAATATTTGAATGAAGACAGCTGCATTCATGAATATTTGTACTGATGTATATTCTCAGAAGCTACCAGAGGAAACAAAGCACCAATCTGAAGTCAAAGAGCAAACAGAGATCACTGCCGCAGACTTCGGTGTTGGGTTTCTTTTGAAATAACATTTCTTCATTTGCATGCTGGTGGCCTATTTAAGGACAAGGGTCATATTCAGAGACTCTCTGTCAGCATGATAGGCCCCATTGTACAATAATGGTTACAAGATTACAAAAGGAACAATATGAGAGAGAGAGAGAGAGAGAGAGAGAGAGAGAGAGAGAGAGAGAGAGAGAGAGAGAGAGATGATGATGATGATGATGACGATAATCTTTATTTCCAAGGGTAACAGATAAGCAAACACGTGCTTTTTTTCATCCGGCCCTTGCCCCGCTAAGGGACTAACTAAGCATAACTAGCGACTACAACTTGTAACAAAACACACATAACTTCACAAATGCATTAAAAGTTGATGAGTTGTTCATCCATTAACATTTAAGGCGCAGTCTAGATGACTTTAAAGGGAAACAAAGCGACTGAAACAACCTACAAGAATAAAGAAATTGATTTCAAAGAATTTAACAAATCAGCACACACAGACATAGAATAAGCGATCCTCCTATCCAAGGGGGGGGGGGGGGGAGGAGAGAGAGAGAGAGAGAGAGAGAGAGAGAGAGAGAGAGAGAGAGAGAGAGAGAGAAGAAAAAATATACCACCAACAACCCTTTAACAATCGCACAGTGCATTTCTTTCAACTTTTTTTTAAAATGAGTCAACGGAAGTGACCTCTGACACAGCGGCCTCTTGCAACGTTGAAGATCAAAATAGTCTGCACACTTCAGACAGTCGAGCAGACGACATGTGCAAGACAGACATGGGACGGCAGGTTTTGACCGCTTTTGCTCTTTGCTGCATTTTTGTGGTTTACATCGTAAACTGTGAGTTTAAACAACAAAGGGAAGTTAGAAGGGACACTATGTTTGTTTGAAATAGTTTGCGGACCTCTTGTGTGTGTGTGTGTGTGTGTGTGTGTGTGTGTGTGTGTGTGTGTGGTGTGTGCATGCACACGCGTGCGCGCGCGCGCGCGTGCGTGCGTGCGTGTGTGCGTGCGTGCGTGCGTGCATATGTGTGTGTGTTGTGTGTGTGTGTGTGTGTGTGTGTGTGTGTGTGTGTGTGATCTTGAAGAACTGTAGAAATACACTGAGAGTGATTATGCATGTTATTTTCATGATAAAGGCGTTCCTAGAGTTTACGGACCCCCAAATCAAAATCCAGCAGATAACCTCCTTTAAAATGAAATGAATAAAAAAGCTTATTTCTATCAAATACTTAGCCGAGTTGGCTGAAGTGTATGCCAGCATGTGTTTAAATTGCTGACCTAGAACATCTAAATTTCCAGTTATATTCAGGTTAATCCTCACAGGACAGAAGACATATTTGAAGGAGAGGGAATATGCTGCTTACGACACAGGAAGGATGGGCTTTTGCATTCCACGTTTGCCGTTTACACTGCTGCGGATTTGGTTTTCCTTTTCCTTCCCCTCATCCTTCTCTTTTTCCTTTTTTCTCCTCCCCTTCTTCCTCTTCTAATCCTCTCTCTTTCTCTTTTCCGCTTTCTGCTCTTCCTCCTCTTCTTCATCTCTTTCTTTTTTTTTCCATCTCTTTCTCCTACCTTTCCTTTACTCTCTGCTTGTTTTTTTCTCCTTCTCATTCTCCTTTATCTTTCTGTTTGTTCCTTTCTCCTCCTCCTGCTCCTCCTTCTCCCCTTACTTTGTCACCTTCTTCTCTTTCTCCATTGTCGTCTTCATATCTCCTTCTCTTGTTCTCTTTCTCCTTCTCCTTCTCTTCACCTTCTAGTTAATGTTATCTTTCTCCCGCCTCTTCCTCCTCCTTTTTCTCCTCCTTATCATCCTCTTTCTCCTTTTTCGTCCTCCGTCTCATGTTGACACAGTCGTGCCCCTTGTTCACAAAACTCGTACTCCTTCATTCTCTGCTGCTCATACTCCTCCTTGTCCTGACCATACTCCTCATAACTCTCCTTGTCCTCCTCAAACCTTTTTCGCGTTCTCATGTTCTTTGTTCTCTTCATATTTCTTCTTGGTCCTCCTCTTCCTCCTACTCTGCTTGTGCTCTACCCTTTCTTGTTCTCCTCCTATTCCTTCTTGTCCTCCACCTCTTCCTACTCCTACTTGTCCTCCACTCTTCTTTGTTCTCCTCGCACTTCTTCTTGTTCTCGTTCTCCTACTCCTACTCCTGCGTGTCCTTTTCTTCTTCTTCGTTCTCCTCATACTCTTACATGTCCTCCACCTCATACCCTTCCTTATGCTCTTCATACTTCTGCTTGTCCTTCTCTTCATACTCCTCCTGTTTTCTTTTCGTACTCCTTGTTCTTCTCATTCCCCTCTTTGTCTTCCTGTTCATACTCTTCCTTGTTCTTATATTCCTACTTGTCCTTATATCATACCCCTCCTTGTCCTCATCTTCATACTTCTTTATTTTCGTCTGCTCATTCTTCTTGTCCTCTTCATTCTCCTCCTTGTCCTCAAACGCCCAATAATTCCTCTTGTCCTCCACCTCATACTCTTCCTTGCCCTCATCCTCATAATCCTTCTCGTCTTCCTCATACTTTTCCTTGTCTTCCTCACATCCGCTTGTTCTCTTCAAACTCCATATTGTCCTCCTCTCCATGCTCCTCCTCATCCTCTCCATGCTCCTCCTTGTCCTCTTCATACTGCTGCTTCTCCTCTTCCTCTTCCTCATAATAATATAATAATAATAATAATGAATACTTATATAGCGCCTATTCTCGGCTAGAGACCAAGCTCTAAGCGCTTTACAATCAACACTTGTTTACACAACGGGCTGCCTACCTGGGTAGTGCTGACTGAAGAGCTGCCAGCTGGCGCTTCATTCAGTCGTTTCCCGTGTCATCCAGTCAGTATCGTTCAATATCGATCACTCATTTTCCTTACTTCCTTCATTCTTTCCATTTCTCACGCAGGGTGCATGCTATATGTAACGTGTCATCCATACCAACGGCCAAACTGGCCTACTCTTCCGAAAGTTGGTGATGGGATTTTACGTGTGTGCAAGATGTTATGCGTGCGTTCACACACGGAACCTCGGTTTATAGTCTCATTCGAAGGACTGTATGGGAAATGGAGTCAGAACCAATGTTAACTCCGAGGGAAAAATCCCCTGTACCGAAACGCCTCAGGCGGAGGTTCGAACCCGCAACCCCAGGATCACCAAGATTACGAGTCCGGCGCTCTACCAACTGAGCTATTCCGGCTCCCAATGCTCCATAATGCTCCCTGTATTCCTCATACTTCTCCTTGTCCTCCTCATTTTGCTGTCCTCTTCCTCATAATGCTCCCTGTATTCCTCATACTTCTCCTTGTCCTCCTCATTTTGCTGTCCTCTTCCTCATAATGCTCCCTGTATTCCTCATACTTCTCCTTGTCCTCCTCATTTTGCTGTCCTCTTCCTCATAATGCTCCCTGTATTCCTCATACTTCTCCTTGTCCTCCTCATTTTGCTGTCCTCTTCCTCATAATGCTCCCTGTATTCCTCATACTTCTCCTTGTCCTCCTCATTTTGCTGTCCTCTTCCTTCTCCTCCTCCGCCTCTTCCATCTCACTGTCTCCTTTCCTTCCTGCTTCCAGATCCTTTTTTTCTTTTTTTTTTTTTTAAGTTATGTTGTTTTTGTTAAGAAACAAGTAGAGTAACGCTTGCTGCCATGACGAAATAACGACATGCTCATAACTCCAAATGAATGCTGCTGACGACTCTGAATCGCCTATAGCAAGGACGACTCAAAGCTCACAGAACAAACGAGGAGACATCCCTCCTGTGTCGTAAGCAGCATTCATTTGGATTTATGGGCGTGTATTCATTCCATCATGGGAACAAGAGTTACCCTACTTGTTTGTCGTTCACTGTTTCCTGTTCCCTGCCTTACTGAAGATTTCCCATCACATTTTGGTCTGTTCTCTTCTCTGCAGAAATCTCTGACGTGGCAGCATGTTCCTGTTACAGGTTGCGAGGACAAGAATCCCAGCTGTCAGTACTGGGCTTCGGTTGGAGAGTGCGATAAAAATCCCAATTACATGTTGCCCAACTGTCAGATCAGTTGTCACCAGTGTGGTGAGTACATGTCGGTTTTGTCTTCATGCTGTATGCTTGTGGGCCGTGGATACACCCACAGCCCTGAGAAAGCCAGCATGGTCGGCTGGGCCATGAGCAAAACCATGACGCACATCAAGAAGCACGTCATCATGAAATACATAGAGAGAGAGAGAGAGAGAGAGAGAGAGAGAGAGAGAGAGAGGAGAGAGGAGAGAGAGAGAGAGAGAGAGAGACAGAGAGAGAGAGAGAGAGAGAGAGATCAGGAACTTAATGTAAGGCCCTCTTTCTGTTAACAAGCGGTGAACAGTTTGAAAGAAGAGAGAGATCAGGAGTTAAATAGTCAGGCCGTCTTTCTGTTTACGAACAGTAAGCATTTCTGAGGGAAAATTATCAAATGGATAAGTGAATGTAAAGGAAAATGTCTTAATGGATCAAGAACAACAAAAAATAGTCTAAATCAGTATCGTCCTGCTGGCAAATCACTCGCTCTGACGTTTTGGAAATCAAAAGTTAATGTATGGATCTGTTGTATGGACGTTTCCTTTTCTTTTCTTTTCAAGACATGAAATATACTACACAAGTATAAGCCAACACATGCCCAGCTTTTCAGCTGAAAAAAGAACACGTCGTCGCAAAGGTACAAGACGTTCGTTTCTACTTTTGCATAATTTGTATAATCGGGAAAATGCAAAGTCTCCTAAAGACTGGGCGCAAAACAGATGATTCCACATCCACGCTGCGCCCAGATTGAGGAAAGAAGTGAGTGTCTGTTCTTACCTCGTTTTCATGGTCTGGAATGTAGTTCATCTCGCCTGAAGAAGACCAAGGAGGTCAAAACACGCAGTGTTTGTTTTGTCATTTGTTTGTTCTTTCTTCGAGCGTTGCTGTCATTTTTTCTTTTAATTTTGGGTCTGTCTAATCACTGTGCTTCGGTCGTCATTGTGTATGTGTGAGTTCGTGTTGTTGTCTTCGGTTACACTTATTTACGCTAAGTGTGACATTAGGCAAAATGTAAATGGTGTGTGTGTGTGTGTGTGTGTGTGTGTTTGTGTGTGTGTGTGTGTGTGTGTGCGTGCGCGCGCGCCCGCGCGCGTTTCATTCTGGGATTCATGTAGCTTGCATAATTTGCGAGACATGACGACTAAGGCTCTTGTTAAATGCGCCAAGTGATCGTAAATGTCTGACCTTAGTTTGCTCATCTTAATCAAAACACTGGCTCTCTGGCTTTCTCAAAATCTAAATGTGTAAGGAAATATTTGTTGTTGCTGTTGTTGTTACCAGTAGCGGCAATATTGCATGATCATTAGGCTACTTAACCTCAGGTGATTGATTACGTGCATTCATAAATGTTTTATATTTGGATGGAAGTAAGGTACCAGAAGGTCTGCGCACTTTGTTGCATAATGTTGATTCTGCACCTAAGACACACACACACACACACACACACACACACACACACACACACACACACACACACACACACACACACACGTGCGCGCGGGCGAGAGAGGGAGAGAGAGAGAGAGAGAGAGAGAGAGAGAGAGAGAGAGAGAGAGAGAGAGAGAGAGGCAGACAGACCGAATGAGAAAGAATGGAACTCAGTTGCGTTAGTTCATAGTCTGTTCACGTTTTGGTAATATTAGACAGTTCAAAATTCAATTTAAAGGGAGATAATGGGACATGCCATGGGCTCGAACTGGAAGACTGAAAACATGCACACGATTTCCATCTATTCAATGGATGCGTTTCTGAAAGGGTTGGTCACATTTGCTAACAAACACAGCAAGCGCTGTATCGCTCAGGCCTGGTTGACGCCGGGATATTTTATGAAGGGAAGCGTAGACTACAG
Source organism: Conus canariensis (assembly GCA_033310375.1). NCBI lineage: Eukaryota > Metazoa > Mollusca > Gastropoda > Neogastropoda > Conidae > Conus > Conus canariensis. The sequence continues at coordinate 38,306,123 of CM065741.1, read as the reverse complement.
CCTTGTCATGTAGTCTCATTCCAGAATGGAAACCACAGCATCATCTCCATCACCCTCATCCTCATTGACAAGCCTATGAAAAAAAAACAACTCAAATTCAGAGCCCCTTTATGCCCTGCTTTTGTGGTAGCCTCAGTTTCGATTTTCTCAACACCTCTGCGACCTTGGTGAATTGACGTCGACGTCATCGGTGTCAGCAACTTCACGGAGACTGTCGTTGGACGGACGGGGTGGCGCCCTGCGGAGGGGGACTCTCACACAAAACGGCTCCGCCAGCGAGCAGTTACTGTCGTCAGCAGGTGGCTCAGCGGGTGGTGGTGTGCGTGTCGGGACATATACTGACACTGACCACCACCAGTACGAAGGACAGTGTGGGAGTGAGACCTCCGGGGGAGGCACAGAAGCTGTGACAGAGAAATCATGATGAATAAATAAACATACAAGCAAAAGAGACATTGAAAAAGAGAAGGTGGAAGGAGAAGGACACAGTAGTCTGCACAGTCGTGTTCGAGGAGGGAGTGGGGAGGGGTATGGTAGTGGGGGAAGCTGGCGATAAAACGGAAAAGATCAGTCAAGAACCCACAAGACAAACAAAAACCGACACTGAAGCGAAAGTAATCCGTCGCTGGGAGAGACAGACAGACAGAGAGTGCTAACGATGACATTGATGGTGACGGCGTAACAACAATGGTGATGAGAGAGAGAGAGAGAGAGAGAGAGAGAGAGAGTAGAAAGAAACTCGTGGAGAGCGTGGCAGCAGAGAGTCCTCAGAAGAGAAGCCCCTTCAAGCAAGTGTTTCGGCCCTTATCTCCTGACACTCTAGGGGGGTTGGGCCACACCCGGTTCATGACTCCGGATGTCCCTCTGCTGCCCCCCCCCTTTTTTTTTTCCCCATCTTGGGACGAGCCATGGCTGGGATTCGAACCCATGACCCTCTGGACATGCTCATTTTCCACTTAATGACTCGCGCTTTAACCACTGAGCCACAGGGACACCTGATATTTGTAGGGAAATTAAGCCTTATGAAGTTCACTTTTGTTCCTCCTTGACCAGATCCAGCTTGAACACCTCTCTGCCGCTTCTGCCATTGCTTTCAGGGCTCTGGTTTTTTCCTTCCCTGCAACTGAGAGCTGTTTCATGAGGCTGTATGCAGACGTTCCTACAAACCCCCTAGCTCCAATTTCTGCAGTGAGGACTTTGACCTGATAGCCTTCTCTCCTCAGGCTGTTTGCCAGATCAGCATACTTTTCAGTCTTGTAGATTTGAGCTGCCTCCATTCTGTTCTCATAAGGCACCGTGAGCTCGATCATGATCAGCTGCTTGGTTGACTTAGAGTGGACTACTATGTCTGGTCTCATGCCACTCTTGCTGATGATCTCTGGGTGACTCTTCCATTCTGGGAGGTCTGCAGTGCACTCCCAGTCATCTGCCCCGTCCAGCAGACTCTGCCTGCATGTTTCGAGTGGCACTGTTGTTCTTGGCCATGATTTGCTGCCTCCTGCCGTGAAGAATGTTGCGGGTGCTTTTGGAGTCCTGATTTTCCCTTTTGTGGTGTTGGTACTAGCCCAGACTACTTGTACAATCTCTTTGAGCACTTGGTTGTGCCTCCATGTGTACCTTCCTTGAGCCAGGGCTACTTTACACGAGCTTAGGACATGCTCCACTGTTTGTTTTTCATGGCAGAGGGGGCATGCAGGATCGTCTGTTTTCCCCCACTTCACCAGGTTTGCATTTGAGGGCAGAAGGTCATATGCAGATCTGAGAATGAAGCTGATCCTGAGAGGGGCCATGCGCCAAATGTCATTCCAAGTGAGACTTCTTTGGAGTGCATTCTCCCACGTTGTCCATTGCCCTTGCTGGCTCTGCTGGACTGCTTTTTGGAGTCTTTTTGGTCTTCTTCTTTTCTCATCTCCTGAATCATCATGTCTCTTTTGGCTTTTCCTTTGGCCTTTGACCACCATTCAGTTTTGGTCACCCCAGTCCTTGTCTGTTGGTCTGTGTGTGTCCTGTTATTTCTCTGATCTTGAGACTTTCTTTTGCAGAATCCATCGCCTCTTGAACTTTCCATTTTCTGCCTGTCTTCAGCTGGGGCTTGATTGCTTCTACCACCTTGTCTCCTGAGTCCTCCAGCATGCTTTGAAGTCTGATCTTCCCTGCTTTGTATTCCTCCAGGATGGATTTCAGTGGTAGTTTCAGCTTTGCTTGGCGACAGTACAGCGCTATGTCAGTCAGATAGGGTGGGACACCAAGCCATTTCCTTGTGAACTTGTTGATTTTGGCTTCCATTGCCTCCACTATGCTGGTGCAGATGTCGTATATCATCAGAGGCCACAGGAGCTGTGGTATCAGCATGAACTGCAGACACCAGACCTTGTATTTGCCAGGGAGCCCACACTGGTCAATGGTCTCCAAGCCTTCCTCCGCCATCTGCTTGGTTTCTTTTGCTCTTTGTGTGTCTTTCAGCGTATCATCATACCATCTTCCAAGGCTCTTGACTGGTTCTTCTGTGACTGTTGGAATGGCCTGGTTGGCAACACTGAAGACCACAGATCCGGCCACTTTTCCTTTCCTCAGTGAGAGACTCCGTGATTTCTTTGGCTTGAACTTCATTCTGGATGAGGCAACTATGTCGTCCAGCCTCTCCAGCACATGACGTGTCTCGTCTTCTCTGGATGAAATCACTGTAGTGTCATCCATGAAGGCCTTGAGAGGAGGCATCTTGTATCCATCGCCAAGGTCTGTTTGTCTCGCGTTGTTTGTTGCTGCTTTCAAGATGAGTTCCATTGCCAGCACGAACAGTATTGGGGAAATTGCACAGCCCATTGCAATACCCACTTCCAAGTTGATCCAGTCTGTTGTGTACTCCTTGGTAGAGAACCGCATTGAGAAGCCATTGAAGTACTTCTTGAGCATGTCGCGGATGTTCTTTGGCACATGGTACATCTCAAGAGCCAACTGTATCATCTCATGGGGCACAGATCCATATGCGTTTGCCAGATCAAGCCACACTACGTCCAGGTCTCTCTTTTCTGTTTTTGCTTTTTGGATTGCGTCCCAGATCATTGTGGCGTGTTCTACACAGCCAGCCACGCCTGGGATGCCACCTTTCTGGACTGACACATCCAAGTACTTGTTTTCCATCAGGTACTTGGTCAGCCTTGCTGCCATGACAGAGAAGAAGATTTTCCCTTCGACGTTCAGTAGTGATATTGGCCTGAACTGGCTGATGTCACTTGAGTTTTGCTCTTTGGGGATGTACACACCATCTGCCGTCATCCACTGGCCGCTGATCTTCTGGTTTCTCCAAGCCGATCGCAGCAGCCTGTGGAGCCACTCCAGCACCTTGGGACATTTCTTGTAAAGCTGGTAAGGTATTCCGTTTGGCCCTGGTGATGATTTGGCTCTGGCTTTGTCGACCACCTTCTTGATTTCCGCCAACGTTGGAGGCTTGCCATTGAACTGTTCCTCAGGGTTGGTTGGCCACACCAGACCTTGAATGTCGAGTGGTGCTTTGCTCTGTGGGTCAGAGTATGTTTTCCTCAGATGCTGCTCAAGAACTCCTTTGTCCACACTTAGGGTCCCAGATTTTGGCTGCTCAAACAGTGTTCTGGCAAACTGGAAGGGGTCTCTGAAGAAGCGCTCTTGTGTCTTCTTCTTTTTGCTCTTCCTCTTCCTCGCAGATTCCGCTTTGCTGAGGGCGCTGTGTTTTTCTTTCAGGTCTTTCCACAGTTTTTCCAAGCCTTGTTTTTCAGCTGGCAGTGCGGTCTTCATTTGCATCTTGAGGTTTTTCTTTTGGACCCTGATCTTGTCCATCTTTTCTTGGCGTCTGGATTTCTTTGGAGGTGTTTTCTCTTCGGGTAGTTTTGCTCCATAGGCGTCTCTACATGTGGCATACACGATGTCCTCATATGTGGCTAGTTTGTGTTCCAGGGTGCTTTCCCTATCAGTGCATCGAGTCTTTGGACGATTTTTGCATCCAGTTTCTCCCAATCTTCAGTTTCGTTTGCTCGTGGCAGGTTGAGTTTCAGGCGCCTGGCATCGAGGGCCTGTGCAAATTCCTCATCCGAACCAACAGCGTGGATGTCCTTGGCACTGTGGTTTAAATCCTGGCCTTGGTCTTCCGACGTCTTATCTGCTGATGCAGTGCGCTGCTGCTCATTCAGATGAGTCTTCACACATCCCATCTTTGTTCTGTGGATCTTCATGCCACGGGTGGTAGTGAAACGCTTTCCACAGACACATGGATATTGCATTTGGTCCATGTTCATAGTCCGTTTGGGATTTGCAGTCATGATTGGTTGAGCACCGATGGATTCATCATTCTCTCCCCCTTTCGGTGAATCCTGGGAGCATCTTTTCCTTTTATTCTTAGTAGCCACATGTTTAAGGCAAAGTGGGGAGCCAGCCCACAGAGCCCTTGGTTCTGGTCTTTCCCAGTGTCCTCCGGTCTTTCCCGGACGTCCTCCGGCCTATTCCCGGAAGTCAATGGTTTACCCATGCATCAGTAGAAAGAAACTCGTGGAGAGCGTGGCAGCAGAGAGTCCTCAGAAGAGAAGCCCCCTTCAAGCAAGTGTTTCGGCCCTTATCTCCTGACACTCTAGGGGGGTTGGGAGAGATTTTATCACAATGATTATGGAAACAACAGTAATAAGGACGGCAATAATGACAACAACAACCACGACGATGACAACAAAGATGCTGCAAGCCATGTCACAACGGCAACGACTACAAATCAACGACGACTTTAACGATGATGTCGAAACATCATTGGACGACGTGGGGAAAATCCACCCATGGTGACGCTGTCCTTTAAGTGTGTGTGTGTGTGTGTGTGTGTGTGTGTGTGTGTGTGTGTGTGTGTGTGTGTGTGTGCAGGGAACAGTGGGGGAGGGTCATCCTCAGGCTGTGTGGATCAGAACCCCAGCTGTCCGGGATGGGCATCCGCCGGTGAGTGCGTCAACAACCCCGCCTACATGTTCGGCCACTGTCAGAAAAGCTGCGACTCCTGTGGTGAGTGATGTGTGTGTGTGTGTGTGTGTGTGTGTGTGTGTGTGTGTGTGTGTGTGTGTGTGTGTGTGTGTGTCCAGGACGGGGGAAATCGTGATGGTATTGCTTAAGTGTATTAAGTTGATGTATTATTAGTCAGGCTTAACACACCAAGGTTATCTCTGCACTCATACGCGCATATGCGCACTCATGCACTCAAACAAACAAACAGTGGAACATGTCTTGAGTTGATGCAAAGCAGCGCTAACCCGGGAAAGGTACACATGGAAGGCACAAGGAAGTGCTCAAGGAGATCGCACCTGGGTTGCCAGAGGAAACATCCCTCCACCAGAAGCTCCAGCAACGACGTTCTACACAGGCAGGAGACGGCAAACCATGGTCTGGCACAGCCGCGACATCTAGAGCACGAAAGCGAGATTCACCGCAAGAAGTGCACGGCAGATCCTGTACACGGCAAACAGAATGGGAGAACCATCCGGAGATCATCAGGTGTGACATAATCCGGTTAGAATACTCCACTCAGGTTTTAAAAAAAAAGAGAAAAAGAAAACTGGCTGAATTCACTATACCACATGAAAGTAGAAGGGAGGAATCCCAACTCTAAAAGACTGAGAAGAGAGCCAGTGTAGCCAGGGCTTCCAAATCCAAATCCTCGCCATAGAAGTTAGAATAAGTGAATTTGTAAGATCATCTGCCAATGACCTCTTGAAACAGCTCTCAATATCTGGCAAGAGGAGAACCTAGCAGAGCCCTAAAGGCAACGACAGATGCAGCTGAATAAAGAGTTCCAGTTGGATCTGGCTGAAGAGGAATAAAGCTGAACTGCATAAGACACATTTCCCCAGCTTAGAACAGGTGCCCGATAGCTATGTGGGGAAGACATTCCATCACAGACCTGCCTGCCTTGAGACATCAGGCTATCCTGGAGATGCAGTCTGGAATCCCAGCAGTGCTAAAAAACTCGACAGTAGAAGGGTATCTGGGAGCCATGATCTGAGCTCGGCCCGGCCCACAGAGAGTGTGAGGAGTATAGGGCCGAAGTCCTCGTCTGAGTAGGATTCTTCTCTAACGGCCTTCTGCTGACGAGTTCCCGTTAGTCTCTCTCTCTGTCTCCCTGTCTCTGTCTCTGTCTCTCTCTGTCTCTTCTCTCTCTCTCTCTCTGCATGTGTGTGTGTGTGCGTGTGTGTGTGTGTCCGTGTGTGTGTGTGTCCATGTGTGTGTGTCCGTGACTAGGCCGACAGAATTCAAAGTGACCAGGGAGGGAAGGGGTGGTGGGATGGGTGAAACCTGAGACCAAATAAGAGGGGAAGGAGAGACTGAGAGACGGATCAAAGATCTTCCTTTTCTTAAGCATCGCAAGAAATAGGCAATGTTCGATATGTCATCAATTTCTTTAGAAGTAATCAATGACTCAACGGAAGGCAAGATCAGGCTTAAAAGATTTAGATCTGTATCTACGATTCTGTGAAATGTGAAGCGAATCTGGATTAAAACTGAGAGAGAGAGAGAGAGAGAGAGAGAGAGAGAGAGAGAGAGAGAGAGAGAGAGAGGAGACAGACAGACAGAAAAAAAAATCTTGTTCCATCAATAATTTCCTCAGTTTTCTTTGTCTGTTTTCAGGTGTCACCATTGTCGGCTGATCGTAAGGTGTCTTCACAGGAAACTTCCCATCACCCAGACGTGTGATGACGGTACTCGCCCAACAAGTAGCTCCCAGGAGAGAAGCACGTCCTTTTTGGTTTCACGTCTGTTCGCAATGGAAAAAGACGAAACAATAATCACAATACAACACAAAAGCAACTAGATTTCTTAAAATGTGATTGAAGAGGGGAGGGTGAGGACGGGAACATGGGGAGGAGGGGGGGGGGGGGGGCACAAGTGAAAGTCCTAGCTGTTTGCAGGAGTCTTAAGCATAATGTAAATAATCTCAGCGAGATCAGTTTTTGTGAACAACATGATTTCGAAACAATATGTACGATTTCTGGAAAACGTTGGGTAGGGTGTGAAGCGCTGTTTTTGATCTTTGCTGCAGTTTGATCCAATCACAAATGAATGAGAACGTCGCACGTGCATGCAAGTGTTGTGAATGAGCGAGTGTGTGTGTGTGTGTGTGTGTGTGGTGTGTGTGTGTGTGTGTGTGTACGTATGCCCGCGCGCGCGCGCGCGCGCGCGAGCGCGCGCGCGTGTGTGTGTGTGTGTGTGTGTGTGTGTGTGTGTGTGTGAGAGAGAGAGAAAATCCAGCAAAACATAAGCGTTGTTCCTGTCGATTGTTCGTGCGATACTGAAATGCAGTTGGCTGGTCATTCTACCACAAATATTCCGGACCATCACTAGATCGCGAACGAGGGTATACAGGAATAATCTGAATAACAATAATAGTAATATAGTTTACAAGATCAGCCTCTTTGGTGTACCACACGCAGGGCCGAATGAGTTAATCAGAGGAGGAGGGTTCAAAGGCAGGATGGGACTTCAAAAGGATGGGGGGGCTCAAAAGGAGGAAGGACGGGGCCCTGGCACGTTCCACCTGTGCGCGTTTCTTCAGACCTTATTTCTACAGGAAACTTGCCCCCTTCATTTTCGATAATTGTGTCAGCAAGTTCGTTTCTCCTAACAATTCCTGTTCGTTTCGCAAACAGGAATCGGAAAGAAGCTTAAAAAACGGGAAACAGAAAGAAACTCGAAGAAGCTCAAAAACAGGAAACTGAGAGAAACTCAAAAACAGGAAACGGAGACCGCAAACACAGGAAACGGAAAAGAAGCTTAAAAAAAAAAAAGAAGAAAAAAACAGGAAACTAAAAGAAGATAAAGAAAAATCGGAAACGGAAAGAAGCTCAACTGGGGGATTGTGGGCCTTACTGTCCCAGTGGGGTCAGGCGTCAGGCTATCCAAGGTCCGGGGTCCCATCCCCACTCGAGAAAACCGATAGGAAGAGGTTTGTTTGTTGCTCAGTTAACATCTATGCATTCTCCAGTCCCGTTCTCGTCCTTCGGATGAGACTTTCAGCCGAAGTCCCATGGACCGGGGCATGTATTCACAAATAGTACACGCACGTCAAATTCTACTCCATCTTTCAGAAAGGGGTAGACCATCGTATGGGGGTGGGATAGGTGACACAAACATAGAACACATGCGCTTAAGCGGTGTGTTTGTACATTATCCCTGAAAACGCAATGTGGCTACTTTAATGGTGGGATTAAACTCGGTAACATATGTTAATGTCGCCAGTGGTGGATCAGTTTGGATTTCTAACAGAGAGAGACAGAGACAGAGACAGAGATTGTACAGGACGTTGATGAAACGTACGCTCGTAACAGAGTTTTAGCGAAACGCACTTCGCAGTGTGCGCGTAGGCTGAACAGATTGTCAATAGCGTGGTTGCATTTATATGAATCAAGTCCATATTGTTGCAAAGAGAGTAACTGAGAGGTGAAAATCCGGGTATAGACGTGCGTGTGTACATGTATATAAGCACAAGTTCGTAGGAGTGTGGGTTCTGGTATGCTCAAAATCAGCCGCGCCCAAGAAACTAGACATGCTCAGCCTCTAATGTATGAGGTTTCTGGAGTTTCTAAACACCTGCATCCCCCACACCTCTACCACCACCCCACCACCCCACTACCCCAGTCCCCATTCCAGTCTCCAGGGCTAATTCCTAAAAAAAAAAGAAAAAAAAAAGAAGAAGAAGAAAATGCCTAAAGGAGCGCATTCCACAAACAAAATCTGACAAATTCTTTGTAACAAAATATTGTAGTCAGTGTGTGGATTGTGGACCCCACCCACCTCCCCAACCCCCCCCTCTCTCTCTCTTTCTCTCATTTTTCCCTCTGCCCTCCACCCTCTCCACCCCCTCACTCCCTTTTCTCTCGATATCCTGTTGATGAATTTATTTCAATCAAGAGTAAGTTCTGCCTCTACGGCGCCCCCCCCCCCCTCCCCCGCCCCCTCAATCCCTTCCCCATTCTCCCTTTTATTTAAGCAACGGAAGAACTCGACAACAACAACAACAACAACAACAACAACAACAAGGTCGACCCATCCACACCCTCTCCCTCTGTTGAGTGATCCACCTCTGCACGTGTGCCTTTGTTTCCAGACAGACTTGGATTATATGATGGGGACAATGGTTCAAAATTGATTCAAAATAGGAACATACAAAATGATTAGACAGACTTGGATTATATGATGGGGACAATGGTTCAAAATTGATTCAAAATAGGAACATACAAAATGATTAGACAGACTTGGATTATATGATAGGGACAATGGTTCAAAATTGATTCAAAATAGGAACATACAAAATGATTAGACAGACTTGGATTATATGATGGGGACAATGGTTCAAAATTGATTCAAAATAGGGACATACAAAATGATTAGACAGACTTGGATTATATGATGGGATATATGGTGGACAATGGTAAAATTGATTGATGGGGACAATGGTTCAAAATTGATTCAAAATAGGAACATACAAAATGATTAGACAAAATTGGATTGCATGATGGGGACAATGGTCCAAAATTGATTCAAAATAGAACATACAAAATGAACTTGCTGACAACTTGGATGTGCTTGGAGTAAAAAGCAAAAGCGGTATCCAGTGAACTTCGTTTTTCCCGTTTGTCTGATCAAAATGGTGTACAGAATTAAAATGAATTAAAAAAAAAAAAAAAAATCAACAGAACACGGCCGTTTCCTTATCAGCCTATCCCATACTGAACAACGTAGATGCGTTCACCCACACAAGCTCTCTCTGTCTCTCTCTCTCTCTCTCTCTCTCTCTCTCTGTTGTTACTTCTTCTTCTTCTTGTTCTGCGTACGCAGGCTGATACTCATGTGGACACTCCCTATATGGACAGGCAAGTATTAATCTCATCTACCCAACAAAGGGAGCGGAGTTTTGTGTGTATGACCGTTTTTTTTTATCCCGCCATTAAGGCTGCCATACTCCATCTTCGGGGAAGGTGCATGCTATGTGTAACGTGTCATCCATACCAACGGCCAAACTGGCATCTCTTCCGAAAGTTGGTGATGGGATTTTACGTGTGTGCAAGATGTTATGCGTTCACACACGGAACCTCGGTTTATAGTTGTTGTTACTAATATTTGTCATCTTCTGAACATTCGTATCTCACAAATAATCACACATGCACACGCACATGCTCGCGCGCACACTCATGGACATGCAGGCAGGCAAATGCATACACACACATGTGCACATACACAGACATGCACACATACAAAAGATGTGCATGTGCGCACACACATGCACACACACACACCACACACACACACACACACACACACACACACACACACACACACACACACACACCACATGCGTGAACGTCCATATATGCAGGCACACATACCTACACACATACATGTACACAAGCATGCGTGCATGCAGGGCATGCTCACCGAAGCCTACTGATCACACACACACACACACACACACACATGCACACCACATACACTCATACACTGGCACACACACACACACACACACACACATGCACACCACATACAGTCATACACTGGCACACACACACACACACACACACGCACACACACACACACACACACACACATACACACACACACACACACACACACACACACACACACACACACGGGCTCGTGTCCACCTCCCATTGCACACACATATACAGATACCTGTACACTCAGGTCTAGAGAAGAGGGCTGTGTCGACATGATGCTCCATGACTGGGCCTTCCACCCGAACAAGAACGCAGGAAACAACAACGGCTCACCACTCTCTACAAAATCAGCCATGGGCTCATCAAGGCAATGCCGCCAGAGAAATTCCTGACCCCTGCAAACAGAACTAGAAGGAAAATCCGCCCCACAGCATTTAAGGACTGACCACAAACATTGTTACTCGCCATGCTGTCAATAACACCAAGGGCTACAAGATTCCAGATGGCACTTCAGAGCAGTAGGCCTACAGATGCTCCTTCTTTGTAAAGACCATCGAGGATTGGAACCACCTGGAAGAAACAACAGTCCAGGCCAGTACTGTCACCGCATTCACAGCAGTGGTGGGCAGTTCTGCAGCCCTCCACTAAACCCATGCTGCACATTAGATAGTTAGGCTAGGTAGGTGGGGAAAGGGTGGGGGTGGGGTCCCTTTTTTGTGGGCTTGGCACTACCTTCTGTAGGGTCAGGGCCGGTAATGTACAGGCTTGCCTGTATGTGCAAAGCGAAAAGTAGTAGCGATCCGGCAGCTCCACACCTAGCCAGTCCTTAAATGAAAAAGCAGGGGGGGGGGGGGGGGGGGGGTTGCGCTCTCCCTGTTTTCCGTCGCAATATAATCAAGTTGGTTCAGCGACGTATACAGCCAGATCCAGATCCACTCACAATAAACAAATACAATGATGATAAAGGCACAGCCAATGTTTGGTGGATACTCAAGGTCTGACCAGCGCGTTCTGCTAATGTGTGGGTCAGACATCTGCTAGGTCGTAGCCGTGTGACCCTCTTCTTAAATTCTCTCATCTTAGTCATCAGTTCATTTACCCATCAGCGATAAATCGCGTGCAATGTGGTCTCGAAACATTAGCAGATGAGGTGTAGCGGACTAGTCCGCATGCAGTGACACCTCCTTGAACTTGAACTTGAGTTTGAACATTTAGGTGTTTGAGGCCTTAAGAGGCCTGTTCGCTGTTCTAACGTATGATATCTGGGTCAAAAACTCCGCATGCGTGGAAGGAAGAGAGTCACAGACTGAGACTTTCTAGGTCGATAAACATTCTGTAGTAGTAGTAGTAGTAGTAGTAGTAGTAGTAGTAGTAGTAGGGACCGGCTTTTTGGCCTTAGGCCTTACGGCCTATTTGCGTCCCCTCATTATTTTTCAATTTTATTTCGGTCTGGTTGCATGCCTATCTTATAAATAACATTTATTCAATCCACACTAAAGAAAAGGTCTTTCAATTTAGGGTCTTCATCTGGGAGTTTTTTTTAAAGCTGTTGATGTCAGGGCATATTTGGTGTTAGTGGGCAGTGCATTCCAATAATTAGCAATTCTGAAGGTAAAACAAGACTTTCTTTTGTTAGTATGGCAATGTCTGATAAAAATCTTGCCTTCATTATTTCTCGTGCAACCCACTTCTGAGAATTTGAAAGGCACATGCACATTAACATCATCATAATTATGGAATATTAAAAAAAATTGGATTAGGTCTCCTCTGATCCTCCTTCCTTTCAGTGAGTGTAATTGGAGATAATGTAATTTTTCTTTATAGTTTAAATTACTACACTCTTTTAGGATTTTAGTAACTCGCCTTTGTACATTTTCTATCATTTTGACTGTCTCTTGAGATGGGGACTCCAAATTACATTAGCGTATTCGAGATGGGGCCTAACAAATGCTTTAAATAACTTGACAAATGTCTCCTTTTCTAGAAAGGTAAAAGTTCTCCTGATGAGTCCCATCACCTGATTTGCTTTATTTACAACTCGCTGGATGTGAGGATCAAAGGATAGATCTTTATCAAAGGTTACTCCCAGATCTGTTTCTTCATCACATATATTTATTTTCTGCAATTCGTCGTTCACAATCATAGTATATTCAAACTGTTTATTCTTTTTGCCAATGTGCACCACCTTACATTTTGCTACATTGAAGTAAAGGTTCCATTCATCTGACCATTCTTGTAGCTTGTTTATATCCTGTTGGATCTTTGTGCTGTTTGTCGCCTTATATATTTTTGTGTCATCTGCAAATATTTTGCAGGTGGTTTGAGTCATGTCCGGTAAATCATTAATGAACACAGTGAATAATATGGACCCTAGGATACTACCCTGTGGAACTCCACTTAGGACCTCAGATGTCTTGGATCTCTCTTCTCCCACTCTCACTAATTGTGACCTTCCTTTAAGAAAACCTCTGATCCAGTTTAGTACATTACCATTTACTCCATATGCTTTTAGTTTAGTTAGCAGCCTTTCATGGGGGACAGAATCAAATGCCTTTCTAAAGTCCAAGTACATTATATCAATTGGCTCCCCATTATCTACCTGTTCTGTTAGGTTGTCGATTACTTCTAGTAATTGTGTGACACATGATCTCTTTTTCCTAAATCCATGTTGGCATTTAGCATATAAGTCATTTTCAGTAAAATGAGCAACTACCACATCCCTTACAAAGCTCTCTAAAATCTTACATGCAATACAAGTTAAGCTCACCGGCCTGTAATTACCTGGGTCTGTTTTGGAACCTTTTTTTAAATATAGCTGTGACCTCTGCAGTCTTCTAATCTCTAGGCAAGGACCTTGTTTCTAAGGATTTGTTAAATATATTACATAGTGGACTAGCTATCTCATCACTTACTTCTTTTAACACTCGTGGTGGAATGAGATCGGGACCTTGAGACTTGTTAGGGTTTAACTCTTTCAATTTGCTTTTAACTGCATGCGTGGTTACCCTTACATCACATATAGATACACCATCAGATCGGGAACACTCTGGTAAGTTTGGAACACTACTTGGGTCCTCACGTGTAAAAACGCTAGAGAAGAAGTCGTTTAGCGTTTCTGCCTTTTCTTTACCGTTATCTATCAAACTTCCATCTTTCCTTTTCAATGTGCCTATTCCAGTGTTTATTTTTATCTTTTCTTTAACACATTTCCAGAACATTTTGGGGTTACTTTTACTTTCTTTACCTATTTCTCTTTCGTAATTTTTACGGCTTCTCTTAACAAGTCTGTTGCTTAAATTCCTTATTTCAATATATCTTAGGTAATCCCGTCCTGATTTGGTGCACAAGTATCTTTTGAACATCTTATATTTCTTTTTGATTGTTTTAAATGCTTTTCCATCCATCCATATCGGCTTTATGTTTTTCACCGAACCTATTTTCACTTTTGGAATGCACTCTTCCATACCTGTTGTTAGTACTCCTTTGAAGTGATTCCAACTATCTTCTACATTCATTTGGTCCATAGTTGTCCAATCGTGGTTACTTATAATACTTCTCAGTTGATTATAATTTCCTTTGTTTAGATGGAAAGTATATCTTGCCTTTGGTTTTATGTTGTAGTTTGTTAATACATAAAATTCAAAGGACAATACATCATGGTCACTTTTTCCAACTGGATCCTGGTGTGTAATATCTGAAATAAGATTATCCTCATTCACTAATATCCAGTCATCCAAAGTTGGGTTCTGTCCTGGTCTCCTCCTTGTTGGTTTGTTAACTTTCTGCATCAAGTAAGCATCATTGATTTTTTTTTTCTCCACAATTTGCTCACCTTTCTCCCCTGACCACTTTCCATCCCATCGGACAAAGGGGTAATTAAAATCACCCATAATCAATACTTTGTCAAATTTTAACATTATATCAGATTTTAACAGGTCAAACATTTTTTCATCATTGGCTTCAGAACTCTCATTAGGACTTCTATAGATGCAGCCAAGTAATACTGTGTTTCTATCATTGGTATTAAAAGTGCACCATACACTTTCCTGGAACTCAGATGTGTTTAGTTCTTCACATTCACGTGCGTTTAAGGATTTCTCTGTATATAATGCTACCCCTCTACTTATTTTGTTATTTAAGAACATATTGTAGTTATGTTGTAGTTTGTTAATACATAAAATTCAAAGGACAATACATCATGGTCACTTTTTCCAACTGGATCCTGGTGTGTATTATCTGAAATAAGATTATCCTCATTCACTAATATCCAGTCATCCAAAGTTGGGTTCTGTCCTGGTCTCCTCCTTGTTGGTTTGTTAACTTTCTGCATCAAGTAAGCATCATTGGTATTCTGATTCGATGAAATTCTTAGCATTCTTGGGTTTTATTTCAGTGAGACCAATTATACTAGGTTTAATTTCGTGTATTCTCGTAAAAAACTCATATTTTTTGTTCAAAAAGCTGTCCATATTGGTGTACAGTACCGAGCATCCATTCACTACATACCTTGCACTCTCACGACTCCCTGTCTTACCATTCATTCTTCCATTCTGGATTGTATTTTGTCGGCAGTTCCTTCCAATGAGTGTCTAATCGTGATTTGAAGATGTTGACTGTAGGGGCTGTTACTACAGAGTCAGGAAGACCATTCCAAACATCAATCACTCGAAGAGAAAAGTAATTTCCCCTAATGTTCAGTCTGTGATGAACTTTGGATAATTTCAAGGAGTGTCCTCTGCTGTCCCTGTTGGTGAAAAATTCAAACGGTGGTTTGTCACTCGGGTAAATACCATGTATAAACTTGTACAAGTCTATCATGTCGCCCCTTTTTCTTCTGTGCTCCAGGCTTGATGAAACTGAAACTGAAACTAACGTGCCAATATTGTTGTTCTAACACCGACAAGTAAACTTGGTCATAACTGGAACAGTGAAGTATTGAGAAGGCAAGGCGGGTGAATTTAAACAGACAAAGAGCGAAGAGAAAAAAAAACAACTTCAAAGGATTCCTGATATTCTCGTTCCTATTTTATGCATTCCTATTAAGTTTATCCTCAATCGTAATCAAATCAGAAACGCTGGTAGCTTAAGGCTAAACTGTTCCGATTCGGAGCAAGATCCCCGGAGGAGGTTTGTCCTTTCATCAGTTGACTTTAACAAAAACTTGATCATTATTCTCGTTTGCTTCTGAAAAGAATACGAAGATATAGATAGAACAAGGAAATTTATTTCTAACTGAAACCTTGGACAAACGAGAAATAAGGAATATATTATTTCATATCTCTTGCTGCTGCAGTAAGGACTTGGTGGAGTAAGTACAACAGCCGTGTTGCAGCCACTTGCGGCTATCGGAGGGCGTCAGCCAGGCACTGATTGGTTGAACCTGTGATCTATGAATAATCTAATCCGATTTCCGGTTCCTCTTCGTGCAGACGATCAGGTGCAACAACATCGATGTCATCGGCAACAGGGAGTACTTTGTCAGGATACTGTTGAAATAACTCAGAAACGATCATAGATATTATGTGTTCTGAGTAGAAAGAGTGTTTAGACTTCGTCTCGCATCTTGTTTTTTTTCAGTCGACAAAGAAAACTGCATCTTGCAGTTAGGCCTACTGTTCATTAGTGCATTGTAATGTATTTTAGGTTCATACTCTGTGCAGAATGAGTTGGTTGCTGCTTTTTGCACCCCGCCCCCCACCCCTTCCCCACCCCTTGGGTGAAGGTGCATAGGTTTGCTCTGTGTGTGTTGTGTGTGTGTGTGGTGTGTGTGTGTGTGTGTGTGTGTGTGTGTGTTAGATTCTCATCAACAAATAGAAGTGAACAAAACACGACCATGAACGTAATATACTATAGTAGTATACCTCGTGAATTTGGACAAGTGTTTGTTACGGCTGTATACTCACACCCAAGGGCCAACAAAGCTCAAGAGCTACGGAAATAGCCGATGCTGCCCGCTCCTTGCAGCGTATTTCACCTGATGCTCCTAACTTGGTACTCGGATAGTTTAATTCATGTGACTTACAGACTGTCCTTCCAAAATTCGGGCAGTATGATAAGTGCAACACACGCCTGCAAGGACAACCAGACCGTTGCTGTGGCAACATTAAAGATGCTTATAAATCTGCCCCTTCCAGATATTGGTAATTCTGATCATGACGCAGTCCATCTGATCCCTGCTTATAGACCCAAGATAGAGACAGAACCAGTTGTAACAAAGACAGTAAAGATGTGGTCTGGAGAGGCAATTGGGGCAATGCAGGGCTGTTACGGATGTACAGACTGGGACGTTTTCCTTGATTCTTCACAAGACATTAATGATTAATGAAGCTGTAGAAGTGATTTCCCATTATGTTGTATTTTGTGAGAATATGTTAATTCCCCCCAAAAACTGTAAGAAATATATCCCAACAATAAGCCATGGATATCCAGGTCACTGAAGGCCACAAGTAACCAAAAGAAAAAGGCCTTTCAGTCTGGTGATGAAGCAGAAAGAAAACTAGTTCAAAAGAAGCTCAGAGGCGAAATTCGCTCAGCAAAACTAGAATACAAGGAGAAGGTTAAAAACATGTTTCAGTCGGACAACATGCGGGATGCTTGGCGAGGGCTGAAAATACTGTCAGGTCAGGACAAGTCAAAAAGTAACTTTTGCTCTTTGACTGAAAGTGATAAAATCAAGTTCGCTAACGAACTAAATGATTTCTACTGTTGTTTTGAACATGATGACTTTAGAGATGACCTTTTTAACGTGGTATCCGACCTTCATAAGAAGATTAGGGAAGAGGATGGTTCAGATGACATGGAGGTCCCTGGCACTAGCCTTGAGAGACTTTTCAAGAAACTCCATCTACATAAGCAGCAGGTCTTGACTGTGTCAGTGGAAGACTTCTAAGATCATGTGCTACACAGCTTAGTGGGATTTTCAGTAAACTATTTTCACGGTCCCTGAGAGAATGTGTTGTCCCAACTATTTGGAAAAACTCAACCATCTGCCCAGTCCCCAAGTCAAGAAAACCGTCCCAGCTGAATGATGACAGGCCTGTTGCTCTCAATAGCATTGTTATGAAATGTTTTGAGCGCATCATTCTTTCGAAACTGCTTTCACAAACACAGCATCAACTCGATCCTTTCCAGTTTGCATACAAGCAAAGTAGATCCACAGACAATGCAACCATCACATCACTCAGCAATGCTTACTCACATCTAGACACACCAAATTCCTTTGTCAGAATACTCTTCAATGAATATCTCTTCAGCATTCAACACAATACAACCTCACCTCATGGCACAGAAACTACTCACTCTTCAGGTTTCCCCAAGATTGATTGTTTGGATTATGTGCTTTCTTGTCAGGAGATCTCAATCAGTATGTTACCAGGGAACTCTGTCTTCCCCACGTTCCACATCCACTGGCTCACCCCAAGGCACTGTGCTTTCACCTGTGCTCTTCACTGTTTATGCCAACGACTGTAAGGCTCAAACACAACGCCGGTTATTAAGTATTCTGATGACACAGCCATCCTTGATCTATCTAACTTAGACACTACCTGTTTTGATGCTGTCGGTACATTTACGGTTTGGTGTTCTGAAAACGTTCTGAAGTTTAATGTCAGCAAAACAAAAGAACTGGTGACAGATTTCCGTAGAGCTCCATCCCCCATTGCAGACCTTGTAATTGATGGTCAAACTGTGGAAAGGGTGTCTCAGTATAAATATCTGGGCACAGTAACTGACAACAAATGAACTGATTTCAACACTGCAGCTATTCATAAGAAATGTCAGTCCAGGGTTTACTGTTTGCAAAAGCTGCGCTCACTCCATGTAAACTCAAAAATCCTTGCACAGTTTTACAGATGTTTTATTGAATCTGTTTTAACTTTTGGCTTCTTGTGCTGGTTTGGTGGGCTCAATGTGAAAAAAAAAGAATGTGTTGAACAAGACAGTGAATGTGTGTGAGGGAAAGTTGGGGGCGAAAGGCAAGCGAGCATGAGTGAATTGTATGAGAAGCATGCAGTACGACAGGCAAGAGAAATTGCAAAAGACTCCTCACATGTCCTGGCCCATAATTATGAACTGCTGCCATCTGGCCGACGGTTCAGGATGCCAACCGTCCGATTGGTCAGAACAAAAGAGAGTTTTATCCCAATGTCTATATCCCTTCTCAACAAGCAATAATTGTGTGTGTGTGTGTGTTGTGTGTGTGTGTGTGTGTGTGTGTGTGTGTGTGTGTGTGTGATGGAGGGGGGGGGACAAAGGGAGGGGGGGGGACGTATACATGTATATGTATGTGTGTATGTGCTTCTATGTGCGTGTGTGATTGAATAAATTTGTATGGATATTGGGTGTGTGTGAGGGCGTGTGTGTATACATTGTGTGTGTGTGTGTGTGTGTGTGTGTGTGTGTGTGTGTGTGTGTGTGTGTGTGTGTGTGTGTGTGTGGTATGGTTGTTTACTAAAGGTGTTTTACTGTTCTTTGCCATGATTATTTACTTAACTGCCTTTTTGTATTCTGTATTTTTATCATTTGTGCGAAACAATGAAAATTTGATTTGATTAAGGCATGGTTGTTACCGATTGTTCTATTATTTTTATGTTAATTAATTTATTTATTCATGTGTGTGTGCATGTCTGTGTGTGCGCATGCATGTGAGTATATGTGTGTGTGTGCATGCGTATGAGTTGTGTGTGTGTGTGTGTGTGTGTGTGTGTGTGTGTGTTGTGTGTGTGTGTGTGTGTGTGTGTGTGTGTGTGTGTGTGATCTGACTACTTTTAGGTATTTTGCTATTATTTACCATTATATATGTATTTTAAATTTCTGTGAAATCAAGTTTGACCATTATGTAATACTGAAAATCTATTATAAGTATTGTTGTTTACTTAAATGGGTTTTACTATTGCTTGATCATTTATTATGTGCATCTCATCATCATCATCATCATCATCACATCATCACACTTTAAATGCTTCTTTTGATCAGAATTTAGGTCTGACAGTGTTGTTTCAGTTTTTAACAAATTCTGAAAATTAGTAAGTGGTGTGTGTGTGTGTGTGTGTGTGTGTGTGTGTGTGTGTGTGTGTGTGTGTGTGTGTGTGTGTTTATCTGCATGTATGAGGTTTTACATTATAACTAAATTGATTTTGTTGGGTTGTTGTTGTTGAGTTACCCTACTTGCTTATTGTTCATTGTTTTCCATGTTTATTTATGTCACTAATGTATAGTTAGCAGCACAATTGTAAATTCTCAGAACTGAGATAATACAGTATTCTTGTATCTTGTAGTTATATATCTCAGGTGTTTATTGGCGCGCCCTTTGAAGGAAACTTGTTGACAAATTGTGCAGGTGTGTCCTGGATCGTAGGTTTCAGATTCTCACCTGTAAGTGTGTAAGAATGAGAAAAAAAAACAAACAAACATTAAAAAAATACGACCAGTAATGTAAAAAGGTGGTGCACTGACCCCCTCAATGTCTGCACCTGCCTTGTGTGTGATTCTCTCCACGCCAAATCATGTTTTCTCAATGGGTTCAGTGTAGTGCAGTTTGTGTTTCAATATTGGGGCCGCCAATTTTGGTGGTTTCGAAAGCTACTGTATGTAAACATTCACTGGTCAGCGAACTTACACACACACACACACACACACACACACACACACGCAGAGCTGTAGGTTTGAATAAGTAGAAAGAAACTCGTGGAGAGCGTGGCAGCAGAGAGTCCTCAGAAGAGAAGCCCCCTTCAAGCAAGTGTTTCGGCCCTTATCTCCTGACACTCTAGGGGGGTTGGGCCACACCCGGTTCATGACTCCGGATGTCCCTCTGCTGCCCCTTTTTTTCCCATCTTGGGACGAGCCATGGCTGGGATTCGAACTCATGACCCTCTGGACATGCTCATTTTCCACTTAATGACTCGCGCTTTAACCACTGAGCCACAGGGACACCTGATATTTGTAGGGAAATTAAGCCTTATGAAGTTCACTTTTGTTCCTCCTTGACCAGATCCAGCTTGAACACCTCTCTGCCGCTTCTGCCATTGCTTTCAGAGCTCTGGTTTTTTCCTTCCCTGCAACTGAGAGCTGTTTCATGAGGCTGTATGCAGACGTTCCTACAAACCCCCTAGCTCCAATTTCTGCAGTGAGGACTTTGACCTGATAGCCTTCTCTCCTCAGGCTGTTTGCCAGATCAGCATACTTTTCAGTCTTGTAGATTTGAGCTGCCTCCATTCTGTTTTCATATGGCACCGTGAGCTCGATCATGATCAGCTGCTTGGTTGACTTAGAGTGGACTACTATGTCTGGTCTCATGCCACTCTTGCTGATGATCTCTGGGTGACTCTTCCATTCTGGGAGGTCTGCAGTGCACTCCCAGTCATCTGCCCCGTCCAGCAGACTCTGCCTGCATGTTTCGAGTGGCACTGTTGTTCTTGGCCATGATTTGCTGCCTCCTGCCGTGAAGAATGTTGCGGGTGCTTTTGGAGTCCTGATTTTCCCTTTTGTGGTGTTGGTACTAGCCCAGACTACTTGTACAATCTCTTTGAGCACTTGGTTGTGCCTCCATGTGTACCTTCCTTGAGCCAGGGCTACTTTACATGAGCTTAGGACATGCTCCACTGTTTGTTTTTCATGGCAGAGGGGGCATGCAGGATCGTCTGTTTTCCCCCACTTCACCAGGTTTGCATTTGAGGGCAGAAGGTCATATGCAGATCTGAGAATGAAGCTGATCCTGAGAGGGGCCATGCGCCAAATGTCATTCCAAGTGAGACTTCTTTGGAGTGCATTCTCCCACGTTGTCCACTGCCCTTGCTGGCTCTGCTGGACTGCTTTTTGGAGTCTTTTTGGGTCTTCTTCTTTTCTCATCTCCTGAATCATCATGTCTCTTTTGGCTTTTACTTTGGCCTTTGACCACCATTCAGTTTTGGTCACCCCCAGTCCTTGTCTGTTGGTCTGTGTGTGTCCTGTTATTTCTCTGATCTTGAGACTTTCTTTTGCAGAATCCATCGCCTCTTGAACTTTCCATTTTCTGCCTGTCTTCAGCTGGGGCTTGATTGCTTCTACCACCTTGTCTCCTGAGTCCTCCAGCATGCTTTGAAGTCTGATCTTCCCTGCTTTGTATTCCTCCAGGATGGATTTCAGTGGTAGTTTCAGCTTTGCTTGGCGACAGTACAGCGCTATGTCAGTCAGACAGGGTGGGACACCAAGCCATTTCCTTGTGAACTTGTTGATTTTGGCTTCCATTGCCTCCACTATGCTGGTGCAGATGTCGTATATCATCAGAGGCCACAGGAGCTGTGGTATCAGCATGAACTGCAGACACCAGACCTTGTATTTGCCAGGGAGCCCACACTGGTCAATGGTCTCCAAGCCTTCCTCCGCCATCTGCTTGGTTTCTTTTGCTCTTTGTGTGTCTTTCAGCGTATCATCATACCATCTTCCAAGGCTCTTGACTGGTTCTTCTGTGACTGTTGGAATGGCCTGGTTGGCAACACTGAAGACCACAGATCCGGCCACTTTTCCTTTCCTCAGTGAGAGACTCCGTGATTTCTTTGGCTTGAACTTCATTCTGGATGAGGCAACTATGTCGTCCAGCCTCTCCAGCACATGACGTGTCTCGTCTTCTCTGGATGAAATAACTGTAGTGTCATCCATGAAGGCCTTGAGAGGAGGCATCTTGTATCCATCGCCAAGGTCTGTTTGTCTCGCGTTGTTTGTTGCTGCTTTCAAGATGAGTTCCATTGCCAGCACGAACAGTATTGGGGAAATTGCACAGCCCATTGCAATACCCACGTCCAAGTTGATCCAGTCTGTTGTGTACTCCTTGGTAGAGAACCGCATTGAGAAGCCACTGAAGTACTTCTTGAGCATGTCGCGGATGTTCTTTGGCACATGGTACATCTCAAGAGCCAACTGTATCATCTCATGGGGCACAGATCCATATGCGTTTGCCAGATCAAGCCACACTACGTCCAGGTCTCTCTTTTCTGTTTTTGCTTTTTGGATTGCGTCCCAGATCATTGTGGCGTGTTCTACACAGCCAGCCACGCATGGGATGCCACCTTTCTGGACTGACACATCCAAGTACTTGTTTTCCATCAGGTACTTGGTCAGCCTTGCTGCCATGACAGAGAAGAAGATTTTCCCTTCGACGTTCAGTAGTGATATTGGCCTGAACTGGCTGATGTCACTTGAGTTTTGCTCTTTGGGGATGTACACACCATCTGCCGTCATCCACTGGCCGCTGATCTTCTGGTTTCTCCAAGCCGATCGCAGCAGCCTGTGGAGCCACTCCAGCACCTTGGGACATTTCTTGTAAAGCTGGTAAGGTATTCCGTTTGGCCCTGGTGATGATTTGGCTCTGGCTTTGTCGACCACCTTCTTGATTTCCGCCAACGTTGGAGGCTTGCCATTGAACTGTTCCTCAGGGTTGGTTGGCCACACCAGACCTTGAATGTCGAGTGGTGCTTTGCTCTGTGGGTCAGAGTATGTTTTCCTCAGATGCTGCTCAAGAACTCCTTTGTCCACTCTTAGGGTCCCAGATTTTGGCTGCTCAAACAGTGTTCTGGCAAACTGGAAGGGGTCTCTGAAGAAGCGCTCTTGTGTCTTCTTCTTTTTGCTCTTCCTCTTCCTCGCAGATTCCGCTTTGCTGAGGGCGCTGTGTTTTTCTTTCAGGTCTTTCCACAGTTTTCCAAGCCTTGTTTTTCAGCTGGCAGTGCGGTCTTCATTTGCATCTTGAGGTTTTTCTTTTGGACCCTGATCTTGTCCATCTTTTCTTGGCGTCTGGATTTCTTTGGAGGTGTTTTTTCTTTGGGTAGTTTTGCTCCATAGGCGTCTCTACATGTGGCATACACAATGTCCCCATATGTGGCTAGTTTGTGTTCCAGGGTGCTTTTCCCTATCAGTGCATCGAGTCTTTGGACGATTTTTGCATCCAGTTTCTCCCAATCTTCAGTTTCGTTTGCTCGTGGCAGGTTGAGTTTCAGGCGCCTGGCATCGAGGGCCTGTGCAAATTCCTCATCCGAACCAACAGCGTGGATGTCTTGAGAGAGAATAACATTTATTTGAATGGTTAAAAGTGGAAGTATTATTGACATAGCTATGTGAATCTCTCTCTCTCTCTCTCTCTCTCTCTCTCTCTCTCTCTCTCTCTCTCTCTCTCTCTCTCTCTCTCTCTCTCTCTCTCTCTCTCTCTCTCAATAGTACAACAGGTATTTCACAAGAAACAGAACTACAATTCTCCTTCTGGAGAAACACGAGATTAACAATAACAGACATTAAGTAAAATGTTAGAAAACTGTACCTGCCTGGCACATGTAATTTATGCACCATCAATATCACAGGAAATATAGGATACAATATCACTCTTATGAGATGAGATAATCAAAGGATGAAAACAAATACATGTAAATAAAAGCAAACGAAAGAAAATGCCCACTTGGCATAAAAGACGGAAGAGTGAAGATTTTCAGAACACATAAGGTTACCTTCTTGTCCAATTACAAGGATATTTAAATAAGATAGCAGAATGTACCTCCTTGGCACATGTAATTCATGCACACAAAAAGTCATAGAAAGTATAGAATACAATATCATTCTTTCGTAGATGATACAATCAGAAAATAAAAACAAATGTAAATAAAAAAACAAGGAAAAAATGCCCACCTGGCATAAAAACAAACAAGCGAAGACTTACATAACATGTTCAGATTACCTATTACTATTATTATGTAGGATTTGGTTAATAGCAATGGCGAATTTTTCACCTACAGATATTTTTTTTGCACAAAAATATGGCTTTCGGGTAGCTTCTCGAGTATACAAGTTTGTCTGCAAGCAGTCAAAGAATATATACGAACAAGAAGAATACAAATGAACAAGAAGAATACAAATGAACAAGAAGAACTATATTTCATGACAACATGTGTGGGTCATGTTAAAAAAACCGTGAAGCCTTACTAAGTGTTAAATAAATGATCCAGAGCTTATTACCACGTATTAGTAGAGGAAGTGAAAGTATTCAAAGATTTGTAAAATTAGAAGAAAAACTAAATGAACCAATTGACTGGAAGGCAGTTCTAACAAAAAAGTCACTATGAAATGGTTACAAATCAAACTCTGTATTAGATTAGTAGTTACGAATGACAATTTAAGAAACTTGGGTATAGTCCACAGCAATAAATATATTTTTTAAATGAAAAGGACTCGACAGAGTACTGTCTATGTAAATACTGATTTTCTTAAGCATTCTGGATGGAATTAGAGCAGTTTACAAAAGAAAAATGCATTAACTGCCAAAATCTGTCATCACGTATGGATCTAATTCTCTTTAGCGTTGCAGACGAAACTGACAAAACAATTGATTGTATAATCTTACTAGATAAATGCTCCCTATATAAGGCAAGAATGCAAAGCATAAAACCTAATCTACAAGCTTTTTGAAGGAAATAGACTGTAGATATGAAAGTGAAAAATGCTCATATTACTTAGAGATGACACATGTAGATTCTGAAAGGACGTGCTATCCTTATTTTGGTGTACTCGATACCAAAGAACTCGTTACATGCCAAAGTCAAGAAGCTTATGAATCTGTATGGTGCGAGTGTTAGCAATTTCAAATGAAAAGTTATGTCAGATGCTCCTCATATATTACTGCAAGGAGAAAGGACCCCCCCCCCCCCCCTTATGTTTTTTGCGTTTGTGTTTTTCTTTTTTTTGTTTTTTGTTGTTGTTGCTTTTTTACGTCTTTTATTGTTAATATTTTTTTCATTACTTTTTTATTTTTATTTTTTTACATATTCGCTTTCTTCATTTTTCAATATGTTTATTTTTTTCTTTCATACCACACTCGTAACATCCATGGAAGTTGGTAATACACTTGGATGTAAATGTGTGCATATATAACTAATTGTTAGTTACTTGTGTGTACATAGGCACATGTATTTATGCTGTCTGAATAGGATACATGTATATTGATCTGTGCAGATTTATGTACATGGCTGTGCAATTATGTATAAATGCGGAAAAAAAACAATGCATAAACCCAATACTAAAAAGAACAAAGAACCGACAACACCTCCCCCACCCTCCAACACACACACACACAGATCATAACATAACTCAGGTTATAGTGCAGCCATATTTCATTCCACTGTGCAAGACGTAGATGATGAATATAACTCTGTCGCATCTGAGAATGTCCTACCATAATAATTGTCGCCCACGGATTCTTTTCCAGGAATATATTTGAAGATTATTATTGCAGCAACAAAGCAGACACCATCACTGACTGTTGGAGTGTTGTGCATTCTGAAGAAAGACCAGTGACCCATGGTCCGTTCACAGCATGCAGTGACATCCATATAGGTACGCCTCAAACTGTTCCATAGCCCACACCTCAGCCAGACACTCCTGTTATACTGTAGCGTAATGACTAGGCTTAGATTGACACAACTTCCGAATAGTACAGTGCACTGGTTGTAGTATGTCTGGAACTGTGGGCGACTTCCTTGTCGTTTCCTGTGTGCTGGTGTACTAAATGAGTATGTCGACATGAAATCTGAATTACTTATGCAAGCTACTGAAAGAGGATTTTTGTGTCTTCTTTACCTTCTTGTGCCATGGCCCACCTAGTCACGGAAACGATGCAAATTGCATAATAGTGAACCCTCACTGAATGAATTGAACTAATAACGCAAGATGACTGGCTTAGAGGAAATCCGGCAAAGTCAGCACACTTAAGATCAACAAAATGTATCTTCTACACATACAAAAGCAAAAACACGTAATTTGTTTTAGTTGTATACTGTATGAAAAAAAAATCAACATAGAAACAATAGATGACATAAATTATGACTGAACTCAGAGCCATCATGATGCCAGTATTTAATAAGTGTTAACTTGTCTGTGCTCATTTCTCCAGTCGTTGTTGCTGTGCAGATGTGTCTGGTGCAGGGAATATAGTCAAGATTGAAACATCCTTTGTGGGGGATGTTTCTTGGTTTGTTCTGTGTGCTCTGTGCTGTTATAATATGTGCTAGGCGATTCGGTGTCGTAAGCAGCACTCCTTTGGAGTTACGGGCGTGTATTTCTTTCATCATGGGAGCAAGAATTACTGTACTTGTTTGTTGTTTACTGTTCCCTGCCTCATTTCATATTAACTTTCATAATCTTGTGATTCAAAAACCAAATCATGACATGATTTTACACATAATGCAAGACATACATCGGGGTTTCTGGTGGCGCATGCGATTAGTGCAGGCCAAAAATTCCGTGACAACAAATAGGTTGCACCTGGTTAAATTTTGTACAGAAAAGGACTCTGTACACACACAAAAATGGCACCGTACTATGGCGAAGTCCTCTCCCAGTGAAGGGCTATATGCACAGAGAAATTCATTGTGGCAAGAAGATTGTACAATGTAATGGAATTTCTTTTTATGTTTGTTATGGACTAGTGACCTACTTAGTAAAGGAACAAACATTTTTTTTTGTATTCTTTCCAATTAACAGTTGTAAAACATAAATGGGTTTTCTAGAACTATGGAACTATACAATGACAGTTGATTAGATCATCAAATTACACTCTTTTCTTACAGATGACTGTTTGTGTGTTGCATTATTCACAAAAAGAAATGGCACACCATCGAGCAATAAACAAAGATATTTGTCGTCCAAACCTAGCGTGGACTTAGTAGATTCTTTAAAAACACGTTGTTTCTATACTAATGGGTCAATATTAGAAAAAAAGAAAACCAAATATAGGAAATTTAATGCTGAACTGAAAAGCTAAAATATCCAACAGAACCGTTAAAAGAAAAGCAAAATAACTTTATTTAAGATGTATTTGTCTCTTCAGCGACCATGTCTAGGCGTAAGTGCTAAAACCATGGATGAACTGCAAAATCTGCTGTAGCTGTAGAATCACATTACACGCTATTTAGCATTAGGCCTACAGAGATCGCATGTGTAGGAGGCTTGGATACCTGTCGTTCCAGCGCAGTCTTCATGGAAGCACTTTTCACAGCTTTGGCATATCTTCCTGTGAACTGTGTTCACAGACGAAACAATACGATACTTCATTGACAATACTGACACTTCCTTCCTCGGATCGTTAGTCTCTTCTTTACGCGGCTCTGCCGGGCTGAAGACCTATCTGACAAAGCTGACAATCTGACTTCTCCTTCGGTTTTGTTTTGTCACGGGGGATTCTGTGCAAGGGCTGCTGCCAGCTTTTGCTCACGGGGAACTGACGTCAGGATCTGGGACTCTGCTCTTCGCTGACTTCTCTTTTTTAGGGATGACGTTTCACGTACATGCACAAAACGTGGAATGAGACACTCAGTGTCCAGTGCTGTCTCCATGCGCCGTATACAACAGCTTTTCTGGGAGAGTGCCTTGACATTTTCCCTCTTTGTATTCCACAGTATGGCCATTGAATGCAACCACAACATGAATAGGTCAACGAGCACTTTGCAGGCAGATGAAAATACCATTTTCCCCAACTGAGGAAGTCGGCCAAGCTATGGTGGCAGTTCTTTCTTGCAATGATAAAAAAGTGTATTTCTCTGGGCCTACCGTTGCTGCAAGATGCCCCAGACTGAGCAATGTCTAAATGCTCTGACATGTACTGTACAGTCTGTGTAGGAAGCATGCCTGATTTGGTGATTCCCAGTCATTTGGTACAACCATGGAGAACGACGTTTGAAAAGATAGGGGTTCTGTGATGAGATGATGATGATGATGATGATGATGATGAATGATGATGGAACTGTCGTTGATTGGTCAACACATGAAACCTGTGTGGGCGATGATTGACCGAAAAATCTGGGGATTCGTGGACACTGAGGAGGAGGTGGAGGTGCATTCGTCGATTGCCTAACCTTTCGGGGCCTTGGTGGCACAGGGATTGGATGAGCAGTATACCTGGGGTGTGGGGGGAACTGGAGTAGGACATGGGAGGACTCACGAAGATGCTCATAGTCTGGTGCGTGGGTTTCCAAGGGTCCAGAACCTTTCACATGTCTTGTATCAAGTGTTATCATTTTAATCGGAGTGACAGAAGAGATCATCTTCACTATGCCCACTTCTCTGGAAATGTCTGGCAGCTGAAGTTTCACTCTATGTTATTTCAGACCGCCAGCACTCTGTGTTATGCTGTTACTGTTGTCTGTTTTGTTTGTACACGATCTGAGGCCATGGAACCGCCTGGACAGAGTTTGGCTTGTACATTTTTACACTGAGCACAGTTTCAGGTGTAAATTAGATTAGAACTTTTGCAGCCCATTGTATCTCTGATGTTCAAAGTCTGGCCTGTTCGAACAATTGTGAACGTTGATATCTCTGGAATATGTTTCTGGCAAAGTACACATCTGCTTGCTGTACATTTGCAAACTCCTGGTGATCTGTCACTCTGTTTATGAGTGCGGACTTCTGGTAGCTTGCATGACATCAGAATTTTTCTGAGACTATTACCGTTTCTTTCCCCCACTATTGGTGGCTGTGGCATTGCTGTCAGCATTCTACGGCTTCTGTGAAGATCAGGCATCAAGTCTTTGAGCCATCTTCCTAAATCTGGATGAGATGGGCTATGACTGATTATCTAGGGATCTCTCTCATTATTTACATTGACTTTGTATTAGAGAGTTTGTTCTCTTGGAAGAGCTGTGACTTTTGTGATGGCATCCTGTATCAGTTTCTCTGGATATCCTCGCCCATACAGCTTCTTTTTGAGGCTGCTGCTTCGTTGATGAAAAGTTTCTTTCTCTGAACAGATCCTTCATACACGTAGATTTCTCTCGTGCGGTGGCGAGGAGGGCAGGAATGGAACGGCAGGTACATGTCTGCGTCAGTGGGGTTGACACGTGACGATCTGTCCACGTTTTATTCTGGTGTTCACGTCATGTTAAGGCACACTCGTTCTCCCATAGGGAAATGAAATTGATGGTATCATGTTGAGCATTCAGCCAGCGTAGGAATTGTTTCAGGTTCTCCTCCCCGTGTTCCAAGGGCGTCCGGCTGTCATCAGTGAAACTGCGCCAACAGTTGCCTCTTTTTTTTTCTGTCCCAACCTCTGCGCATTCTCGGAGGCAGTGTACTCACGCCGCTCATTCCGACACCCCGTCAACAGCCACAGCCCAGTCGGTTCCGCCGCAGCCCCGGCACCGGCAATCCACAGGGAGCAGTCAATGTCAAGTCGTCAAGAGGCAACCCACCGGAGGAGACACTGCACTGCTGCCGAGTCACTTCGGTGGTGTTCAGTGGCGCCTCTTCTGATCTAACATACGCAGGACACCACCTGCTAAGCCCCCTACTGACGACAATAATTGTTTAGTCGCGGAGCCGGCGTGAGTGAGCTCTCCCTCCGGAGGGCGCCACCACGTCCGTCCAACAACAGCCCCCATGGACTCGCCGATACCGGTGACCCTGACGGAACCAAACCAAGGCCATAGACGTGGAGAGGACATCGAAATTGAGGTCACCATGAGAGCAGGGCATGAAGGGCCACAGAACTTGAGACTTTTTATGCTGATCAATGAGAATGAGGATGATTAAGATGATGCTGCGGATTTCCATTTCGGTCTGAGACTACATGACAGGGCTGTACTCTACGCTTCCTTTCATAATATATCCCGGCGTCAACCAGGCCCGAGAGATACAGGCACCTGCAGTGTTGGTCAGGAAATTTGAGCAACACTCTCAGAAACGTATCCATTAAGTGGATGAAACTCGACTGTGTGGTCCCAGTCTTCCCAACTGAGTCCGCAGCAAACTCAACTCTGGGTAGGAGCCGGTCGGGGCAGAAAAACCCACGTAACTCTGATGGGATTCGAACCCACGACCTCCCAGCCGAGAGTCCGCGACGCTAACCACTTCGCCACGGCAACAGGTGCCTCTTATACACCACGGAGTTTTGGACAGAAGACGTTTCTCAAGATGCCCCATGAAAATAATGGCTACGGTCGGGGCCATTGGGATGCCCGTCGCAGTGCCATGAATTTGTTTGAACAGCTCTTCGTCAAATTCATAGTAACTGTTCTACAATCTGCGCGGAAAGTGGAATTCAGGGATGTTGTCAATCTGGGTAGGGTCTTCTAGAATCTCTCTAAGGGATGTGGACACTTCGTCATGATGAATGTTTGGATACAAACCCATAATATCGATAGTTACCATTGATATTTCACCATTCAATGGCTGCATAGTATTGTCCTATTCTCTTATAGTCTGAAGGAGATGGGTCGTGTCCTTCAAGGAGGATGGTAGCTGTTACAGTACAGGTCGTAGCCAGTGATCCATCAGCCGTGAAAGCCGTTCTGTGGGACCATCCACTCCTGATACGATAGGTCGTCCTGGTGGGTTTTCCAAATTTTGGTGTATTTGGGGCAGATAGAATACCCTGTTCCTATATTGGTAAGGTCTGTCAGTCCCTACTCGTATGTGTTTTAAATCTGTAGTACCACGGTCTTTCAGCTTTTGCACGAATTCATTCGATTTCTTAGCTATTTCCACAGTGGGGTCTTTCCTCTGTCGCTCGTAATGATCACCATTGTTTAGCTACCTCAGTGCTTCCTTCTTGTATTCACGAAATTCCTGGATTACTATCCCCCACCCTCACCCCTCCCGGGATTTTGTCTATTGGTGACTAGTTTTTGTTTCAGTTCCAACAGACCTGTTCGGCTTTTCTAGTCCAAATTCTGGTGTGAAAGAGTAGTGAGTACAACGGCCATTACTTTGAAGAGGAACGCAGAGCAGTAGGCATCCAGGGCTTCGTCTCGTTCTGTAGGATTCGTAAAAGGTCTTTTTTTTTTTTTTTATACAATATCAATTTGTGTGGCTTTTGGGTTGGAGCGTTTTCATGGTACCAATATTATTTCAAATGGGTCTTGCGAAGTCCATCTTTTGTGTCCACAAATAGCTGCACTTCATCATTGAAGGTGGAAGTGGGACTGATGTTGGGTCTGTATGAAAGAAGTTGTGTTTCTTCCTTTGTAAGTGTGTAAGAACAGGGGTTTCGTTTGTCTTCTGAAGTGTTTATTCTTCTTACGAAGAAACTCTGAGGGGAGCTTCATAGCCAGGTCTTCAGAGAAGACCCCCCCCCCCCCCACCTACACCCCTCAGACAAGTGTTTTGGTCCTGAACTCCTTACACTCTAAGCGGGCCGGGCCGCATCCAGGTCATGACTCCCAGATGCCCTTCAACTGCCAACTTTTTTTTTTCTGGCGCTGCACTATGTGGAAAAGAGTATATGGGATGTTTGGAAAAGTCACCAGCCAACTTCAATAGTGTTGTTAGTTTCCTTCTTTTTGTGGATTTGCATTGGAGTTTAATTCTTGTCTCTCTTTTTTTTTCTGGAGAGATGTTTGAAAATCCAAGTAGAGTTCATTAGTGAGTGTGTTTTAGAGTATGTTACTGACTTGCTGCAGCTCCGGTTGGATTTCCTTTGCTGCCCCCTGGTAAAATTCTTTGCATGTGCATAAAATGGGAGTTTCTGCTGAGCTCAAAAGGTACTTGATTCTGTCAGTCAGGTTAGCGGCAGGTGGAAGCGCCGAGAATCCAAATGGAACTATCATTCCTTTGACCATGAGGCTGTTCCTAACCAAGAGAGAGAGAGAGAGAGAGGAGAGAGAGAGAGAGAGAGAGAGAGAGAGAGAAGAGAGAGAGAGAGAGAGAGAGAATCAGATAGATAGATAGATAGATTTGCTTTGGGTATGAGTTTGTTTCTAACCAAGGTAATTAGATAGATAATAGATATATAGATAGATAGATAGATAGATAGATAGACAGACAGATAGACAGATAGTTAGTTAGATAGATAGACAGAAGATAGATAGATAGACAAACAGATAGATAGATAGATAGATAGATAGGTAGGTAGGTAAACTACAGAATTATATATAGATAGATTCCTTTTGGTATGAGTTCCTAACCAAGAGAGACAGACACACAGGCAGACAGACAGACAGAGAGGTAGACAGATAGGTAAACAAATAGACAAACAGGGAAATAGAAACACACACACACTCTCTCTCTCTTGCTCTCTCTCGAATTACGCCGGTTCATTACTACCTTGGTGACGTGTTGCAGTACTGCTAAAATGCCAATTAGTGCAGGAGCTCACCGTCAAAAAATTGGATCTTTTCATGCAGTTTTGATCAAGTTATTAGAGAAAAAGTGTTGTCGGCCATGTAAACCACCAAAGTACTCCCCTCTCTCACAGTGGGATTACTTCACGGACATGAACTACCGTGTTCTCGTGTCAACGTTCTGTGGTGTGGTGTTCCTACTGTCGGTGAAGTGTTGTCTGTTCCTGACTCAGTCAACTTGGATTTCCGATCAGACACAGCATTTCCTAGAAGGCGTTTTATCGGCAAAACTTTTCACTTGTGATTCTTGCTGCTGTGACACAGTTCTCCCGACACACAGGTCAGTACCCTTTCCTTACAACTATCCCAAGCAGTCATCGCTTCCGACAGAACTTGTTTTTGACGCGTCGTTCAGTCACACTGGTCTTCCAACTCCCTGCTTCTCATTCTCTGCGGAAACGTAGAGCTAAACCCAGGTCCCCATTCTGAAACCAACCAACAGGATAACATGTGGTGGTATGTCTGTGACACTTTTGAAAGAGTCAGAATAAATCAACACAATATAAACGAACTCATTCAGGAACAACATCGAGCAATGGAAAGAGAAAGGACACTGGTGTCAAAGATAGATTTTCTGAATGGTGAAGTTGACCGTCTTGAAAAGGTCATCAGAAAGGACAATCTCAGATTTTATGGCGTTGAGGAATCTGAAAATGAAACGGAGGAGGAAAGTGCACAGAAAGTGATCGATGTCATCAATGAGAGATGCAGCCCAAATATCCCCTTTTCAACCGTCGACATACGACACGCACACAGAGTGAAGCCGGGTACAAGACGGAACGAACCTCGCCCAATCCTTGTCACTTTCGCGCACTGGACAGATAAAATGGCTCTTTTAAAATTGCGGAGCGTGCGTGAAAGCTTGAGGGAAGCTGGTTACAGAGTCTCCAACGACCTTACCAGAAAACAGTCGGCACAACTGGCTGACCTCCGACGTCAAGGACGAACAGGTTATTTCTACAACGGGAAACTAGTTGTCTCTGGGCCAAATAGTTATCAGCAAGCTGGACACAATCCTACTGAATCACACAACAATAGGCAATCAAAAACGTCTTTCTGTTATGATGTCCGTCCAACCCAGTCCAACACACACACCAGCAGAAATACTCGTGACAGTCACTCCGTCAACAAAGGGAAGAGAGACTACCACAGACTAAATCAGGACGACCCAGGGCACGGCATAGAGAACTGCTGTCGACGGAACAATGCATGGTATCGTCCCCATGAACCAGACCATATAAACTACTCACCTATATCAGAACGGACCAGTTACTACTCAAGTGACCAAGAAGGTATGATCCCCAGTGCAAAGGACATTTTCCAACCGGACCAAGCGGACCAGGCACCCTTTACTGAACTCACTGACCGAGCAGACCAGGTACAGGCCCAGTACAACGACCCACCCTGTCCTGGTGATCCGGAAGCTCCACCTGACACAGTAGAGCAGGTCAGAGGCCCTGTTCAGCGACTCACCCTATCTTGGTGACCCAGAAGTTCCACCTGACACAGCGACCAGTCCTTTCCAGTCGTTGATCACTCTGGATAGGACAGGAAATGGTGAAGAGCTGAATGACCAGAAAATTAATAATTCAGCCAGAAATGACGCTGGAAACAAGGACAACACTGAGAGCTGTCAACTTCATGTCCAGTGTGAAGTCCACAGGAGCAGGGATGGTTCAACACCGACACCAGTCACCCTGGTCTTTGGAACCACTGCAGGGAAACAGGCTGTGCTTGCCGCACTTTCTGATGATGTCATCACCTCAAACGAAACAACTGCACCTGTTTTGGATACACCCACTCTTTCAGGCCCACTGGAAAAGATGTTTATACATTAACCAGAAAGAAAAATGCTTCAGCAGACAACAGTGACAAAGACCTCGACCCCAAAGTAACCGTTCCTTCTTCTGAGCAACAAACTATCAGAACCTTGACAGAACACCCAGCTGGAGAATCCAATCAAGATCAACCACCATTAACTGAAACAGGAACTTTGGATTGTTCTGACCGATCTGGTCATGTTCAGCGGGCCAGTATGTCATTTGCAAGAACCATCACCACTCCAGTGCCAAAGAAGATAGCACCAGGAGAGCTGCTGTACAGCGAGGCAGTGGCAACTTCCAGTCCACTGCTTGGAGGCGCTTCCAGACGCACTCCGACTCGACCCGAAACACCCAAAGAAAACGAGGACTCCAGAAGATCTACATCCCAGCCATCCAGACAGACCAGGGACACTTCTGCTGCACGGAACAAAAATTCAAAACCCACCGAGAATACCATTCGGTCGTGGGTAACCAAGCAACCACGCAATTTCGGACCAAATAAGGCCCAAACAACCGGTACACGGTTTTCAACCCGAATTAAAGGGACGAACAAAACTGGACAATAGGGATTCGGCCAAAGCCCAGGCACGTTTCATACAACTGAAACTCTGACATTTCTTTCTTATAATGTTTGTGGCATCACCTCCAAGCTAAATGATTCTGACTTTATTTTGTATATTAGCAGATTTGATTTTGTTTGTCTTGTAGAAACCTTTACTGCAGAATCTTTACAGTTGATGTTTTAACCAAGTTTACTCAGTACAGCAGTTCAGCAGTTAGGCTGTCTAAAGCAGGTCGCAAATCAGGTGGTGTGACGCTACTTGTTAGGAAAGATCTAGATCAGCAAGTTACAAGAATTGACTGTGAAACCGAAAACACTGTGTTGTTAAAACTGTCCAAATGTTTATTTAAGTCAACAACAGATGTCTTTCTGATTGCTGTTTATGCAGCGCCGCCACAGCCTCCTATATATAATATTTCACGTTTTGAAAACGGCATTTCAGCTGTAGAATCATGCATGTTGAATGTATCAGAAAATTTTGGAGACGTTCCATTCATTATATGTGGTGATCTAAATGCCCGAACTGGAAATGTACAACCCTACCATGTAAACGATGTTCAATATTTTCTAGAAACGCATCAAGATTCCAACTATGTAGAGTCAGCTACGAGAAGTTCAGAAGACAGAGAACTTAATTATCATGGTAGACTTTTCCTTGAATTGGGTGCACAGTTTAATCTATTCATTGTAAACGCACAACTAAAGGGGATAGGTCGGGTAAATTCACGTTCATCTTAAATAATGGTTGTAGTGTGATAGATTATTTTGTCATCTCCACATCACTTACGTATGCCATACAAGACATGCTCGTTGATGAAAGAATTGATTCTCAACATATGCCCATTGTTTTAACCTTGAGGTGTAATGGTTATGGAAAGATAGAAAGAAAAGACAGTTTATGTATACAAAAACTTGTTTGGAATCCTGACTACTACGATATGTTTAAGGACAGCCTAATCAGACCCACTTCCATAACTGCTTTGGGAGAAGCCAAACGAATGATAAGTGTAGATGTT
>CM065741.1:38220150-38265150 GCA_033310375.1 Conus canariensis | reverse complement strand
CAGGGAACTGTGAACAACACTGACATGCTGAACACGCCACAGAACTGTGAACAACACTGACATACTGAACTGATCAGGGAACTGTGAACAACACTGACATACTGAACACATCAGGGAACTGTGAACAACACTGACATACTGAACACGTTCGGATACTGTGACCACTACCGACATACTGAACTGATCAGGGAACTGTGAACAACACTGACATACTGGTCTGATCATAGAAATGCGAACGACACTGACATGGTGAATAATTCAGGGAACTCTGAACAACACTGATATACTGAACACCTCAGGGAACTGTTAACATCTCTGATATACTAACACATCAGGGAACTGTGAACAACACTGACATACTGAATACATTAGGGAACTGTGAGCAACACTGACATACTGAATACATTAGGGAACTGTGAACAACACTGACATGCTGAATACATCAGGGAACGTGTACAACACTGATATACTAAATACATCAGGGAACTGTGAGTAACATTCACATACAAACACATCAAGGAACTGTGAACAACGTTGACACAGTACCACATCATGGATCTTTGAACAACACGTCAGGAAACTGTGAACAACACTGACATACTGAACACATCAAGGGACTGTGAGCAACACTGACATACTGAACACATCAGGGCTCTGTGAACAACACTAACATACTGAACTGATCAGGGAACTCTGACACGCTGGACTGATCAGGATCTGTAACAACACTGACATACTGAACTGATCAGGGAGCTGTAAACAACACTGACATCTGAACTGATCAGGAACTGTAACAACACTGACATACTGAACTGATCAGGGAAATGTGAAACAACACTGACATACTAACGTCAGGAACTGTGAACAACACTGACATACTGAACTGTTCAGGGAACTGTGAACAACACTGACATCTAGCACTTCAGGCAACTGGGAACAACACTGACATACTGAATTGATCAGGGAATTGTTTAACAACAACGACATACTAACTGATCAGGGAACTGGAACAACACTGACATACTGAATGATCAGGGAATTTTAACAACACTGACATACTAACTGATCAGGAAATGTGAACAAAACTGACATACTGAACCATTAGGGAAATGTCAACAACACTGACATATGAAAACATCAGGAATGTGAACAACTGACATACTGAACACGCAGGGAACTTGAACAACACTGACATAATAAATATCAGGGGACTGTAAATAACACTGATATACTGAACACTCAGTGAACTGTGAACAACATGACGTGCTAACACCTCAGGACTGTAAAACACTGACATACTGAACATATCATGGAACTGTGAACAACACTGACTCTAACACATCAGAGAACTGTGAACAACACTGACATCTAACAATGATGGGAACTGTGAACAACACTGACATACTAACATATCAGGAGAATTGAAACAACACTGACATGCTAACATATCAGGAGACTGCAAACAATACTGACTACTGAACACATCAGGAATTGAAACAACACTGACATACTAACAATCAGAGAACTGTAACAACACTGACGTGCTGAACACATCAGAGAATTTGTGAACAACACTGACATACTGAACACATCAGAGAACTGTGAACAACACTGACTAGCTGAACACATCAGAGAACTGTGAACAACACTGACATACTGAACACATCAGAGAACTGTGAACAACACTGACATGCTAACACATCAGAGAACTGTGAACAACACTGATATACAAAATGCATCCTAGGACTGAATACTTCAGGGAATTGTGAACAATTCTAGTACACATTAGGTGATTGCGAACAACACTGACCAACCGACATGGCAAGGGACTGGAAACATCACTGACATACTAACACAGCTGCAGCCGCTGAACAACAGTATTATGCTAAAACATTAGGAGAACGTGGCCAACGCATACATACTGATACGTGGTATTGTGAGAAACACTGACAGTCTGAATAATCAAGGGACTGTAAACAACACTGACAGACTGACATATTTGTGATCAACATTGATGTGCCTGTGCAACACGAAAGTGTGAATATCACTGGCATACTGAGACATAGGGGTACTGTGAACAGCAGACATGGAATACATCAACGGGAGGTCCAAATTCACCCTTTGTCCCGGACGGAGCCACCTTTCCAGACAGAGCTACACAAACGCCTTAGGGATGAATGTATCAGACTGTAGACACGTCCAAGGCATGCGTATGAGATACCGGGGTGTGATATTCGGCGTGTGTGGCCAGTTTACTCCTTTCTGTAAACTGTTATTCAACGTACGCCGAAATACTTGTGTGCGCATGCATGTCTACAGGCTAAGTTATTGGTGTGGTTCTAGGCACTGGACAACTACATTATCCACTGGATTTCACCAGGTGACCATTAGCTGCAATAGTCATAGCCAGCAGGATTTTTTTTTTGGTCTATGACGTAACATTTATAACGCACATGAACATATCTGGCGTAGATGTTTTCCTAAAGAAAGGTTCATGCCATTCTCCTCTAACACGTATACTACCATATTCTGGCTATGTATTGTTTCCATCTACTCCGAATTCTATGGTGACAGGATGGCAAGTGCCAGCTAAATACATCATCATGGTCAGTGTCCAACAAGCTTGTCATACTTATTATGATGACCGCCACATGACAAAATTTGTGTATAGAAAATCAGACTCAAATGACAATGTTGAAAACGTGACCAACTGGAATTTTCAATCAGTTGATATTATACATGCATCATCCTTCGACATTTATAGCGTTAACGCTAATCAACGTGGATATTATCTTAAACTCTATCTGTCGACGTTGTTGTTTGACAATACTGCAAACATCAAACTATCCAGTGATTTGTTCAACTGTTCTGTGCATTACTATCCCACTTTTCAACAGCACCTGGACTGTAATCACTATGTAGAGTGTGAGAACGGACGGGATGAAACAGAACACTGCCCCTTCAGCAATGCTGAGTGCCAGGGATTAGTCGCTTCAGGAAACAAGTGCTACAAACTGCTTAAAGTTGAGTCATTTTCCGAACCTCTCCCTTGCAAATTAGGTGGAAGATTAGGGTCTATCAAAACAAGAAAGGAACAGACTGCTTTATTACATTTTGTCAGATATTGTGCGCGCTTTGTGTTGTACATAGGCTGGATATTAGATTTGAAGTCTCAACCATTTATGTATAGAATGTTTAGTAAATGGTCTGACAACACATTTATCTACAACGTAAATCACTTCCGATACGGCGCTACACGGATGTCCACTTCTTCAACATCACACAAAGTGGCGTTGGTTTTGTCAATGTCTATTTATTTCGTGCATGCATCTGATGTTGATTATTTTGGGAAAGGATCTATGTTATGTGAACTAGATTTAAAATCACATGGTTCATTTAGTTCCCACATCTTTTGGGATATGTAAATATGCACTCACTTAATTCAACGTCTACGTATACACGACAGTCTTTGGTTTTATGCCAGGATGATCATGTAACTCTTGTGTCATGTGATTCGGACTGTCATAGAACAATGCATCTGAAACACTGCACCGCCCTTTTCACGTAGGTGAGGCACAGCAAACTGACATGTTTCTTCTTGGAAGAAGATTTCTATGCAACTATGCCATGTTTACTGCGATGATGGCAAGACAGAAGTCCATTACACCATTGTGTGTGACTTAAGAGCGATTGTCCAGACAGAAGTGATGAGTCGTTCTGTGAGCATCCTTCATGCCCTGGTTTTCTGTGCTCTAATGGCCAGTGTGTGTCACCCAGGTCAGCGTTGTAACCAGTACTCAGACTGTGGGGATGACTGGGACGAAGTTGCTTGTCTTGGCGAACGCTACTTTGACCAGGTGGTGGGACATGGGGAAACGTGAAGCAATTGTTTTATGTGAATCTGGATGGGGCAGGTAATTTCACACAGCAGAGGATGTCACCTGATGAGCCATGTCCTCACAGCCATTATCGTTGTCAAACTGAATGGCTGCATTGTCTTCCTGTCTACACTCGTTGTAACGGATGGTTTGATTGTGTTGATGGAGAGGATGAAGATGACTGTGAAACCATGACGTGTCCAGGGTTTTATAAATGTCGAACTTCCAGAGTCTGTGTGCATGGAGAACATCTGTGTGATGGCTGGGGTCAGTGTCCACAGCGGGGTGATGAACTGGTGTGTGACTTCACCTGTCCTCAGGGTTGTCTGTGTCAAGGTCAGGTGTTTGTTTGTAACAGGCTGTTTCCTGCTGAGGCGTTTCCTCAGCTGAGGTACGTGGACGTTCCAAGTTCAAACATGTCACTGGCTGACTTCACTGACAATATATATCTGGTTCATCTGAGTTTATCTCATTGTTCCATTTACAACATTTCACATGCCAAACTTCTAAACTTGAAGTATACATATTTGACTAATAACCATCTTAAAACACTCAGTATGGATGTTTTCTTTGAACTACCACAGTTAACTAGTGTATGTTTAAGCAACAATCCTCTCAGCAGAATAACCAGCGAAAGGAAGAAGGCCATCCATTATGGAGTAAAACGAGTTGACCTGTCGCGAACACAACTCAGAATTCTTCACAGTGAAATATCTTTATACTGGCCTCTCCTGGTATTCTTAAACATATCATACTCTGCTGTTGAAACCATTAGATTGAAAGGTTTTAAAAACATACCACAACTCAAACACTTGGATTTACAGGGCAACATTGTAGACAACTTTCCTCATGACATGCTGTCAAAGTCAGGTCATTTGGAAAGCATATTTCCAATAAATTATAGATTTTGTTGCAAGACTTTACTTCCTAAATCGTCACGTGAAATCAACTGTATTGCACCTCACACTGTACTCCCTTCATGTACAACACTGATACCAATTGATCTGTACAGGGAGTTCTTTTGGATCGTTGCTACCTTTGCTATGGTTGGGAATTCGCTTTGCATGATCATTTCTCTTGCAGTCCAGAAACTGATGGGAAGCCCAATGGTCAGTGCTGTTGTCAACTTACAGTGTGCTAACACTTGTATGGCAGGTCACGTCAGCATTGTTCTGGCAGCACATTACATGTTCCATGGAACATACTTACAGAATGAAAAAGCGTGGACAGACAGTGTAGCTTGCAGACTGGCAGGGTTTCTGTCCTTTCTGTCCAGTGCAGTGACAGTGTTGATCCTGTGGTTCATCACTTTCTATCACATTATTGCGCTTTGCTTTCCTGGCTGTTCATGGACATTAAACAATGGCTTCACAGTCACAGGCTGTGCGTTGATGTGGATCACTGGAATCGTGTTCGCATTAATTCCCTTTCTTCCTGGTCTGTCTCACTGGGGCTTCCAGGGTCAGTCTGGTCTGTGTCGTCTGGCTTTGTTTGACAATGACCAGTCCAAGCGAAACTTCACGTTGTTCACAGTTGTTGTGGCAGTCAATTGTACTTTGTGTCTGGTGATTGTTGCTGGTCAGATTGTCATCTACAGAAAAACACCCACACACAGAATAACACTCTGTCCCACACTGCGACCAGTGTATTCTTCAGTGCACGTGATGGGGAAAGTGACCGTCACTACTGCTGCCTGTTGGTTTGCATTCGGACTGGTAACAGTGCTGAGGTTGCACGGTGATGGCAGATTTGATCTCGTGCACGACACAATGGTTGTGTTGGTGTTACCGTTCAACTCTGCTCTCGACCCCCTGCTCTACATGTGGGCTGTTAAAACCCAGTCCCAACGACAAGCACAGGAAGAGAAATCACTACGACTACTGCAGTCACGAGCAGCCAAGGTAGGACACAAGAATACGGGTTTAATCAACAGAGAAAGAAATACACAATCAAAAGATGAGTAGGTAGCATTTAACTTCACGTAAAAACAACAGAAAAGAACCCTCACACAAATTTTCTGGTTGATTTCAACTGTGTTTGCACATATATGTATGCATGTGCATGTGCATGTGCATGTGCGTGTGCGTGCGCGCGCGCGCTTATGTGTGTGTGTGTGTGTGCGTGCGTGCGTGCGTGTGTGTGTGTGTGTGTGTGTGTGTGTGTGTGTGTGTGTGTGTGTGTGTGTGTGTGTGTGTGTGTTAGGTCTTCAATTTAACGTCTATACACATTATGTGATATTAGACGAACCTAATCTATAAGAATAACATTAACAGCAACAGCAAAAAATGGATAACTAACTATAAAACATCGAAGAATAACCGGTCATAACAAGGACGTTACTAAAACACCAGTTCCCATTTTACAAAACAGAAAACATAGGACTTTGATGCAATGAAACAGCAATTTTACACATTAGTGATAAATCGGTTACAACTGTATCCAGAGAACAATTAGGTAGAGGTGGTAGATGAGGTTTTAACTGTTTGCAGTGGAAAAGTATGTGGGAATTTGTTATCATTTCACCACAAAGGCATGTTATATTTTTGCAAAACTTTGTCTTAAAAGCGTTTAGTTTGATCTTATATATTAGCGAAATTATGATCCGAGAAAACGGCAAACTACATTGATAAAAAGAATGAAGTGTGTCAAAGTTTAATAGCTAGCTTATGCGAGTATCAAGAGAACATCCCAAATTTTGTTGTTTTTTCCTAAAATGTTTCCAGCATGCATTTTCTAGAAGACTGTATCCCGCATGGATAGACAATGGGATACTGATAACCTCCGACCCGCTAGTATTTTTCGCTCCCCGTTTTGCTGCTCTGTCTACTCTCTCATTAAACTGAATCCCACAATGAGAAGGAACCCAACAGAAACTAATTCTTGTACCCCTAATAATCAAGAAATGTATTAGGTGATGAATATCTGTAATCAGATCTTGTCTTACTATAGGGTTTGTTTTACTTAGGGCGAATAAAACTGATTTTGAATCGACGCAAAAGAGGACTTGGAATATTGGATTTGAAAAGTCAAGTAGAAAATACAAAGCCATTAGAATGGCAGTTAGTTCTGCTGTAAAAATTGATCTGTTTTTTTCCAAGATAATAAGATTTTTCAATTTTCAATGAAGGAATTGTAAATGCTGCACCTGCTTCTTTGGTATCCAAAAGAGACCCATCTGTATACATTTTAAGATGAAAGGGATACGAATTTTCAATATACTCTTTTACTATTTGGCCTATCAGGTTTTCATTGTCACTTTTTTTCATCGACGTATGGCTAATATCAAATGATGCTCTTTGAAGTTCCCATGGTGTGTGTGTGTGTGTGTGTGTGTGTGTGTGTGTGTGTGTGTGTGTGTGTGTGTGTGTGTGTGTGTGACTCGATGGCCTCCATCACACACTCACATGCACACAGAGACAATCATACGCCCTGCTTACAACGACACATCTGACGCCTTTCTTTCAATAAAAGAAACCAGAATACAGTTTTGTATTTCTCCCCAGTGAATTTTTTCTTTCTATTCATGCATCACTTCTTTGGGCGCGAGAGCTTTTTTTTTTTTTTTTTCTCCATGTTTCCTCTTTTTTTTCTTTGGCTTGCCAATATATTAAACAAGATGTGCCTTTTATACTCTACTTCGCAAAAATTATATCTAGGTCATGCTGACCTCAATCCATT
Source organism: Conus canariensis (assembly GCA_033310375.1). Lineage (NCBI taxonomy): Eukaryota > Metazoa > Mollusca > Gastropoda > Neogastropoda > Conidae > Conus > Conus canariensis. Next base: position 38,257,594 of record CM065741.1, on the reverse strand, counting down.
CACCCATTTCACAAAGTCCTTTTTTCCGGTTACACAAATGACCAATTTGCCTTACACCAATAATACATCAGTCTGGGTTTACACACCCCAGTTCTCTCTGAACAATTTGCCTTACACCAATAATACCTCACTCTGGGTTTACAGACCCCAGTTCTCTCTGAACAATTTGCTTTACACCAATAATATATCACTCTGGGTTTACAGACCCCAGTTCTCTCTGAACAATTTGCTTTGCACCAATAATATACCACACTGGGTTTAGAGACCCCAGTTCTCTCTGAACAATTTGCCTTACACCAATGATACATCACTCTGGGTTTACAGACCCCAATGAACAATTTGCCTTACACCAATGACACATCACTCTGGGTTTACAGACCCCAATGAACAATTTGCCTTACACCAATGATACATCACTCTGGGTTTACAGACCCCAATGAACAATAATTTATAATTTGCCTTACACCAATGATACATCACTCTGAGGTTACAGACCCCAGTTCTCTCTGAACTTTCCGGCGGGGGGGGGGGGGGGGGGGGGGGGGGGGGGGGGGGCGGGTAAAAAAAAGAAACTTCTCTTCCTTTTGGTCACCAAAATATACTGCATTTTTCCCGTGAGGACAGCCATCACATCCAATTTCCAAATCAACCTTCTCTCGACAGCAAATCATCTCAAGGGTTACGAGCGGCTGCGAGGGTTATGTCCCAGCAACACCTACACGTACAGAGTGCTCCCCCTTGACACCTAAGGCACTCTGTTAGCAATCTAAATTAATTACTTCCCTATCGAGTGTGTGAACGGGGTATAATTTGGAAATAATTCCAATTACGATCAAAACGAGAATAAACGGTTGAAATTCGAGATTGCGATGAAAGTCTGTATTGAAAATTATCAAATATGTTCACACAAGTTCATTAGTTGCTTATTTTGTCCATGAAGGAAAACTATTTTGTGGTGACACATCAGTTTGATATTTATATAAAGAAATACAATAGAATAAAATCAAATTAATAAGCTTAAAATTGAACATCAACACTCACCACTTCTTTACTTATCTACACATCACAATCCATCTTCCATACACACACACACACACACACACACACACACATCCCATACTCACCCTAGGATCAGTAATATATGAGGCTACAAATAGTTCAGAGTTCAACTCTCTCTCTATGCTTGGTCACACTTCTTCGTCCTCTTTTTCTCTTCTCAGCATCTCTCTCTCTCTCTCTCTCTCTCTCTCTCTCTCTCGCATGATTTTCTCTGGGTGTATGCAAGTAAACGTTTTTCGAAATTTATACAACATCCCAGTCAGTACGAACATTGGGTGCTGGATTATTTTTAGCGCTATCAATGCAAACCTGCTCCAGGTCTTCGCAAGAATCTAGTCTATCTGGATCTTACATTGACCGTTTGGGAGTGCCACGCCCTTCGTGGGGTATGTTGGTAGTACCAAGTCATGATCACTGGCAAATTCAAGCAGCTGTAGTTCTTTATCGTTACTGATCTCATTACAGCAGGGGATGCAGATTTCTTCCAGTCTGCTCACCCTGAACGATGAGAGTGTATTTCCTGTCAACCTTGTTGATGACCGTTAGTTGCAAAGTGAGGCGACTGCAGGCGGAAATCTAAACAAGACTTAAAACGTTTACCTGATAAATCGGCCAGACCTGAACAAACCAATCACAAGACAAAACACGACGCGTTTCGACCTCTTAGACCTTCTTCAGGCAAGATAAACAATAAAGAGCAAGCGAATACTTATCTTGCCTGAAGAAGACCGAAGAGGTCAAAACGCGTCGGGTTTGTCTTGTGATTCGTTTGTTCATGTTTGGCGGGTTTATTACAAACACTTTATAGGAATTGTTGATCACCGTTTAGAGCTGAGAGTAAACATTCTCCATTCTGGTCACCGTCATAGTCTAAGTACAGAGCATCTATCTGCAGTCTTGGGAAAACTGAATGGTTTTGCTCACAGGGTTCCACGAATCTGCTGCCAAGAGGCGCCATCCCAGGTGAGAGTTTGTAATGTTCATGTCAACTAAAAGTCCTACCCTGCGCGCTTGTTTGTCGTCTTCTTCACTACAGCACAGGGCATGCCCGCCTTCTGTCTGTTCTTCACCATTGTTCTTCCATCCACATTCACAAAGGCTGAGAATTTGCTGTTGGTATCTGTCCATTTTATGGGTCGGTGCTTTCAATTTTACAACCTGGCTGAGCTGAGTGGTCTGAACTTCCAGATGACGAATGTGATGATGTTAGTTTGACAGATACGCTATGGTATTCCCCCAGTAGTGAAAATGATATAGTGTCTGAATGGAAGTAAATGGGGTTTGAATACAAAAGTGTATACTGACGGAAAAAGAAAACAGTCCACACTGACAAACGCATTCACATTCATAACGCCAATCGTCTCAACTCATGAGCTCCGTTTACAAGAGCTAAATAGTTCCTGGGCGGCCTCGTTTCCGTCCGGCGGCCATTTTGGTCGTGCGGCGAACAATAGAAGATAAGTGATTTCTCGTTCTTTGTTTTCACTGTCCTAAATGCTATTTGTTTTTACCTGAAAAAGACCCAAGAGATCAAAATGCATTGTGTCTTGTCTGTACTTTGTTTGTCTGTGTCCTTGGCGGTAACTACCCCCCCCCCCTCACCTCTCTTTCTAAATTTTGCTTCATTTTCCGCCCTCAGTCACTCCATTTTGAAACTTAATAGTTTGGGTTGAAAAAAGTCACAGGGGAGAAACTAACTTTGTTTGCTCTAATATGGAAAGAGAATTAAAAAAAAAAGGCGTGCAGTGAAGGAAAGACGAAGAAAACAATGTCCAGAAGAATGAAGCAAAGGGAGATAAGTGTAGGGATTATGGTGGGATAACTCTTAGTGTTGCACAATGGAGGGCGTTAACTACAGGGTGATGCAGAGAATGTATAAGAGAAAACGTCCACGAGGTAAGCAAGTATCACAACCCAAACATGTGCTTCAAATATGCTGCTGTCACAGTGAGCCATCACTGGACTGGGTGAACAAGGGACTGAGACAACAAATGGCTGTGATACTTATTACATCCCTACTCGTTCCATCCCCCCCCCCCCCACACACACACCCAAAAGTGTTGTGTGCTTGAGAGGAAATTTTCATTTGGGAATTTCTCTCCAACACCCACTAATGGTAGTTTCTTGACTAACGGGGTTTAAAGCCATGTCTTGTACCTTGACTCACTTGCTGACAGTTAATGTCAAAAACATGAATTTTGTTTCGGCCTACTAATTCGACGTTCAGTAGGTCATCCTTCTAGCTAGTCTGCCTCCACGTTGGATGTACCACTGACGTGTCTGAGAGCCAAAGCGTAGCTCTGCAAATTAACAGCTTTAACAGCTTTAACAGGCTCAAAGATTGTCCCCTACATTTTATACTGTTTGCTTAATGTCTTTAGTTTTTCAGCAACTTTTTTCCTCTCCACACTTTCGTTTTGTTTCATTTACGACCCTTTGCTGGCTGCTTTGGGAGTGCTGTTGGATTCTTTTTTGAACTCTTGGTGGTCAGAACACCACAGAATTATAGACTGTGGTGTGTCTCTATTTGACGCCAAGAGCACAGACACAATCAGCCGTGTCTCCCTGATGAGTCCGCCCAGCAGACGAAAAGCCTAGGGCAGGCAATGTAAATAGATCCGCCTTCGAGAAGGATTATGATGGTTTTCTCATGCAACTAGTAAAGGGTTTTCATATTTCAATTTTATGTTCCCATTTTCTTCATCTTCAACCCCCACCCCATCTTTGTTTATTTCAAATATTTGCCAAGTCATTACTATAATGACGGACGCATAATTAGCCTGCACTTGTTTTCCCCCACTACTGAATTGTTCAAAAGTTAACAGCTTATCACATCAGACTTTGACTGACTGAATAATGCAATTTGAAAACTGTTAAGGTTAATGGTAACATTCAAGAAGAAAACTTACCTCAATCAGACAAAGGGTAAAGGGGCAAACAGACACAAGGGCAAACAGACAAAGGGGCAGAACTCTTTACTTGCTGAGGCCACTGCTAGACATTCCTGTTTGATCGATTGATTGATTGTTTCTGCTCAAGGCAGTTTCTTGCTGGCATATGCAACGGGTTGTAATCCTTTTTCCCCACTGATCCTACATCATAACTGCTGTGATGCTGGTTGCCTCCCTTTGGTCTTATTTGTGAGTGGTAACAACACAACGAGGTGGGCAACAACCTAAGACAACATCATGCTAGTTCCAGGAAAAACAACAATCTTTCGTGGTAGTTGGAGACTTGGCCGTGGCTGTGTAGTTGATGCCTTGTTCATATTTGTGCCCCCCAGCTTGCGCCCCAGAAAAAAAAATCTCATTGTAACCGAGATGGCACCGCACTGGCCTTTGTGACATTTGTTCTTAGAGAAGTCGCTTGAAGGTGGGTTTTTTTATTATTATTTTTTTTTAAATTAAAATCTTTGGATGATGGCCCCAAGATGTAGAACTTTCAACGGGAAATCCATGGCATTACGCACTTTCTGGTAGTTGGAGTGGATTCAACACTTTCCGAGTAGTATGGCTCAAAACTGCGCCGGTATCGTATATAATACTGTCGCTCATAAAATCGTGTCGCAGCGACAGTATTTCCCGGGAAATCTGGTTCATGAAAAATTATCGCTGAGCGACATAATTTCATAAAAATTGGTAGCGCGACAGGATTTCACGAGAATGTCGATAAAATCGTGTCGTTGCCTAAAAATAAAATCATGTCGCAGCGACGGCATTTCATGTAAAAAATTGCTGCCGCAGAAAAGTTGTCGCTCTGAGACAGCATTTTCCGTAAAAAAAAACGACGTCGAAGACATGTTCGGTCTCTGCCCCACCTCTTCCCCCACCTCCCTCTCTCATGGTTTTACGTATCAGTTGTCCCATTGTCTTTCTGTCTATGATTTTTATTTGTGTCTGCTTGGCTGTCGGTCTATCTTTCTGTCTCTTTTTGTTTTTCTCGCTCATTCTCTCTATGTATCGCCCTCCCTCTATCTGTTTGACTCTCTTTAGTTTCACTCTGTCCATCAAACTGTCTGTCAGTTGGTCTCTGCCTCCTCCCCCCTCCTCTTATCTCTTTCTCTCTCTCTCTCTCTCTGGACGTGCAAGCAAGTGTACGTGTATGTGGAGAGAGCGTGACAGTGTGTGTGTGTGTGTGTGTGTGTGTGTGTGTGTGTGTGTGTGTGTGTGTGTGTGTGTGTGTGCATTTGGACCCTGAAACAACTGCATTCATGCTCAAGTATAGTTGTGATTCATTTGTCCATAATCACGCAATCTCTGTCTCTCTCTCTCTCTCTCATTCTCTCTCTCCCTCCCTCTCCCTCCCTCCCTCTCTCTCTCATTCTCTCTCTCTCTCTCTCTCTCTCTCTCTCTCTCTCTCCCTCCCCCTCTCTCTCATTCTCTCTATCCCTCCCTCTCTCTCATATTCTCTCTCTCATATTCTCTCTCTCTCTCTCTCTCTCTCTCTCTCTCTCTCTCTCTCTCTCTCTCTTCACTCCTAGGATACCCCCGTGTCAGCTATCACTTTACATACCCCACCCACTCTGAACATCTTCTCGTGGGACGATACTCTTTCCCCTAGACAATTGAATAGAACCCTTAAGACTTCTCCCCACAAACCCTGCAAGTTACACAATAATGTCTTTGTAGAAGTGTATATGCGCATTTCAGCTTGTTGGTGTATGCTCGCGCATGCGCGTTTACGTGTTCCACGTGTGTGTGTGTGTGTGTGTGTGTGTGTGTGTGTGTGTGTGTGTGTGTGTGTGTGTGTAAGAGAGAGAGAGAGAGAGAGAGAGAGAGAGAGAGAGAGAGAGAGAGAGGAGAGAGAGAGAGAGAGAGAGAGAGACTACGCACACACGCATGTACCTACGCATGCCTGGGCACACACGCACACAAACTCACACATACAATTCCTCACTCATGCACTCCCTTACAGTACAGAAGGGACACAAACCGTTGAAGGAGGTATGATAGGTCAGAGATACAGGACGGGACACAAAACCGTTGAAGAGGTATGATAGGTCAGAGATACAGAAGGACACAAACCGTTGAAGGAGGTATGATAGGTCAGAGATACAGAAGGGACACAAACCGTTGAAGGAGGTATGATAGGTCAGAGATACAGGAGGGACACAAACCGTTGAAGGAGGTATGATAGGTCAAGAGATACAGAAGGGACACAAACCGTTGAAGGAGGTATGATAGGTCAGAGATACAGGAGGGACACAAAACCGTTGAAGGAGGCATGATAGGTCAGAGATACAGGAGGGACACAAACCGTTGAAGGAGGTAAGATAGGTCAGAGATACAGGAGGACACAAACCGTTGAAGGAGCATGATAGGTCAGAGATACAGGAGGACACAAACCGTTGAAGGAGGTATGATAGGTCAGAGATACAGAAGGGACACAAACCGTTTGAAGGAGGTATGATAGGTCAGAGATACAGAAGGGACACAAACCGTTGAAGGAGGTATGATAGGTCAGAGATACAGAAGGGACACAAACCGTTGAAGGAGGTATGATAGGTCAGAGATACAGGAGGGACACAAACCGTTGAAGGAGGTATGATAGGTCAGAGATACAGGAGGGACACAAACCGTTGAAGGAGGTATGATAGGTCAGAGATACAGAAGGGACACAAACCGTTGAAGGAGGTATGATAGGTCAGAGATACAGGAGGGACACAAACCGTTTGAAGGAGGTATGATAGGTCAGTAGATACAGGAGGGACACAAACCGTTGAAGGAGGTATGATAGGTCAGAGATACAGGAGGGACACAAACCGTTGAAGGAGGTATGATAGGTCAGAGATACAGAAGGGACACAAACCGTTGAAGGAGGTATGATAGGTCAGAGATACAGAAGGGACACAAACCGTTGAAGGAGGTATGATAGGTCAGAGATACAGAAGGGACACAAACCGTTGAAGGAGGTATGATAGGTCAGAGATACAGGAGGGACACAAACCGTTGAAGGAGGTATGATAGGTCAGAGATACAGGAGGGACACAAACCGTTGAAGGAGGTATGATAGGTCAAGATACAGGAGGGACACAAACCGTTGAAGGAGGTATGATAGGTCAGAGATACAGGAGGGACACAAACCGTTGAAGGAGGTATGACAGGTCAGAGATGGATGGGGAAGAGAGGAGGTCAAAGCCGAGGGAACAAATCATATAATTATCCCCATAATATTACATAATAGGGTGACAGGGCTATGTGAATGTCAATATGGATAGTCATGGGAAGACATGTGGATAGTCATGGGAAGACAACGAGAGACACGAAATCGTATAATAGCCGCACTCTTATATTATGGATATCCTAATTCATTACATGCTACACCCAACTCTTAAAACTCCTTTCCTTCTACCTCAAATGTCTCCGAATTTCTGATTTGAATCTTATTTTAAAGAAGAAACAAAAAAAGAAAAAAAGAAAATGATATGTAGTAGTTCCATGGCATTATAGTATACTTATTACAAGTTGCAGCTTTTGGACTGCTCATTATTAATAGGCCTAAATAGTGGACGACGAACAAAGAGAAATAATTATGACAATGATATTTGAGAAATTTGCGTTATTAGCTATTTAACCGCTTCGACCTTATTGGACTATGTGACCGTTTTACTTCTTAACTTCGCGGCATCACAAAACGAACACATGTCTTTGATCTAGGTCAAAAGGAACTTCATCTTTTGAAAATTTCGGTTCTGTCTTCTACCGCAAGACTTCAGAGGTTCAAGATCCAGCTTTGTCGGCAGTGTGTGTGTGTGTGTGTGTGTGTGTGTGTGTGTGTGTGTGTGTGTGTGTGTGTGTGTGTGGTGGTGCGTGCGTGCGTGCGTGCGTGCGTGCGTGTGCGTGTGTGTGTGTGTGTGTGTGTGTGTGTGTGTGTGTGTGTGTGCTGGCTGAATCATAAAATCACAGATGGCAAAGCATCTTGTTATTTGTGATGATGATGATGATGATGATGATGATGATTCACAAACGGCTAATTGTGACTCATTTAAAAGGGCCCTACACAGTTTTTCTTTCCATGAAAGAGTAAGTAAAAATGATTAATGCAGAGAGCTCTACTCACTCTTTTAAAAGTCAGCAGAAATGGACCCCAGACCCCTTGTAAAAAAGTACAACCAACTAGGCTTGTGGCGGCACGGATTGTCGCAACGGCACGGACTGTCGCAAATTCACGAATGCGACAATCCGTGCCGGACCTGCTATGGGTCTACAGGCACGGACTGTCGTAATGACAATCCGTGCCGCATGTGCACATATTTTCACAGGAAATGATTGAGGAATGACTGATTTTTGTGTTCCGGGTCTACAATGTGGGACGGTGACCGATCCCATTTCACGTGTCCTTCCATCCATCCATCTGTCTCTCGGCCTGTCGGCCCGTTTGTCCACTGCGCTTTCTACTTTCCTGGCGGAAGTTTGGTCATATTTATAACCCGCGAAGTTTACGAAGTGGGTTATATTGTTTTTGTCGTATAAGCGGCTGTGTATGTATGTATGTATGTATGTATGTATGTATGTGTGTGTGGTGTGTGTGTGTGTGTGTGTGTGTGTGTGTGTGTGTATGTGTGTGTGTGTGTGTGTGTGTGCGCGTGTGTGTGTGTGTGAACAGCATATCATCATGAAGGAATAAAGACAGGAACGTGAAACTTGACACCCATGTAGGAGAGCTACTGTAGATGTGCCTTGTAGGGTTTAGGTAAAGATCAAGTCACGACCTTGACTTTATGACCTTGACGTTAAAAATCTATTTTTAGCCATATCTCAAGCATCAGTCAACATAAGATGTTGAAAATTGGTGTGCAGATACTTTGGCTCAAGCCCTTTCCGAATATTGTTGACCGATCAGGTCAAGGTCGTATGACCTTGAACACTGAAAATCCATTTTTAGCAATATCTCAGGCACCATTCAACATAGGATGTTGAAACTTGGAGTGCATGTGCTTCGGCTCATGTCCTTTCGAGTGTATTGTTGACCGATCAAGTCAAGGTCAAGTTCGTATGACCTCGAACACTGAAAATATATTTTAGCCATATCTCAAACACCAGTCAACATAGGATGTTGAAAGTTGGAGTGCACGTGCTTTGGCAATGCCCCTTCCGAATATTGTTGACCGATCAAGGTCAGATTCAAGGTCAAGGTCGTATGACCTTGAACACTAAAAATATGTTTTTTAGCCATATATCAAGCACCGTAGGATATTCAAACTTAGTGTGGATGTGCTTTGGCTCATGCCCCCCCCCCCCCCCCCCGAATACTGTTGATCGATCAAGGTCAAGGTCAACGTCGTATGACCTTGAACACTGAAAAAAATGCTTTTAGCCATATCTCAAGCACCAGTCAACATAGGATGTTGAAACTTGGCGTGAAGGTGCTTTGGCTCATGCCCCTTCCGAATATTGTTGACCCATCGATCTCAAGGCAAAGGTCGTATGACCTTGAACACTGAAAATTATATTTTTAGCCATACCTCAAGCGTTAGTCAACATAGGATGTTGAAACTTGGTGTGCAGGTGCTTTGGCTCATGCCCCTTCCGAATATTGTTGAACGGTCAAGGTCAAATCAAGATCAAGACTGGACCCTAAAAATATTGCTGATATAAAGGTTTGACTAAAGAAAGAGTAGAAAAATCCCAGACTTGACTTTTTTGGGCGTAGGCAAACTTTCGTACTTTTGGCGTGTAGCTCAGGGTATTGTGTGGACGGCCTGTTCGCTGTAGACGATTAATTTTGTTAAACGCAACTTCGCGGGTTATTCTCGAATGCTGCATTCAAAACTGTACATCCAGTATATGAATGTTTTAGTTGGAGTTTATTTAAAACGCTACTTAAATTAACAAATAGAACAGGTTTTTGTTTATCTGTTTGTTTTTATGTGTGTTATTGAATGACCATGGAATTTATTTTTGAATTTTAGTGTTTTGTTTGAAATCTACATTACTCAGTGACTCACCTTTAAAACGGGAACAAATCGAGGACTGACCAGCCCCGCAATAGCGGACCTCCCCAATAAAGGGTTCGATCAGTAGTTCGACATCCAACTTGCATAGTTGAGCTGTAGTGTTTTAAACTCTGTTCATTCCACCGATATTGAGGTCAAGATCCCCAAGAAAGCTCTTCTGTGTGTGTGAGTATGGTAATGTGTTGCCTTGCGAGTGTGCATCAGTGAGACACTTCAAATGCGTGAAACCATTATGAGGGTGTGTATTGGGTTCAATTCGCAGCGCCTTGAGCACGTGTACAATGTTCTTTACTTATTCATCTGTTTATGTATGTATTTATTTCTGCATTTATTTATTCATTTATTTATGTATTCATTTATTTATCTATTATTTATTTATATACTTATTTACACACACACACGCACACACACACACGCACACACACACGCACGCACACACGCACACACACATGCACGCACGTACACACGCAAACACACACACACACACACACGCACGCACACACACGCGCGCACACACACTCACACACACACACACACACACACACGAGGGGGGGGGGGAGAGAGAGAGAGAGAGAGAGAGAGAGAGAGAGAGAGAGAGAGAGAGAAGAGAGACAGAGACAGAGAGAGACAGAGACAGAGAGAGACTCTGAGACAGACAGACAGAGAGAGTGGAGAGATGAGAGAGAGAGAGAAAAGAGAGAGAGAGAGAGAGAGAGAGAGAGAGAGAGAGAGAGGAGAGAGAGAGAGAGAGAGAGAGGAGAGGAGAGAGGAGGAGGGGAAGAGAGAGAGAGAGAGAGAGAGAGAGAGAGGAGGAAGTGGAGAGGGAATGGGGGGGGGGGGGGGGGGGGAGTGGAGGGGGTATGAAAGAGTGAGGATCAACAAATTGTGGTCATTTGCGAGCACCTCAAAGAAAGTGTAGACTGCGACAATCCGTGCCGTTGCGACAATCCGTGCCGGGAGGTCAAACACAAACTGTCGCATGAGACAATCCGTGCTGTTGCGACAATCCGTGCCGCCAGGTCCGGCACGGATTGTCGCATTCGTGAATTTGCGACAATCCGTGCCGTTGCGACAATCCGTGCCGCCACATAGGCTGCAATAAACAATTCTCCAAATGAGAGATGTTTTTAGCCTTCAGTTAGAAGTAATGTGTCTTGTCCAGAAATGTGGGACCTACTTGAAAGGTTAGTTACTTTCGTTTGTTACCCTGTAAGGGAAGATTGGTTAATGCGGGCCAGTAGATAAATTGGGCTGATGCTAATTCTGAGAAAACTATGATGAGATAAGTTCAGATCTTTTGTGTGCTACATTGTCAGCATGCATAACTTCCTCTGCTAGAAAACCATGGCTGGTCGCGGGAAAGGATACCAACAGTAAGCATTAGAAACATTTGTACTAATTCTTTACCTCTATGGTTCTGTTAAATCAAAGACATGGCTAAAATAATAGAAATTGTTTGCTTTCTGTTTGAACAAATTCCAACATATTATAAACGCCACTGAAACAAAAATCAGAATAATATTTTGATGTGCTGTCACGGTAGAGGATTTTTAGTGACCATGGTCAAAATGAATAAGATGAACTCCCCCTGATGGGCTAAGCTGGACCAGTAGCTCAATTATGTCTACCGTGATCAGTTTATACCCACTTCATTAGAAGTTGATGGCGGTTGTTTTTTCTCAGTGATCAGTAATTATTGATAGAGCCTGATGTGTGTGTGTGTGTGTGTGTGTGTGTGTGTGTGTGTGTGTGTGTGTGTGTGTGTGTGTGTGTGTGTGCGTGCGTGCGTGCGTGCGTGCGTGCGTGCGTGCGTGCATGCACGTGTGAGGCATCCACTTGTTTAGAAGAAACATATCCAAATATTGACGGTGCTTTGAATGTTTCTTTTTGTTTTCGAACATTAATTCGTTTGTCTTTTTTCAAAGAAGCCATCCAAAACAAAAGATAATTTATATAAATGTGTTATGTTTCACATTTTGAACATGATTATATTTAGGCCTTAGGTGCCTTAAAACGAGCGTAATGAAAGAAAACCCATTTTGAACGTCACGTTCTGCATTTTTTTCTGCGTTGTTTGTTTCATTAAACTAAATAAAAGCTTTACAAAAGAAATGGATGATCTTTTCAACCAAATACTGTTAAATAATTTCAAATCACGGCTTCCTTGGAGCTTTGAATGCCTTAAAAGGACTGCAGTAAAACAAAGCCAAATGATGCCTGAAGCTCTGCATTATGGCCTCTGATAACGTTTGGGTTACTTGTGACTAAAATGGGTTACTTTGACTCGTTTGTAAATTCATGATTTTAAGTGCCCTAGAAGCACTGCAATTAAAGCAAGACAACTGAAAGTATTTGTTCTACGATTTGGCTTGTATTAGCTTTTAGACTCTATAATGTTTGTGTTTCTGTTCTGACAATTAAGGATAATCATTTACTTTTTGTACTCCCAGTTCTTATAGAACAGGGAGTACTTTAGAATGGGAACGAAGAAATGCTGTGTGTGTGTGTGTGTGTGTGTGTGTGTGTGTGTGTGTGTGTGTGGTCAAAATGTGTTCCACTCGCTCCAGACAAAACTACTGGGCCGATCTTTCTGAAAATTTGTAGGTATGTTCATTATGGGCCACGGATGATGCCCGATGTTTTAGTTTACCGCTATAGCTGTTACTAACGGCTGTAACGGCCTGTAACGGTTTTTCTTCTTTATGGAATATCTCAGAAGATACTTGGCCAATTTATAAGCGGTTTGGATGATCTTGTGACAAATCGGAGCCTCTGTCCATATGTAAGTGATGTAATGCTGAAAATGGATTAAAGAAACGTTAAAAACCGTTATTCTGCCGTTATTTCTTATATATAGGTGGATTTTAATGAAATTTGGTGTATAGAAAGGTTATCACACAAATGGCACTTCTATTTAGTGTTTCTAAATTTGACCGTTAAAAACCGTTATTCTTGACATATTGTCCGATTTGGATGAAATTTGATATGTAAACAGGCTTTAGCCCAGTGAAGACTAAAATACTGGTTTCAAAAGTGTATATCGGTTAAATAACTGTTAAAACCGTTATTTTGCCTTTATTTCTTATCTCACAAAGCACTTGGCCGATTTATAAGCGGTTTGGAAAACTGGGAGTACGTTTATATGCTTCACATCTTGTTAAGTTTAGTTTAGGAATGTGTTGAGACCGTAGGTGTCTTTAAATGGATTATCGAACAGCTCACACATCTCAGTATATTGGTTTGGGTTTATGAATAATGCGTGTCGGTTAATATAGGCCCGTGGCCCAATATTTACCACTCGCTGGTCCATTTAACCCGAAATGATGTCTAAAGTGGGCTTCCTTTTCTTTAAGAATTTTATGATTTCTTATATAGAACTTTTTGAAATAAAGATAGCCATTTGATGGCTGTACTATATGAAGCTCTTATGGTAAGCTTTACAAATAATTAACCTTAAGTGAAGTAAAATTAGTGAAGGAGGTAGGGCTGCATTTCTTAGGGGTTCTAACTTACCCAATCTTCCCCTGCTTTCGTTGTGCTGAATGTCCTAGGCCTACGATATTGATAAAAACATCACATTTCACAGCACACACACACACACACACACACACACACACACACACACACACACACACACACACACACACACACACACACACAGACGTTCACAAACGCACACACACACACACACACACACACACACACACACACACACACACACACACACACACACACACACACACACACACACACACACACACACACACGAATGGAAATTTGACTTTCGTCGAAAATATTTATGATAAAAAATCACTTGCAACAATTTTTTATTCCATGTCAGGCTACATTATTTTCTGTAATATTTGGACGCTCAACCGCGGCGACGTTTTTTTCACTTTGCAGAAAAAATCGTCGCTGTGAAATATTAACGCTGCGACCATATTTCACAGGAAATATTAACTCTAGCAGGAAGATTTCACGTGAAAATGTGTCGCAATCGACAACATTCACTGACTACAATATTTCACAGTGTCCTGTCTCAAAAAACTGTCGCAAAATTTCGAGCGACAGTATTTTATGGACAGCTACAATATTCTATTGGACATTTTTCGTGAAAAGTTGTCGCGCGACAATTTTTTCCAGAAAATATTGTCGCTGCAACAATATTTCATGTGAAATACTATCGCTGCGATACAATTCCACGGCGACAGTATTATATACGACACCGGCCGTTTTCAATCCAAAGGCTATTCCACTGACATTGCCTCTCAGATGCTACGAAAGCTGTTTGGGGATTTGTCTTGCTGTGCTCTAGTGATGTTTCAGGTGATGTTTTTTTTTCCCAGCTTGGAGAGAGAAAAAGATTGTTCGACTCAGCTGGGCAAAAATAGGTCAACATCTGGCATGGTTCAACCATCTAAAATCTGTACAGAATCACATCTACCCATTTCTGTTTTTGACCATTATAATGGAGGACGAGTATGGTGAAGCGGTTTATTCAATCATTTCCATCTGAAGCATAACTCCACATTTCTATGCATTTTTTAAGATATCTGTCTGTGTCAAAAGTTTTGTAAGTTTTAGTCGCTAGTCGTGCTTAGTTTCCTAGTGGGGGCAAGGGCCGCATAAAAATGCACGTGTTCGCTTGTCTGTTACCCTTGGAAATAAAATCATCATCATCATTATCTCTCTCTCTCTCTCTCTCTCTCTCTTCTCTCTCTCTCTCTCTCTCTCTCTCTCTCTCTCCTCTCTCTCTCTCTCTCTCTCTCTAAGCTGAGCAGTCATCGAGTGCAGACGTGTTTTCAATTAGCTCCATTTCCAGTTTTGACTCTCTCTCATATGCACACACACTATTCATGTCGCTGTAAATGGGGTTTCAATCATTATTCTGTCTGTTGAGCGACATGATCAGAGCTTAAAGCCACCTGGTTGTTTCTGCGTTGCCTGTAGCCATTACATTCCCATCAACCTGCAGCAAGGCTACATAGCTTGCCTTTTATCTGTGTGACATAGCTCTTGTTGTGGCTGTGACAAATTCTCGAGCTGGTAAGTTTCTAGAGACATGCTCTTCTTGTCCACGTGCAGAGCGTACTGTGCCGCCTACTAGCAGTGAATTAACTGATTTCACCGAGGAAACAGCCCGAAATCCGCTTTGAAAGTATGGAAATGACATGCCACTAGCATATTTGATCACGTCAAGACAAAACTTCCTTTTATTTCTGAAAATTCGCTGTCTAAACCTCACTTTACCATGTCCCAAGGCGGCCGTAAAGAAACAGTTCTGTGCCGTTTGCATACAGGCCACTCGTTTCACACCCATTCTTATCTTTTAAAAGGTGAAGAAGCTCCGTGGTGCATTCCATGTCATGTACCACTCACAATGAAACATATCCTTTTAGAGTGTTGGGACTTGGATGATGTGAGACATCAAACACTTTACAGTAGGCTCCACGAAACCCTTGTTCAGAGATGTCCCACCTGATGTGATATTTGAATATCTGAGGGTGGTTAACATTTTTCATCGATCTGTGATTTTACAGAGGAAAGATTTTAAGCAAAATGTCCGGTGTGTTTTTGGAAGGTGTGGTTTAAAGATTTGTATGAATGTGTTTTTCCTTTAATAACTTGTGTGTTGACTTCAACACAGTGACAGCCCTGATATGGCCCTTTGCGGTCGGCTGGGCTGTGAGCAACATTAGCATTACCAGCTACAAGCAACACAAAGCCCTAAATTTCAAGTGCTGCTCTACGCTTAAAGTCGAATACGTTTTCCTGAAATGCTGCAGCTCAAAGTTTCTTTACCCACTGTTAGTGTTACTTTGACTTTTCCAATCATTTCCTGCTGAAAGGGAAAGGCTCTCAGAAGAAGCAATCTTGGCTTCGTTTTTTTTTATATTTTTATTTTTTTGCTTTTTTTCTGCCTTTTTTTTTTGTTATTTTGCTCCTTCCCCTTCTTAATCATTCTGCTTTGCTCAGGACTGTGTGTTGTGTTTTCAGGTTTTTACTACAGCTTATCAAGCCATCTCGTTTAGCTGTGTGTTGTGTTTTCAGGTTTCTACTCCAGCTTATCAAGCCCTCTCGTTTAGCTGTGTGTTGTGTTTTGAGGTTTCTACTACAGCTTATCAAGCCCTCTCGTTTAGCTGTGTGTTGTGTTTTCAGACTTCTACTAGAGCTTATCAAGCCCTCCCGTTTAGCTGTGTGTTGTGTTTTCAGGTTTTTACTACAGCTTATCAAGCCCTCTCGTTTAGCTGTGTGTTGTGTTTTCAGGTTTCTACTCCAGCTTATCAAGCCATCTCGTTTAGCTGTGTGTTGTGTTTTGAGGTTTCTACTGCAGCTTATCAAGCCCTCTCGTTTAGCTGTGTGTTGTGTTTTGAGGTTTCTACTACAGCTTATCAAGCCCTCTCGTTAAGCTGTGTGTTGTGTTTTCAGGTGTCTACTGCATCTTATGAAGCCCTCTCGTTTAGCTGTGTGTTGTGTTTTCAGGTTCCTACTACATCTTATCAAGCCCTCTCGTTTAGCTGTGTGTTGTGTTTTGAGGTTTCTACTGCAGGTTATCAAGCCCTCTCGTTTGGCGTCTCTGTTTCCGGAGATTCTTCCTTTTGTTTTTTTTTTTTTAAATTAATCTTATGTGTCTCTCCTTGGCGTCTGGACTTTGAAGGTGTCTTCAGCCTAGGCCTTTTTTTTTAAAGCGTCACGGCAGGTTCTGTATTCAATATTGCCATGTGTAGCAAGTTGTGCTCTGGTGTTCTTTTTATTATCAGAGCACGCAATTTGTTAACTCATTCCTCTCTACACCCCCCCTTCTCCCCCTGCCTTTTTATTTTGCCCTGGCGGGTGGGAAGATTGGTTTCTGGCGTTTCGCCCGGAGAGCTTGTGCACATCTAACGTCTGAACAATCGGCTTTCATGTTCTTGGCACAATAGTTTGAATTCTGGCCTTGAACTTCCCACGTCTTATCTGCTGGCACAATGCGCCACTATTCCATTAAAGTCTTCGTGCAACTTTGTTCTGTCTTGTGGATAATAATGCTAATGATATAATTGGAGGATTTGTTTTCATAGATGCATGGGAATTCCACCAGGTCATTGCTCATTGTCTTTTGTAAACTTTCAGTCATTATTGGGTTGGTGCCGATGGGTTCATCATTCTCCCCGATTTGGGTGAACACAGGCAGCATCTCTTGATGTTTGTACTGGAGGTATGGTGGAGAAAGGAATGTCAAAGAACCGGCTCACAGAGCTGACACCTGTTTCACTGCAATGCCATCTGCTCTTTTCCCCCAAAACCCCCGTTGACTGTTCCTGAAAGTCAGTGATCCAGCCATATGTCAGTAAGAGGACATTCCAGAGACAGCGTGACGGCAGGTCTACTGAGAACTCTCAACCCTCCTCCCTCCACCCCCCCCCCTTCCTCTCTCTCGACAAGTGTTTTGTCCCTGACCTTACGCTCTGAGGGTGCATGCCGACTCCAGTCATGACTTGCAGATGCCATGTCAGATGCCATGCCAGATGTTGTCAGAAATGTGTTTGGTGCTGCTTGGATTCAGGCCTGCTCCTCCATTAAGATTGCGACCACGAGAACACAGAAAGCAAAGGTAGTGGGGAACAGAACTGTCCTTGGAACAAAATCGGACAAAGTGCGTGCAAAATTCAAAGATACTGAAGAGATCTGTCCTTACAGAAGGCCGTAGAACTACATAGAGTAAGCTTCATGCAACATGTCCAGTGTTAGAAAAACCATGGTAGGTGCGATGTGAATGTGGCCAATGTGGTCAGAATGAGGAATGTATTGTCAGAATGTGGCAGGTGCAGTAAGGATGTGGCAGGTGCAGTGAGGATGTGGCAGGTACAGTGAGGATGCGGCAGGTGTGGTTATAATGTGGTAGGTGTGGTTAGAATGTGGCAGGTGTGGTTACAATGTGGCAGGTGTGGTTAGAATGTGGCAGGTGTGGTTAGAATGTGGCAGGTGCAGTGAGGATGTGGCAGGTGTGGTTAGAATGTGGCAGGTGTGGTTAGAATGTGGCAGGTGTGGTTAGAATGTGGCAGGTGTGGTTAGAATGTGGCAGGTGCTGTGAGGATGTGTCAGGTGCATGTGAGGATGTGTCAGGTGCAGTGAGGATGTGGCAGGTGCAGTAAGGATGTGGCAGGTGTGGTTAGAATGTGGCAGATGTAGTGAGAATGTGGCAGGTGTGGTAAGAACCACACACATAGTGTGATAGTTCCCACAGTATGAACATCATGCAGAAAATGCATTCAGGCGAATTATTTGGTAAGCGTGTGTAGACTTACAGTATCGACTCCATAGAAGAATTTACACACAACTGGTCGGACTACTGAGGGGAGGGAGGGAGGAGAGAGAGAGAGAGAGAGAGAGAGAGAGAGAGAGAGAGAGAGAGAGAGAGAGAGAGAAGGCATATTAATGTTTGATGTCTCAGTTATTCACTGCAAGGATAACTTGTCATTCATCGTTCTCGTCATTTGATACAGAAATGCACTCTCTTTCACGTTCCTTTTAGATTTCAGATATCGCAAGAGAATGGGAAACGAACTGTCAGCAAGACATAGCATAAGCCACAGGGGTACAGCGGTTAGGGTCGTAGGCTGAGGGCTGGGAGGCAGTGGGTTCTACCCCATGAGCGTCATTAGCTGAATGCGTTTGAGTGTTGTATCCCCAGTCAGCTCCTACGTAGAGTAAAGTGTGCGAGGCCCTGACAGGGAAAACTAGAACCACTGAGTTGACTTTCAAAGACATCATGTTTCTGTTTCTGTGAACGCTTCTCAAATTCCTTCACTAGTGCTGCAAGGGGCAGTCGCATTCCTGCCTGGTTAACGTCAGGATATTTTTTTTCCGACGAACTCATATGATTCAGCCCGGAAAGGTGCCTAATAGCGTTATCTGTATCATCCCTATTGATCATCAACCAAACCAGACCAAACAGTAATACAGCTATACGAATGACAGATCACAAGCGGTATTCATTTCCCATATGCTTTTATTAGGTGCAGGAGAAACTTCAAACACAAGCCCACAACCATATCACACCCTTGATGACCGTACCATTGTCGTCATGTTCAGTCGGCATATGGAGTAAACGACATTTTTCAACTATGTCTGTAGATACCCACAATGTACATGGATCATTTACCATTTAGATTATACCATCCCCAAACCATTGCACTGCTCCAAAGGAAGTTTGACGTTCATAAATGGCTATCCACAAAAAACCCTTACGTCCGTGCATTTTTCTCTCCTTTATACTTAATTCCCTTCATTTACTCAAGGTAAAGGTTAGTTGATTACGCTTGTTTGTCTATGATATTTGATTATTCAATATATAAATTGTCAACAGTGGAGGATTGCATTTTCTTACGGTATATCCCAATGTGGGGCATACAATGAGCTTTAAAAAAAAAAAAAGAAAAACAGTGAAATAACTATGCTGGAAGTTCGGTGAACCTGACCAGCTCATTGAGATAAATGACATTTGAAGAGTTACCTTCCCTACCCATAACCTTTATTTTTCTGCAAGTTGCCACCAAGTCTTTATTTCTCTTTGTTATACTTAAACGTTTTTAGAAGAATATTGTATTTCGTCTTTCTACTTTTTAGTATACAGTGCAAATACTAATGTGTTAAAACTAAAATGTTTATTCAAGCTTTTTTTTATGGTTGTAAATGTTCTATTTTAACGCCTCCCCCCCCCAGCACATTTCTGCAATATGCTTGGCTTGATGAAAACAACCTAAAACTCTGTAGCCTAACAAGTGTCCAGGCCAGGCAAAAAAAACCCACACAATGTCGGTCAGACTGGAATTGCCCCTGTACCTATGGGGGTATTTCCCATTTTGGATCACAGCATGGCATTGAAAGACTCTGAAGAAAAGAAGATGTAACCAACAGTCTGATGATGTGTCTATGGTGAGCTGCAACCAGCACTGCGTTTCCATGGAGGTCAGAAGAAACGATTCAGACACTCTCAAAACATCCATCAACGCGTTAAGCATCAACCCAGAAACTATTCAGACACTCTCAAAGCACCCATGAACGCGTTAAGCATCAACCCTGACACATGGGAACCGACTGCCATGGATGAAGCTTAATGGCGCTAGCTACTCTATCCACAAAGATGCCAGTTCGTGTGAAAACAGGAGGACAGCTGCAAGCAGTGCAACAAAAGAGACAGGCAAGGAAAGCCCGCGCCAGCAATCTAGAGGACCTCTCCCACATTCCCTGTCTAAGCTGTCACCGCACTTTCCATGCACGCATCGGCTTGATCAGACACCCGCATACCCACAAATCGGCTCCCCCCCCCCCCCCCCCGCCCTCCCACTCAACCACAAGATGACTGAAGTGGTCCTCGTCGGGCAAACCACAACAGATGTGTACAACTGTGCCTTCTGTACCTAATTCCTTTCACTCTGTCAGGAGTTTCAAGATTGAAGGATTGAATATCTAAACTTGTTTTCCTCCACTTGACCTAGATATTCGTTCAGTAAAGTGAACGTAGAGAAAGTGGCCAAACTGATCATCCCATCAATAACCCCAAACGTTTCAGGAATAATTACAACGTCAGGTGACAAATCACCAGATACCTATAATTAGCACAGAACGATTTAAACATAGAAACTTTAGCTAGCAAGAGAATGTCAGTGAATAGCCACAATGATAACAATGAATGGTACATAACTTATTCCCTCAGATAAATGGCTTAAGTAGATACCCGTCCTGATCATAGAGCTGTTACCATCATGGTCACTGCTTCAAAGAAATATTGCATACGACCATGTCAGAAGATGTCGATGACAAATGCAAAAATATTCTGTGTGTGTGTGTGTGTGTGTGTGTGTGTTGTGTGTGTGTGTGTGTGTTGTGGTTGTGTACAATAGTATATATATATATATATATATATATATATATGTGTGTGTGTGTGTGTGTGTGTGTGTGTGTGTGTGTGTGTGTGTGGAGTGAAAGAGACAGAGACATAGGGGAGCGATTTCAGACCATCCAATAAAGAACATTTAATCACTGGGAGATGCACATAATCAAGAAATTACTGTCAAATAAAGCCCATCAAATAAAAGATGCAACCTTGTCACTAGACACCCACAAAGGTCATAGCAAAGGTGAAGATCACCGAGAATCAGCAAAGAAGACTTCGTGTCAACTGAGGAACTATTTGATTAATTAGATAATTCAATTGAAACAATGGATGGCTTCTGCAAGAAAACAACAATAACAGCAACAAAATGCGTACTAGCAAGACTGCATTCCCAAGGACATTTAGCGGGGAAGGGGCGTGTGGGGGTGCAGCAAATGAAACAAGCAAAAATCCTTGCAAAACAACGAGCATAGAATAGCACCCTGCATGCTTTCTGTACGATTTGAAGGCTCGGTTTATTTCATACAGAGACGTACCTTTTCTTTAATATGTTGTAAAGTCTGTTCTAACAAGTTGTTGTTTTCCCATTTTCGGTACTTATACTAATGTCCTCAACAAAACAATACGTTTTGTCTCTTTTTTTTTTGACAGTTCAAGATCGACCAACCAAAAAACACAACTGAATCTTATGAGTTACCAATCCATTCTACCACAAGAAAAGCATCTCCAGCTGTCGAAAGACTGACACTGGTTTTAAAAGTCAGTTTCGCCAATGTTTTATGATAATTTATTTCCTTGTATTCGTGCCAACAAAGCATCATATACAAGTGTACAAGCATGTAAGTAGCGATTCGTAATAATCGTAGAAAGCGTCCTGCAGAAAGTCTAGCATCGGATACATGTGTACAAGCCTATAAGTACCACTCCGTAATAATGGAAGGAAAAGGGTTAGGCAGAAAGCCCTTATAATTCATATGTAGGTATGCGTGAATGTATAATGTATGTATGTGTGTGTGGATGGATGGATGGCTAGATGGATGGATGGATGGATAGAATCATGTATGTATGTATGTATGTATGTATGTATGTATGTATGCGTGTAAGTATGCATGTGTTATGTATGGATATATGCAAGTATGTATGTATGTACGTACGTATATATGTATGTATGTATGTATGTATATATATATATATATATATATATATATATATAACACCACACACACACACACACATATATGTAAGCATGTACTGCACTTTGAACGTTCATTGTTCTTGCTGTCGTCGTCGTCGTCGTCCTCCTCGTCGTCGTCGTCGTCGTCGTCCTTGTAGTCGTTGTGCCCATGAAATGAAACGTTCGTTCTCTTTCGCAGAGGCGAAGGGCCGTCAGTGTACTTTGTACATCTGGTTATCGTCGCGGACTGTTGCTGATGCAGTTGGCCAAGTTGGACAGCGTTGTCGATTCACATCGTCTGACGGCCGCCCGCTTCGCACGCTGGTTGCCGAGGTTGTGGAAGGCCGTGACGGCGGCAGTGCACTGTGAACTGCAGACAGGAACAGAACGAAGCAGGAATGGTAAAAAAGGGCAACACCCAAGAACTTCTTCTTCTTCTTCTTCTTCTGCGTACGCAGGCTGATACTCATGTGGACACTCCCTATGATTATGGACAGGCAAGTAAAGTCATCTACCCTACAAAGGGAGTGGAGTTTTGTGTGCATGACCGTTTTTTTTTTATCCCGCCATTAAGGCAGCCATACTCCATCTTCGGGGAAGGTGCATGCTATGTGTAACGTGTCATCCATACCAACGGCCAAACTGGCCTTCCCTTCCGAAAGTTGGTGATGGGATTTGACGTGTGTGCAAGATGTTATGCGTGCGTTCACACACGGAACCTCGGTTTATAGTCTCATTCGAAGGACTGTATGGGAAATGGAGTCAGAACTAATGTTAACTCCGAGGGAAAAATCCCCCTGTACCGAAACGGCCCGGCGGAGCAAACGTAGCTAGCTACTGCTGCAACTACAAAGAATATCAACGTCGTTTCAACATCCCAGATACACTGAAACTGCCTACGAACAGCCATAGGTACTTACATCCGTTCGCTGTACTTCATGTCTATGTATAGATATGTCACTGGTGTAAATAGGTTTTTTGTTTGTTTGTTTGTTTGCCTGTTTGTTCTGTTTTTTGTTTTGGTTTTCGTTGTTGTTGCTGGGTTTTTTTTTACGGGAGGGGGGAGGGGGGGGGGGGTACTCACCGTTGGCTGGACATTGTCATTAGTGTCATCACTATTGTTTTTGTTGTTGTTGTTGTTGTTGTTGTTGTTGTTCCTCTTCTTCTTCTTCTTCTTCTTCTTCTTCTCTCCTCCTCCTCTCCTTCTCCTCCTCCTTCTTCTATTATCATTTTCTTATCACCTTCATCATCATCATCATCATCATCATCATCATCGTCATCGTCATTATTATTATTATTATCTCATCATCATCATCATCATCATCATCATCATTATTATTATTATCATTATCGTTATTGTTATTGTTATTGTTATTATTATCATTATCATTATTACCATTATTATCATTGTTGCTGCTGTTGCTGCTGCTGCTGCTGCTGCTGCTGTGACTACTACCACTATTACTACTATTATTACTACCACTACTACTACTGCTGCTGCTGCCGCCGCCGCTGCTACTGCTGCTACCACAACAGCTACCAACACGCCCACCGCCACCACCACCACGTTCATCTGTCACAATGTTCACTATACATCGTATGAGGTCTTTCTCCCGTTATAATGTTAGGTATGCACTGTATTATGTCCTTTACTTGTCATAATGGTAGCTATATACTGTACCGTGTGTTTCACCTGACACAATGGTAGCTATACACCGTACAGTAGTCACCGTACTATGTCCATCACCTGTCACAATGGTAGCTATACTTTTTACAGTAGTCACCGTACTATATCCATCACCTGTCACAACGGTAGCTATACACTGTAGTCACCGTACTATATCCATCACCTGTCACAATGGTAGCTATACACTGTACAGTAATCACCGTACTATATCCATCACCTGTCACAATGGTAGCTATACACTGTACAGTAGTCACCGTACTATATCCATCACCTGTCACAATGGTAGCTATACACTGTACAGTAGTCACCGTACTATATCCATCACCTGTCACAACGGTAGGTATACACTGTACAGTAGTCAGCGTACTATGGTACTATGTCCATCACCTGTCACAACGGTAGCTATACACTGTACAGTAGTCACTGTACTATGGTACTATGTCCATCACCTGTCACAACGGTAGCTATACACTGTACAGTAGTCACCGTACTATGGTACAATGTCCATCACCTGTCACAACGGTAGATATACACTGTACAGTAGTCACCGTACTATGGTACTATGTCCATCACCTGTCACAACGGTAGCTATACACTGTACAGTAGTCACCGTACTATGTCCATCACCTGTCACAACGGTAGCTATACACTGTGCTATGTCCTCCACCTGTCATAGTATCAGTTGTAAACTGTATTATTTCCTTCACTGGTAACAATGACAGCTAAATACTGTACTCTATCTTTCCCCTGTCACAATGTTGCGCGCGCGCGCGCCTCACACACACACACACACACACACACACACACACACACACACACACACACACACACACACACTATATTCTATTCTCGACCTGTCACAATGCTTCCTATACACTGCACTGTGTCCATACACTATACTCTGCCCACTCCCTGTCACAATGTTAGGTATACACTGTACTATGTCAATCACCAGTCACAATCATCTGTCGCAATGCTAGTTATACACTGTACTGTGTCCTTCACCTGTCACAATGTTAGTTATACACTGTACTGTGCCTATCATCTGTCACAATGTTAGTTATACACTGTATTATGTCCTTCACCTGTCACAATGTTAGTTATACACTGTACTGTGTCCGTCATCTGTCACCATGTTAGTCATACACTGTACTGTGCCTATCATCTGTCACAACGTTAGTTATACACTTGTACTGTGTCCATCATCTGTCACAACGTTAGTTATACACTGTACTATGTCCACCACCTGTCACAACGTCAGTTATACACTGTACTGTGTCCATCGCCTGTCACAATGTTAGTTATACACTGTTACTGTGTCCATCATCTGTCACAATGTTAGTTGTACACTGTACTATGCCTATCATCTCTCACAACGTTAGTTATACACTGTACTATGCCTATCACCTGTCACAATGTTAGTTATACACTGTACTATGTCCATCACCTGTCACAACGTTAGTTATACACAGTACTATGTCCATCACCTGTCACAACGTTAGTTATACACTGTACTATGTCCTTCGTCTGTCACAATGTTAGTTATACACTGTACTGTGTCCTTTAACTGTCAGAATGTTACACACCATCATCTGTCAGCACGTCAGTTATGCTTTGTACTGTGTCCATTACCAGTCAAAAGGTTAGCTGTACGCAATATTGTACTATGGACCGGTCACAAGATCACATCATGCTTACTCAGAGCTATGTTGCTGGACGTTCTGGTCAAGAAGGGCGTAGAGGATTTTCCGCGGGTTGCTGGTCAGGCCCTGAAAGGGTCTGTCAAAAGCCCTGTCCCGTCTGCCAGAACACAGAGTGTGGGGGAACCTGCTTCTTCTGTGCCTCGACACCCTACGCTCATCCGCCTGCACAATGGCCACAGCAGATCATAGTACATATGCAGCTCAAATGATTGCCCGTACAGGATCAGACATGAATCCAAATCCATCGTCTCCTTACGCTGACTAAATTCACTGAAATGTTCACGATCTAGATGTGAGTATCGTCATACCAGTAACTTCACATTCACGGTGAATTACCGTTCTCTGTCCACTGTGAATCATTATTCAGTGCAAATTGTCATTCTGTGATGGAGAATTCAATGCGAATCATTATTCAGTGCACATTGCCATTCTGTGATGGAGAATTCAATGTGAATCATTATTCAGTGCACATTGCCGTTCTGTGATGGAGAATTCAATGTGAATCATTATTCAGTGCACATTGTCGTTCTGTGATGGAGAATTCAATGTGAATCATTATTCAGTGCACATTGCCATTCTGTGATGGAGAATTCAATGTGAATCATTATTCAGTGCACATTGCCATTCTGTGATGGAGAATTCAATGTGAATCATTATTCAGTGCAAATTGTCATTCTGTGATGGAGAATTCAATGCGAATCATTATTCAGTGCACATTGCCATTCTGTGATGGAGAATTCAATGCGAATCATTATTCAGTGCACATTGCCATTCTGTGATGGAGAATTCAATGTGAATCATTATTCAGTGCACATTGCCGTTCTGTGATGGAGAATTCAATGTGAATCATTATTCAGTGCACATTGTCGTTCTGTGATGGAGAATTCAATGTGAATCATTATTCAGTGCACATTGCCATTCTGTGATGGAGAATTCAATGTGAATCATTATTCAGTGCACATTGCCATTCTGTGATGGAGAATTCAATGTGAATCATTATTCAGTGCAAATTGTCAATCTGTGATGGAGAATTCAACGTGAATCGCCATTCAGAGTGGTACACCATTTTTTTTTTTTAGATGAATTATTCCGTGTGGTTCATTATTTTTCACTTAATTATGCAGCAGGAGCCATGATTCTGTGAGATGCGCCAATTCTGTGTTTCATGTTTCACCTGCCACTAGTCAAGATGATTGAGCATACTGTGATTAACAATTCAGTGTGAGTTCCCGTGAGAAAGACTTCAGTGTGAGGTCCTACGAAAAACATTTAAATGAAAGTTCCGGCTCAGTTCTGCACCTGACCATTCAATATAGTCGCCACTCAGTAGGATCCAATATTTGTGATCAATTATTCAGCAGTCACCATTAAGTGCAACTGACAATCCTGTGATTAATTATTCCTTAAGATTCATCATTTACTGTAATTTCCCTTTCTGTGATCAATGACTCACCTTTTTGGTAGGAATCTCCATTTAGTGTAATGTACCATTCTGTGATCAACCATTTAGAAAGAATCTCTGTCTGTGTAATGTACCATTCTGTGATCAACATGTTTAGAAAGAATCTCTGTTCAGTGTAATGTACCATTCTGTGATCAACTTTAGAAAGAATCTCTGTTCAGTGTAATGTACCATTCTGTGATCAACTGTTTAGAAAGAATCTCTGTTCAGTGTAATTACCATTCTGTGATCAACTGTTTAGAAAGAATCTCCGTTCAGTGTAATGTACCATTCTGTGATCAACTATTTAGAAAGAATCTCCGTTTAGTGTAATGTACCATTCTGTGATCAACTATTTAGAAAGAATTCTCTGTTCAGTGTAATGTACCATTCTGTGATCAACATTTAGAAAGAATTTCGTTGAGTGTAATGTACAATTCTGTGATCAACTATTTAGAAAGAATCTCCGTTCAGTGTAATGTACCATTCTGTGATCAACTTTTAGAAAGAATCTCCGTTCAGTGTAATGTACCATTCTGTGATCAACCATTTAGAAAGAATCTCTGTCAGTGTAATGTACCATTCTGAATAACTATTAAGAAGAATCTCGACTCAGTGTATGTACCTTCTGTGATCAACATTTTAGCAAAAATTTCCTTGAGTGTAATGTACAATTCTGTGATCAAACCATTAGAAAATGTCCCTTTGATGTAATGTACCATTCTGTATCAACCATTTAAATGACTTCGTTGAGTAATGACAATTCGTGATTCAACCATTAGAAGGAATCTCCATGAGTGTCAATGTACTATTCTGACATTAACTATAAGTAAGTGTCACACTGCAGTGTGAGTAGCTTCCTGTTTTCCACCATTTAACATGATGCACAAGTGCTTGACTCTAATATAATCATATCAAACGATCACCAATCAACTGTCATTTGGATCAAAAAATACACTTCGTATCACTCAAATGTTCATCCACAAGACAGTCTACCCAAGAAACAAAATGCCAACGTACAAACGCATTGACGAAGGAAATCATCTGAGCAGCGTGAAAGACATGTCCAATTCAGACTGTGAAAAAGGCACAGTCTATGAATCATCAATCCATACAACGTAATTACTGTCAGAAAAAAAGTTATTCTACACAGTCTATGAAACATCAATCCATACGCAATTACGTGAGAAAAAGAAGTAGTTCTACACAGTCTATGAAACATCAATCCATACGCAATTACTGTGAGAAAAAAGCAGATTCTACATAGTCTATGAAACATCAATCCAACGCAATTACTATCAGAAAAAAGGTATTCTACACAGTCTATGAATCATCAATCCAAACGTGATTATTGTCAGAAAAAATTCTACACAGTCTATGAATATCAATCCAACGTAACTTACTGTCAGAAAAACGGTAGTTTCTACACAGTCTATGAATCATCAATCCATACGCAATTACTGCCAGAAAAAAGGCAGTTTCTACACAGTCCCATGAACATCAATCCATAAAGCAATTACTGTCAGAAAAAGGCAGTTTCTACACAGTCTATGAATCATCAATCCATACGCAATTACTGCCAGAAAAATGCAATTTCTACACAGTCTATAAACATCAATCCAAACGTAATACTGTCAGAAAAGGCAGTTTCTACACAGTCTATGAATCATCAATCCATACGCAATTACTGTCAGGAAAGTGAATTTCTATGCTGTCTATGAAACATCAATCCAAACGTAATCACTGTCAGAACAAAAATAAAGTCTACACAGTCTATGAATCATCAATCCAAA
The DNA here is from genome assembly GCA_033310375.1 of Conus canariensis. Lineage (NCBI taxonomy): Eukaryota > Metazoa > Mollusca > Gastropoda > Neogastropoda > Conidae > Conus > Conus canariensis. Next base: position 38,228,902 of record CM065741.1, on the reverse strand, counting down.
CGTGATTATTGTCAGAAAAAGGCAGTTTCTCCACAGTCTATGAATCATCAATCCAAACGTAATTACTGTCAGAAAAAGGCAGTTTCTACACAGTCTATGAATCATCAATCCATACGCAATTACTGTCAGGAAAGTGAATTTCTACACAGTCTATGAATCATCAATCCAAACGTGATTATTGTCAGACAAAAAAATAAAGTCTACACAGTCTATGAATCATCAATCCAAACGTGATTATTGTCAGAAAAAGGCAGTTTCTCAACAGTCTATGAATCATCAATCCAAACGTAATTACTGTCAGAAAAAAAGTTAGTTTCTACACGGGATTCACGTATGATGCTGAAGGCCATCAACGAACAGGAAGACAGAAGTCCTCAAATCACAGATCACAGACGCATCTGAGAACAGTTAATCATTAATACTTCGGAAATGAAGTTAAGTTACATGACAGGTCCAATAAAATGGATCTCTCTCTCTCTCTCTCTCTCTCTCTCTCTCTCTCTCTCTCTCTCTGCGTGCATGTGTGTGTGTGTGTGTGTGTGTGTGTGTGTGTGTGTGTGTGTGTGTGTGTGTGTGTGTGTGTGTGTGTGTTTGTGTGTGTAGTGTGTGTGTGTGTGTGTGTGTGTGTGTGTGTGCGTGTGTGTGTAAATGGGAGGTGGGTGGGTGGGTGGGTGTGTTATCTAAAAAGGTATCATTTTTAGCCGAAATAAAACTCTCTCTCTCTCTCTCTCTCTCTCTCTCTCTCTCTCTCTCTCTCTCTCCTCCCCCTCAGTGAGAGAGTACAAGTAGTAAATGCATATAAGTATCTTGGAATCTTTTTCTCAACAAGACTCAGTTTTAGTTTTGCGTGCCAAAGTATAGCTAATAAAGGGAAGAAAGCGGTTATTCTCTTGCTTCATGTCTTATATAAATTAGATTGCAATGCTTTCAGTGTCTTTAGTAAACTATTTGACTCTCAGATTCAGTTGCAAAGTGAGACGACTGCAGGCGGAAATCTAAACAAATCTTAAATAAATGTTAGCAAACCGCCCAGAGAAACGTGGACAAACGAGTCACAAGACAAAACACAACGCGTTTCGATCTCTTAGGTCTTCTTCAGGTGAGAAACAAACGAATAAAATAACGAAAATTCACTTAGCTTTGATCGCTTCGGATCGCTTCAGAGTTCAGCACAAGGAAGAAGACGTTGAATCAACGCCTTCTTTTATTTTATTCGTTTGTTTCTCACCTGAAGAAGACCTAAGAGGTCGAAACGCGTTGTGTTTTGTCTTGTGACTCGTTTGTCCACGTTTCTCTGGGCGGTTCGGTAACATTTATTTAAGATTTCTCAGATTCAGCTAATGCTACAGTATGGTGCGGAAATATGGGCTTTTGAAAAAAACGACAGAAATAGAAAAAGTACATTTGTTTGCATTGAAACGCTTTCTTAATGTCGATAGTCGAACGCCAAATGATCTCGTTTATGGTGAACTAGGCAGATATCCAATTTACCTCAATTCATACATGAAATGTGTTAAGTATTGGCTGAAACTGACCAGAATGAATGAAGATAGGCTGCCGTTTAAGGCATACAAAATGTTATTAAATTTAGATTCTCATGGGAAGAGGACTTGGGTTACAAATATTCGTCATTGTTTAAATTCTTATGGATTTTCGTATGTCTGGGACAACCAGGGTGCTCAAAATATATCAGTTTTTTTTAAAACATCTTTTAGGTAAAGAATTATTGATTGTAGATGGCAGGACTGGCATGATCACATATATAGTAGCGACAGATTTGCACAGTACAGGTTGTTTAAAACTACTCATTTGAGAGAACTGTATATTGAGCTAAAAATGAATAGATATATAAAAAGTGAATTGACCAAGTTTCGATTTGGTGTGTCTCGTATTGCATGCCATTGCTTTAGATACAGCGTCAGAAATGAAAATATGCTTACATGCCGTCTATGCAACATTGGAAAAGAAGATGAATTGCACTTTTTATTTTGCTGCCCTGCCCTGAATGATCTTAGAGAAAAATTCATACAACCGAAATACTATAAGGCTCCATGCAATTTCAGGTTAACTTTACTTATGTCGTCACAGCATGAGACTACAATGAAAAAATTAGCAATGTATATTTATCTGGCGCAAAATAGGCTGAAAATAGTTACTTCATAGAATGTTAGTTTTCAGTGTATACAATGAAGAATCTTATTTCGTTTATTAATTGTTGATTTGGTATATGTCACTGGCTTTTCTCTCGCTTAGTTGTGTGAACATCCCCCTTCAGTAAAGGGCCTAGGCCTTTATCTGAATAACATTTTTGAGTCTTTGAGTCTCTCTCCCCCTCCCCCCCCTCTCTCTCTTTCTCTCTCTCCGTGTGAATGATCTTTGAGTTGTAATTTAACTTTCAGTTTGAAGTATCCTTCAGTGTCATTTATCTTTCAGTTGTGATTTACAAGTGTTATCATCCATGCAGAGTGAGTCACCACCCACTAGTGTTATTCCCCATGATTTACCTATCAGTATGATTTGCCAGTCAGAGAGAGAGCCTTCACTGTCAGGCTAGCTTTTGAATTGAAATCATTGAAAAGACAACATACAAGAAAAGCTGTGAGGGGTTTTGGGGGTTGGTTTGTTTGTTTGTTTTTTTCTTCTCCTAATCTGCGTTTTGTGCTGGGGGCAGGTGGGACGACCTTTAGTCAATTTCCTACCGTGATCACGAGGCCAGTCACGGAAGAGAAGGTGAGAACTGGGGTGCAGCCATCCTTTTTGGTCTTGACTGAGAAGGAAGCCGTTCCATTGTCGTCGTCGTAGCCAAAACACAGATAGTCTGTATACCCCTCATGGTCACTGATAGTCCACAGCTCTTCTGGACTCTGCCGTGCGACAAAAAGGAAGACAAACTTCAAACAGGATTTACTGCTCCGCCGAACGAAAGAGACAAACAAACTACACAGACAAAGGACGACGCGTTTTGACCTGTTTGGTCTGCGTCAGACACGACAAACAGCATTCAAAATAATGACATCGAAGAACGAACAATAATCAGTTCTCTCCTCAAATTGGGCGCAGACATCGAGACGAACGTGAATCTGACCTTGCCTTATAAGCAGGAAAGATGACAGATAGATTTCACCACCCTCACCCTGCCGTGCTGAGGGGTGTGCTACTTGTAATCAATACGGATGACATACTTTTCCATGGAATGTAACAAGCGCGCATGGCATATTTTTGTTCCCTGTGAGGTAATCAGAATGGATGGTAAATCGCTACCAGCAATACATCAGACGAATGACATACTTTTCCCTGCTGTACACTCAGCATGGATCACATAGTTTTTCACAGCAGTGTGATAGGTTTGAAAGACACACATCATCATAACAGATTGCATACGGTTCCCCTGACACATTGTCAGCATGAATGGCATACTTTCCCCTGACACATCATCAGCATGGATGGCATACTGTTCCCCTGACACATCATCGGCATGGATGGCATACTGTTCCTCAAACACATCATTAGCATGGATGGCATACTGTTCCTCAAACACATCATCGGCATGGATGGCATACTGTTCCTCAAACACATCATCGGCATGGATGGCATACTGTTCCTCAAACACATCATTAGCATGGATGGCATACTGTTCCCCTCACACATCATCAGCATGGATGGCATACTGTTCCCCTCACACATCATCAGCATGGATGGCATACTGTTCCTCAAACACATCATTAGCATGGATGGCATACTGTTCCCCTGACACATCATCAGCATGGATGGCATACTGTTCCTCAAACACATCATTAGCATGGATGGCATACTGTTCCTCAAACACATCATCAGCATGGATGGCATACTGTTCACTGACACATCATCAGCATGGATGGCATACTGTTCCCCTCACACATCATCAGCATGGATGGCATACTGTTCCCCTGACACATCATCAGCATGGATGGCATACTGTTCCCCTGACACATCATCAGCATGGATGGCATACTGTTCCCCTGACACATCATCAGCATGGATGGCATACTGTTCCCCTGACACATCATCAGCATGGATGGCATACTGTTCCCCTGACACATCATCAGCATGGATGGCATACTGTTCCCTCACACATCATCAGCATGGATGGCATACTGTTCCCCTCACACATCATCAGCATGGATGGCATACTGTTCCCCTGACACATCATCAGCATGGATGGCATATTGTTCCCCTGACACATCATCGGCATGGATGGCATACTGTTCCCCTCACACATCATCAGCATGGATGGCATACTGTTCCCCTGACACATCATCGGCATGGATGGCATACTGTTCCCCTCACACATTATCAGCATGGATGGCATACTGTTCCCTGACACATCATCAGCATGGATGGCATACTGTTCCCCTGACACATCATCAGCATGGATGGCATACTGTTCACTGACACATCATCAGCATGGATGGCATACTGTTCACTGACACATCATCAGCATGGATGGCATACTGTTCCCCTGACACATTATCAGCATGGATGGCATACTGTTCCCTGACACATCATCAGCATGGATGGCATACTGTTCACTGACACATCATCAGCATGGATGGCATACTGTTCACTGACACATCATCAGCATGGATGGCATACTGTTCCCTGACACATTCATCAGCATGGATGGCATACTGTTCCCTCACACATCATCAGCATGGATGGCATACTGTTCACTGACACATCATCAGCATGGATGGCATACTGTTCCCCTGACACATCATCAGCATGGATGGCATACTGTTCCCTGACACATCATCAGCATGGATGGCATACTGTTCACTGACACATCATCAGCATGGATGGCATACTGTTCACTGACACATCATCAGCATGGATGGCATACTGTTCCCTGACACATCATCAGCATGGATGGCATACTGTTCCCCTGCACACATCATCAGCATGGATGGCATACTGTTCACTGACACATCATCAGCATGGATGGCATACTGTTCCCCTGACACATCATCAGCATGGATGGCATACTGTTCACTGACACATCATCAGCATGGATGGCATACTGTTCCCCTGACACATCATCAGCATGGATGGCATACTGTTCCTGACACATCATCAGCATGGATGGCATACTGTTCACTGACACATCATCAGCATGGATGGCATACTGTTCCCCTGACACATCATCAGCATGGATGGCATACTGTTCACTGACACATCATCAGCATGGATGGCATACTGTTCCTGACACATCATCAGCATGGATGGCAACTGTCCTGACACATCATCGGATGGATGGCATACTGTTCCCTGACACATCATCAGCATGGATGGCATACTGTTCACTGACACATCATCAGCATGGATGGCATACTGTTCCCCTGACACATCATCAGCATGGATGGCATACTGTTCCCTACACATCATCAGCATGGATGGCATACTGTTCCCTGACACATCATCAGCATGGATGGCATACTGTTCCCCTGACACATCATCAGCATGGATGGCATACTGTTCCCCTCACACATCATCAGCATGGATGGCATACTGTTCCCCTGACACATCATCAGCATGGATGGCATACTGTTCCCTCAACACATCATCTACACATCATCAGCATGGATGGCATACTGTTCCCCTGACACATCATCAGCATGGATGGCATACTGTTCCCTGACACATCATCAGCATGGATGGCATACTGTTCCCCTGACACATCATCAGCATGGTGGCATCTGTTCATGACACATCATCGATCGATGGCAACTCTCAAGTGCACACTCCTCAGCCCAAAGGATGGCATACTGTTCCCTCGACACATCGCATGATGCATACTGTTTCCCCTGACACATCATCAGCATGGATGGCATACTGTTCCCTGACACATCATCAGCATGGATGGCATACTGTTCCCCTGACACATCATCAGCATGGATGGCATACTGTTCCCCTACACATCATCAGCATGGATGGCATACTGTTCCCCTGACATACTGTTCCTCACTCTCAGCATGAGCATAGTGCATACTGTTCACTGACACATCGTGCATGGATGGCAATACTGTTCCTGACACATCATCAGCATGGATGGCATACTGTTCCCTGACACATCATCAGCATGGATGCATACTGTTCCTACACTCATCAGCATGATGCATACTGTTCCTGACACATCATCAGCTGATGCATACTGTCCTGCACATCTCAGCTGATGCATATGTTCCTACATCATCAGCATGGATGCATATGTTCCCCTACATCATCAGCATGATGGCATGTCCCCTCACATCTCAGCATGATGATACTGTTCCCTACACATCTCAGCATGATGCATATGTTCCTCACTCTCAGCATGATGGATACTGTTCCCCTACACATCATCAGCATGAGGATACTGTTCCCTCAACTCTCGCATGATGGCATATGTTCCTCACACATCATCAGCATGATGATACTGTTCCTACACTCTCAGCATGATGATACTGTTCCTACACATCATCACATGATGCATACTGTTCCCTACACATCTCAGCAGGATGGCATATGTTCCCTACACATATCGCATGATGAATATGTTCCTACACATCATCAGCATGATGCATACGTCCCTCACATCATGCATGATGGATACTGTTCCGACACATCATCAGCATGGATGGCTACTGTTCCTACAATCTCAGCATGATGGCTACTGTTCCTACACATCATCAGCATGATGGATACTGTTCCCTGACACATCATCGCATGGTGGATACTGTCCTGACACATTCAGCATGGAATGGCATACTGTTCCCCTCACACATCATCAGCATGGATGGCATACTGTTCCCCTCACACATCATCAGCATGAATGGCATACTGTTCCCCTGCACACATCATCAGCATGATGGAATACTGTTCCCTACACATATCAGCATGATAGCATACTGTTCCCTCACAATCATCAGCATGGATGGATCACTGTCGTCCCCTGACACATCATAAAGCATGGATGGCATACTGTTCCCTCACACATCTCAGCATGGATGGCATACTGTTCCTTCACACATCATCAGCAATGACATCTGAGAAAGCATGTTCCCGACACATCATCAGCATGATGGCATACTGTTCCTGAACACATATCAGCCATAGATGGACATACTGTTCCCTCAACATCCTATACTGAAGCATGGACAATCATTGCAATATGTTCCCCCCCCTTCATCAGAATCATCTAGCATGAATGGCATACTGTCCCGAACATTCCGGCATGGATGGCATATTGTCCCATGCCATGTCATTAGCTTCATCAGTTTCATTTTGAGGTGGGGATGGGAACAGTGTTGAAAATCTGATCACAGACTGTGTGAAAGCTGGGAAGTGTAAAGTCTGAACATTTCTTCGCATGCTGTTGAGCAAAGTCCATCAACCAGATACAGAATCAGTCTGAGAAAGCTGTCCATCAGAGGAACAACTCATGCCGTACAGTTACGAAATAACACAACGATCGGTGACCACCTTACTTACCGAGTCAATGGATCCGTCATCACTGAAAGCAAAGAACAAATCTTTAATGTAGTTACAGTCTCCTATTTTAGCTTTCATGATGTCTTTTAGTCCGTGTCTAGAAGATCGTTACAGAACAATGGTGAATATATGTTTTAAATACAGTGTTGCAAACTACTAAGCTAGTTGAAAGTGTTACTTATGCTTTCTTTCTTTTAATTGTTTTTTTCGGTTTTGCTGTCTTTCCTGTTTCCTGTGTGTTCTTTCTGAACTAAGGCAGGGATTGGTTAGCTGGTCTGCCCCGTAACTCAGATGACCAATCGTTGTGGTCCTTTCAAGGCAGGGATTGGTTAGTTGCTCTGTCCCGTAACTCAGGCGACCAATCGTTGTGGTCCTTTTCCCATGTGAGTTTAGTTCATCAAGGCGACGTATTTGGGCCGATTGGATTCACTTGTGCCTATGCGTTGTTCAGCTTCGTTCAGGGCTCATTCAATTCTCAATGTTATACGGGTGGTTGATGTGTAAATTTGTGCTGCGTCCAGTATGGCCGTTCTTGTGAGCTGTGTTGCTCTTGATGTGACCAGGGTTCACTGTTTCATCGTTTTACTATCTACCCTGCTGAGGACTGAAATAGTCCGGTGACAGCTTTGTTGTTTGGTCGTCTGTCCATTCGAGGATGTTGGTGATGAAATAGTGTGGTGTTGTGGAGAAGGGAATACGTCTTGTTGTTGTTGTTTTGTCATGGTGTGTGGCGCTTTGTGTTTGTGGTTCTATCGTGTTTAGTAGCGTAGTGTGGCTTGACTCGTTGTCTGTTTGTGCTGTTGGCGTTTACATTGTTCGTTGCATTTATTCTCTCTCTACGACCAGTGCATACGTGTTCTGGTGTGGATGATCTCATAATGAGGCTAGGCACACATCATGGGTCTTTTATCTAGTAAAGCACATACCATCACACAAAGAGAGCATACTAGTGGGCCACACACACACACACACACACACACACACACACACACACACACACACACACACACGCCAGTGGACCACATAGAGACACACACCAATGGGCCATTTAGAGTTGCACACCGGAAAGCCATACATATTATTAAAGCACACATAGTCATCAACACACACGCGCACGCGCGCGCGCATACACACACACACACACACGCATACAACACACACACACCACACACATACACACCACACACCACGCACACACACGCACGCACGCACGCATGCACGACATACGCATGCACGCACACACACA
>CM065741.1:38195150-38207650 GCA_033310375.1 Conus canariensis | reverse complement strand
CCATCATGTCCTTCACAACCAGCATGTACAGCCCATCATCTCCTTCACTACCAGCATGTATAGCCCATCATGTCCTTCACTACCAGCATGTATAGCCCATCATGCCTTCATACCAGCATGTATAGCCATCATGTCCTTCACTACCAGCATGTATAGCCCATCATGTCCTTCACTATCAACATGTATAGCCCATCATGTCCTTCACTACCAGCATGTATAGCCCATCATGTCCTTCACTACCAGCGTGTATTGCCCATCATGGCCTGTCTTGAACACAAACCTGTTTATATCGCCTGCCCAGAGAGCTTTCGTCCGCTGATTAGGACTCATTAGTAGGACATGGCTGACCTCTGTCCATTATTCCTTTTTCAACTCCTTAAAATGTCTCTTGAAGACCCTTGTGTTGACCACTATCAGAACTGACTTCTGTCCATTCTTCCTTTTCAACTCCTGAAAATGTCTCTTGAAGACCCTTGTGTGGACCACTATCAGAACTGACTTCTGTCCATTCTTCCTTCTTCACTCCTTAAATGTCTCTTGAAGAACTGTCCAGTCAAAACGGTGCAGAAATCAACAGATGACCAGATGAACAGACACTCTCGCAACAAACAGAGAAACCATCTCTCTCCTGAGTCGCCTTTGAACCCGGTCAAGACGGGGCTGAAGACATGGAGGATGCGACGAGAGAAAGACACGCCACGAGTCCCCTGAGCGTGTCTCAGTGCCCAGGAATGACTCTCCCCAGACCCAGCGCCAAGACATTGCCAACGAGGACATCATGTTCAAACTGTGATACCATCGAGGAGGTCTTACAACGATCTTTGAGTTCCAAATAGAAAATGACGGTCTGGAAAAGGAGCCAGCCTGGAGGAATCAATGGCACGTGAGGACGACAGAAGAATCTTAAGAGGGGTGAACTTTACTACAGCCAATGAAGGAAAAAGAAAAGGCTTGAGCCATTCTATGAGATGAAGTTTGGAAGAGCAGTGGCTGAGCTTTGAGTTGTGAAGAGATGTGGGGATAGTTAGCGAAAGAAACTCTACAGCTGGTCAAGCCATGAGCGATAGCCGAACAGGTTGTACCAGTGATGAGTGACAATCAGTATCAGAGTCAGAGTTGTTACTAGCCTCTAGTACCATCCTCACGGATATTGCTTGTGAGTGTGACCGCCTCTCTAGTGACTGATGTCATCCCTCTGATCACATAGTGATGATTCAGCAGCAGCGGAGCTCTCAGTATAGCTGGCAGCTGGTAGTGTGGAAATGGCTGAAAGCGGAGGATGTGTTGTGATACTTAGGAAGCAAGCACCTAAAAATCTGCTAATAGATTGAACAGACATGCGGTGCCTTGGAGGAGACAACAAAATTATCCTTAATCCAAAATACTGTCTTTGGTCTGGAGTAAACTGTCCGAGACGGTTGACTAGAATGCTACTGACGACTGTGGGTACAACAACAGCAACAACAGCAAGAAGAAGAAGAAGCAAGAAGCAATACTTTAGAAGATATGGTATGAAACCACTATACAAGAAATCATCTGTTCCTGAAGAGCAAAACAAAACATCAACATCAAAGTAACTTAGCACTGTTGTTAGAATAACCACAGTGCGTGTTACTTGAAGGTAAACAAAGCAGCTACAACCCAAGTAGTAGGCACTGATTCTAGAAGATGAGGAATGAAACGACTTTGTTTTCCACAAAATCCTAAATCATGATTCCGACAGACAAACAAAACATCAGTGTCAGGACACTGAGCACTATTTCTAAAAGATGTGAAACAAAACATGAAAGTCTAAAACAATAAGCATCGTTTCTAAAAGACCAAGAACAAAACAACAATGTAAACAACAATGAGCATCCTCTTTAAAAGACAAAGAACAAAACAACAATCTTTTTAACGACGTGTATCATCTCTAAGAGACGACGAACGAAACACCATCAAATACAATCACTTAGTATTGTTATCAGCATAAGCATTATCATCAGTACAAAACTGTTAGCATCTTTTCTAGGATTGGATGGTGTATACACAATATAGACAAACCGAAAATGGAAGAAAACGAGGTCACAGTGACGTTTTCTTTTTTTTTTTTTTAATCATGTTTACAAGTTTACGAGTTACGTCTGCAGACGCTGAAATCCGCAGAAAGAAAAGAAAAGAAAGAAAAAAAGAAGAAGAAAAAACTTACTACGTCTGCATGTATATACACAATGACATGGTAAGAGCCCTTCGTAGCGGACTGGGCTCCAACGAATATGAGATAAAAACAAGATGCAAAGCATATAAACGTACTCCCAGTTTATCTTGAATACGTGTGAGATATTCAATAAAGAGGAAAAACCGTTTTGGGTCATTATAGCCGTTAGTAACGGCTATTCTGGTGAAAATAAAACATCGGGCATCATCCGTGACCCATAATGAACATACCTACAAATTTTCAGAAATATCGGCCGAGTACTTTCTGAGATATTCCATAAAGAAGAAAGACGTTATGGACCGTCATAGCCGTTAGTAACGGCTATAACGGTAAAATAAAACATCGGGCATCATCCGTGACCCATAATGAACATACCTACAAATTTTCAGAAAGATCGGCCCAGAAGGTTTGGCTGGAGCGAGTGGAACACATTTTGACCACGGACAGACAGACAGACAGACACAGACAGCATTTCTTCGTTCCCATTGTAAAGTACTCCCTGTTCTATAAGAACTGGGCGTACAATGAATAGACAAAGCCATAGCCATCACCACAGGCACCATCATTACTTCTACCATAACTCGGTCAGTGAAGAAACCGGCACTCACAGTGTTAATCTCAGCCATGCGCATGCCGCCCAGAAAGCCGTAGGATTCGGCGCGCCTGGAGCCAGAGGCGTAGAGCATGAAGGTCACGGTCGGGTCAAGGTGGTAGAGGTTATGAGAGCCAGGCTTCACCAGCGTCCAAAGGTGAACTTGGGAGGAGCCGCTGACAGGTGTCTGTGTTGCAAGTGATCACACCAGCTTTAGTGTTGAGTCTTCTTTCTCGCTCTCTCTCTCTCTCTGTCTCTCTCTCTCTCTCTGTCTCTTCTTCTTCTCTCTCTCTTCTCTCTCTCTCTCTCTCCAGTTATCTCTCTCTCTCTCTCTCTCAAAGTGCGGCGTTCATGTAGCATGCTAGTGAGTAGTAAAGTGACAGTAAGGTGTGTGAACTGTCAGCGAAGAACAGTAGCAGGCACAATGACTGACATTAATCTGTGGAGAAGCAGAATTGGTCATTTTTGTGCATCAGTGACAAGGTCACACAAACTTCACGAGGCCAGCCAGGTGCGCGGAAGCGAGGCGGTGTCGGCGACAGGTGTGTTGACATTGTTTTGCGTTGTTCTCAGTGAGTGTCTCCTCGGAAATTCGCTGAGAATCATCGCTACCTCAGTTGTGAGCGATGACACCTTATCACCACTGGGCCTTTCGGCTGGTCACACTCCAGGTGCAACAGTGTCGAGTGCAAACACAGTGTGTTATGACAGCGCGTGTGTAGTACACGTGTTGCCCATACACAGCCAGGCCCTCGTCACACTGTGTTTAATTTATGCCTCGTGGTCGGTGCGACGCCTTCTCCTGTCTCATGACGTGGAGACGAACCCCGGACCTTTGCAGAGGGATGGCAGTGTCACAGAGGATGATGTTCAGCAAACACCTGCTGCACACGTGGAATCAGCGACACAGCACATCACCCCTGACTTCGCACAGCAAATTCTTCAGGCCATCGACAGAGTAAGCAAAGCAGCGAAGAAAATAACTTGATTTGGAGTGATCTGTCTGTCATCAAGTCCGAACTGAAACGTGTCAGTGAGAAGTGTGATGAAATTAATGAACCCTGCAATAGACTTGAACAGGAAAACACCCGTCTGTCAGAGGCCGTGTCGGAAATCACCGATGACATCACAGCCCTCAACACAGAATCAACAGAGCAGAAAGAGGTCACACACAAACTCGCCCAGTATATGGACAGACTACGCAACGAACATGAGAAAATGAACTCTGAAATTGACCGTTTAGAGGAGTTTTCCCGTAGGGATAATCTACGGTTTTACGGTATCCCTATGTGCTCTGACAGAGAAAACTACGACCAGTGTGCGTCAGCTGTGGTGTCAGCACTGAACAGTGTAGAGGGCCCAAAGCAGTGGAGTGAAGACGACATCATCAGAGCACATAGAATCGGACAGGGTGACCCAAAACCCATGATCGTCAAAGTGCGTAGTTGGAGGGACAAGTTGGAGATCCTGAAGAATAAAGAATTCCGGAGTCAGCTTGAAGGGCAAGGTGTACGGGTGGCCAACGACTTGACCAGACGGCAAGCTGCAATGGTGGCACAGGCCAAGCGTGAGGGATGTCAGCTTACTTTGACAGAGGCGTGAAGATCGGACCGAGACGAGCACCGAGGTCGTACGCCGCAGCAGTGAGGGCCGATCACGATGTGGACACTTCGTCACCTCCATCATCAGGCGGAACAGCAGACAGCACGGTGCCGATGGCGGAGAGCAGCAGCAACACAACAGCTGATCGGCAGTCAGGTCAAGGTCACCGGGTCAACACACCAGTGGATCACCGCAGGGAATCCCCGAGACATGCCCCTCTCAAGCCAACCAGTTCAAAGCGGAGCAGTGACGTTCGTGGGGGAAAGGGTGGTAGAGGTGGGGTAAAAACACCTTCGCAGGGGGAGAGACGGACTGTGCAAGGGAAGGCAGAGGGTCAGAGTGGGCGGCCTGCAACACGTGACACTGGTGGCAGTGCGGGTAGAGGGACACAGCAAAGTGGGTTGTCAAGTTTCTTGTCAGTGAGTGGCAACACACGGCGCGCGACCAGTGACAGTGACAGCGACAGGCATTCTTTGCGTTCTGGGTCAACCTCCAATAAATAGGACAGGCTTGATCAGCCGACGCAGTTATCGTTGCTGAATTGTAATGTTGAAAACCTGTGTAGTAAATTAAATGATGCATCTTTTGTAAATTATGTGTGTTCATTTGATTTCGTGTGTCAAACTGAAACCTTTGCTAATCAGGCTTTTGACTTCAGTTACATTTTTCATGACTATGTAAAATTTAGCTCTCCAGCAAAAAAGCTGTCATTATTTGGTAGAAACTCGGGTGGAGTTTTATTACTTGTTAAAAACTATTATTCTCACTTGGTTAAACGAATTGAACTTACATGTGACAACTTGGTTGTATTGAAAATTGAGAAAAGTATATTTGATATGGATAAAGATGTATTATTGATTGCAAGTTATATTCCCCCTGAAGGTAGTCCTTTTTAATAACTACACTGATGTGAAAAATGGTATTCTTATTTTAGAAGAAAAATTGCAGCATCTAATCCAGAATGGAAATGTTAACATAATCTTATGTGGTGATTTGAACGCCAGAACAGGACGTGAGCAGCCCACCATTGAAAACCTGACAAGTCATTTAAATCCACTGGATGACAGAGAAAATGAAGAGATGTATATAAGACATTCAAAAGATGGAAATGTGAATGATTTTGGTCAAACGCTTTTAGATTTCTGTTTCATGTTTGATTTAGTCATATTGAATGGATTTTGTGAGGGTGATCCACGCGGCGATTTTACATATGTATCACCACACGGTAGTAGTGTAATTGATTATTTCATTGTGTCTGAAGAATTGCAATTTGATTTTGATTTGTGTGTTAGTGATAATCTACACTCTTGGCACCTACCGGTTGAATTGAGATGGAAGAAAGGAATGACGGAAGAGAAAGAAAGGAAAATGAATGAGGGTGGAGAAGAGAAGATTGTATGGAATGATGAGAATGCTCAGACTTACAGGGATGAATTGGAATCTGACATGTTTAAGGAATGCATGAAGCAAGCGAACGATGGGTTAGATGGTGATGTTGATGAATGTCTAGATGTGTTTACCGGTGCGATGTATGGTGCTGCTGCATGTATGGTGCGTACAGTGGGGAAGAAGAAAAAACAAAAAGATGACTGGTTTGATAGGGAATGTGAAGTACTGAAAAGACGAGTTAAGGGCCTTCTGAGAAATTATCAGCGTTCTAAGACTGACGTTAATTATCGAAGGCAAATTTATGTAAACGCACGGAAAGAATATAGCAAGCTAAAGAGAGAGAAAAGGGAGTATTTTGATCGTTCCAGACAGAAAAATTAGAAGATTCAGCTAGAGACCCGAAAACGTTTTGGTCAAATCTTAGAACGATTAACAGAAAGTCACTAGTATATAATGAAATTTCAATAAAACAATGGCGTGATCATTTTTACGGTGTTTTTAATTCTCATGATAATATTTACGAGGAGGATAGTCATACTGACCCGAATAATGAAAATATGCAAGAACCCCTGTTTAATGACCCAATCACAAAAAGCGAAATAGAAGAAAGCATTAAAAGATTAAAAAGCGGTAAAAGTGCTGGCCTAGACCGAATTGTAAATGAAATGCTAAAAAACGCAAATAATTTGGTTATTGATTTTCTGGTGCGTCTTTTTAACAAACTTTTCTTCGAGTCTGGGACATTTCCAATTCAGCGATCGAAATCCATCATAATACCATTGCATAAAAAAGGTGACATCAATAACCCAGATAATTATCGAGGCGTAAGTCTGTCCAGTGTATTAGGCAAGATCTATACCAGTATTTTGAATTCAAGACTTACTAAATGGGCGGAAAGAGAAGAACAACTTATTGAAGAGCAGGCGGGTTTTAGAAGTGGATATAGCACCATTGACCATATTTTCACCTTGTATTGTTTAGTTCAGAAATATCTCTCCAGAAATTCGAAATTATACGTGGCTTTTGTTGACTTCCGGAAGGCCTTTGACTCGGTTAACAGAAACCTATTATGGGAGTGCCTGAAGAAATCTGGTGTGGATGGAAAATTGTATAATGCGCTGAGAGGAATCTATAATATCGTTCAAGCCTGTGTACGTGATAAATGCCTATTATCACAATATTTCAATTGTCCAAGAGGTGTCAAGCAAGGTTGTGTGCTAATCCCCCTACTATTTTCATTTTTCATCAATGAACTTGCTGTGGAGTTATCAAAACGTGGAAGACATGACATTCAACTAATCTCTGGAGGAATTGAAATGTTTCTGATATTATTTGCCAATGATGTGATATTGCTGTCAGACACTGTTATAGGGTTGCAAAATCAAATATCAATGTACTTAAATCTGAAGCTGATAGAATGCAATTGGTTGTAAATCTAGACAAAACCAATATTATAGTTTTCCGTAAGGGAGGGTATCTCTCTGCAAATGAAATATGGTGGTATGGAAATGAGGAGATAAAGGTAACAAATAAATATAAATATTTAGGCATTGTTTTTACAACCAAATTAAGCTTGATGTCTGGCTGGACAGACGTCGCTAGAAGGGGTAGAAAAGGGGTTATTGAAATTCTTCGCACCATGAGAAGATTGAATTCGATTGATTCTAATTTATTCTGGAAAATGTTTGATTCACAAATAGAACCCATGTTATCATACGGTGCTGAAGTTTGGGGACTTAATGAAAATAAACAAATGGAGAATATTCATACATTTGCATTAAAAAGATTTCTAAACATACCTTTACACTCATCAAATAAAATGTGTTACGGAGAGTCAGGCCGATATCCTTTATTTATTAGAAATTATATTAAATGTGTGAGATACTGGCTAAAACTAACTCGACTTCCACTAAATCGTATATGCAGACAGGCATATGAAATGCTTTTCAGACAAATGGAAATAGGAGTGTACAGTTGGGTGTCGGATGTTAAAAAGGTTTTAACAGAAAATGGATTTGGCATTGTTTGGATTGCACAAGGGGTAGGTAGTGAGAAAATGTTTTTGTTTGAATTTAAGCAGCGACTGATTGATTGTTTTAAGCAAAATTGGCACTCCACTGTGGCTGGAAATGATAAATACAGCTGGTACTATTCCTTTAAAGATTCATTATATCCTGAAAAATATCTTGGTGTAATAACTAATAAATGGCATAGGGACTCACTTGTCAGGTTTAGAACAAGAACCTTAGGTTTATATTCATACAAAAGGTGGTTTACTTCAGATTCGATCATGAGTTCGGTATGCCCGTTATGTTCGAATGGTTTCGAAGATGAGATGCATTTCTTATTCGATTGTTGTGAATATAATGAATTACGAAACACAAGTAGCCTGTTTACTAAATACAACGCGCAAAGATATAACATAAGAAAAATACTGACATCAGAAAATGAAGACATTATTAGATCACTTGCTGCGTTCATTGCGAAAGCAAATAATATTAGGAAGAAAAAATTAGATTGTTAGTTATCAGATTATTTATCATGAAAATGTAACTCTGCTAGGTATCTATTATGTGTTATTGTTGTGCTGAAAGGAAAAGATAATAACTGTCACTAATTGTTGACTCATAGGTCGGTTGGTCGAAAATTACGACCCAGTACTAATGGATGTTTTTACAAAGCTGTTTGATTTTGCATTTATCTTCGGTTATCGCCAGATGTAATTTTGCATTTTGATTTATGATTGCGCTTCCTTGACATTTGAGCCGAAAGAGCTATTGCCAATAAATTCTTTGTCATTGTCATTCTCTCTCTCTCTCTCTCTCTCGTCTCTCTCTCTCTCTCTCTCTCTCCTCTCTCTCTCTCTCTCTCTTTCTGTGTCTCCGTCTCTCTCTCTCTCTCTCCAGTTATCTCTTTCTCTCTCCCTCTTTCTCTCTCCATCTCTTTCTCTCTCTCTCTCTCTTCTCTCTCTCTCTCTCTCTCTCTCTCTCTCTCTCTCTCTCTCTCTCTCTCTCTCTCTCCAAAAGCTCTTTCTCTCTCTCTGTCTGTCTCTGTCTGTCTGTCTCTCTCTCTCTTTCTCTCTCTCTCTCTCTGTCTTTCTCTCTCTCTTCTTTCCCTCCCACTGTCTCTCGCCCTCATTCTCTCTCTCTCTCATTCTCTCCCTCTCTCTCTCATTCTCTCCCTCTCTCTCTCTCTCTCTCTCTCTCTCTCTCTCTCCAGATAGCTATCAGAAGTAGAAAAAGGAGGAATCTACTGTCAGCGTCTGGTACATCTTGTTTCGTGCACTTTGAGGTCCTTTCATTGTGACGTTTGATGGAGACGTTTTTGTATCTCGCTTAGATCATCTTTACTTTATAGTCTGTTGTATGAGTGACCTGTGGTAAACGAAATATTTAGTCTGAGACACTGAATTCATCAACAAAGCTCAGCACTTGCCTTCTGTTTTGCCGTTTAGAAATTATACAGTTTATCTCAGAAAAAAGAACTCTGTACTTATTTCAGCTGTATTAACTGTGCATATTTTTACTTACATACAAAACATGTGAGAGCCTAATTTGATATTAACTACATTTTTAGTAGCAAAAATGTCAAAATGAACATCCTTTGCAACAGAAAAAGACAAATCCTATTTGGTTATCTATCTATTGTAGTTTTTTATTTTATTTTACTATAATACAACTACAGAATAACTACAGAAGCCATATTCCAAGCTTTCCTGAGCAACAGATATTCAGTCCTGACTGAAACAATGCCAGGATCGACAGAATAGTGGGTAGAAGATGAAGCATGCCATGGCAACTGCTGGAAAAGAAATCCTAGGGTTTAAGAAGCCACTGCTGGAATCCTGGATCAGTGATGACACATGGAAATTGATAGCAGAGAGGAAAGAACTCCATCAGAAGAGACACAACTGCTCCTCAGACCAAGCAGCGTACTACCAGGAATACATCGAGAAGGACAGGCAGGTGAAGGGAAATGCCCAGAAAGATAAAAGGGATTGGCTGGACAAGCAAGCAGAAGATGCCGAAGAAGCTGTCAAGCGCAACGACATGAGAGCTGTCTACCAGATCGCAAAGAAGATAACTGGCACTGTGAGGACTGGCTCTGGACCTGTGAAGGCAAAAGATGGCACACTTCTGTCAAGAGGCGACGACAAACTTGCAAGATGGGCCGAGCACTTCAAAGAAGTTCTTAACAGACCCGAGCCACCGACACCAGCTGAGGCGGGAGACCCATCCGTCCTGCTCCCATTCAACACTGATGACTTCAATGAAGAGGAGATAAGAACAGCCATCAAGACATTAAAGAACAACAAGTCCCCTGGGTTCGATGGAATAACAGCGGAAATGCTTAAAGGTGGTGGTGACTGCATCGTCTCTTGGATGTGCAGTGTCTGTAACCAGGTTTGGAACTCCGGCGTCGTCCTAAAGGATTGGAAGAACGGTGAAGTCGTCTGTATCCCCCAAAAAGGCAACCTCTCAGAGTGCGACAACTGGAGAGGGGTTACTCTACTGTCAGTACCAGGGAAAGTGAACTGCCAGGTCATCCTCAACCGACTGCGCACACGCGCACACGCGCACACACACACATACACACACATACTCACGCACGCACCGACAATGAGCTCAGGGAACAACAAGCAGGCTTCCGCCCAAAACGATCCTGTGTGGAACAGATCTTCACACTAAGACAGATCATCGAGAAGTGTGGAGAGCACCAAGTACCCCTGGTCATCAGCTTTACTGACTTCTCCAAAGCATTTGACAGTGTCTAAGACCATCATTGTGAAAAATCATGAAATCCTACGGCATCCCAGAGAAAGTTGTGTCGGCCATAAAGCAGATTTACATAAACTCCAAGTGCAGAGTCAGGACGGAAGATGGCTACAGTGACTGGTTTGAAGTTGTCACCGGAGTACGGCAAGATTGTATTCTCTCCCCTCTCCTCTTTGCGCTTGCCATTGACTGGGTTTTGAAACACGCAACCCAAGGAAAGGGAATCAAGGGGACAGAAGGAAACAGCCTCTCAGATCTGGATTTTGCCGATGACATTGCCGCAATTGCAAGCACCACTCAAGATCTGCAGGTGCTTGTACATAATATCAGCAAGTTTGCAGGCAACATTGGCCTCATTATCAGTGGCAAATAGACTAAAAACATGCTTACCGGTAAACACCAAATGCCAACAGACGTTTACATCGACCGAAAGCAAGTGGAAGAAGTAGAGAACTTCACATACCTAGGCAGCTCCATCAACAACGCCAATGACCTCGACCATGAACTGAAGTGTCGTACTGGCAAGGCAACATCAGCGTTCAATCAGCTGAACAAAATATGGAACGGCAAGAAATTCTCCCTTGAAATCAAATTGAAGTTTATAACCCCAGTGTGATTTCAACGCTGCTATAATATTATGGCTGTGAAACCTGGCAACTGAAGACCACTCCACGCTTTTGACACCAAGTGCCTAGCTAGATCTTGGGTGTCAAATGGTCAGATTTTATACCAAATGAAGAGGTCAAGGAGAGGTCCAAACAGCTCCCCGTGTCAAGCATCATCTGCAGACGGCGCCTCCGCTGGCTAGGTCATGTCTTGAGATTACCCTCATGAAGACCTGCAAACCAGGCCATGAACTGGACCCCAGCAGGCCAGAGAAAAAGAGGACGACCCAGGATGAGCTGGCGACAGACAGTGGAGAGAGACCTCAGACTTGCTGACAGAGGATGGAGTGACACTACCAGACTGGCTGAGGACCGTGCACAGTGCAGCGCCTTGACTGCCTCATGCGCCGCAAGACACGACAGCATCTAAGCTAAGCTATAATACAATTTCATAGGTTTTTTTTTCTTATCAGCTATAAAGCAACAATTGTCAGTGATCATGGTTTATGAGAAAACGACAATGTTGCAATCTTTTTTTTTTTTTTGACAGCTTGGATTTATTTATTTTTTGTTTTTGATATATTTTTTTATTTCCTTCCTCATTCTCTCTCTTCCATTCCACAGTTCCTTCTTTCTCTCATCTCCATTCTTTCATCAACATGATCTTTCTCTTTGCTGTACATTTCCGGATGCAAATTATCACATATTTTTTGTTGTTAATCATATTTGTACATGTTTGACATTATTGTAGTAAATAATCCGTGAAACGTATTAGAAACGAGTTATCTTTTTTATCGGCTTGAAAGGATTTGAGTGAGAGTTCAATGTATGCCGAGGAAAGGTTGTTTTCTTTTTGTTGGATATACACACATACACAAACAAACAAAAATCACTATTCACAATCCTCTGAGTTCTTACAAACTACAAGCACATAAAGGCAAACAAACACACCCGCTCACTCCACTCACATCCCCTCCCGTCCCTACCCACCCACACCCCCACTTTCTCTCTTCTTATGAATTAATAATACTTAAACAATATACATAATTATACAATTTATAATAATGAAGTAATGTTTTCTCCGTGTGGTACCATGTGATAGCTGTTGTATATAACGCATAACATAATTATGTTCACTGTACTGATCCTTCAAAATATAGATTTAAACAGACGTAAGCATTTCCCAGCTGAGTGTACACACCAGCACCGAAATCCCATCCATCAGTGTCTTTATATTTCTTTAACAATCAAAGAAAGTTAATTATATGTTCTTCAGCCCGCTACCAATATGACATCGCTACACCACAGCCGTGCCCCGCCGACCAACCAACAAACCAACC
>CM065741.1:38132650-38182650 GCA_033310375.1 Conus canariensis | reverse complement strand
TATCTCGAAGGACAACATAACAATCCTACCACTGTGTATCGCAAAAGACAACATAACAATCCTACCACTGTGTATCGCAAAAGACAACATAACAATCCTACCACTGTGTATCGCAAAAGACAACATAACAATCCTACCACTGTGTATCGCAAAAGACAACATAACAATCCTACCACTGTGTATCGCAAAAGACAACATAACAATCCTACCACTGTGTATCGCGCTACCGCCTTCTGCAATTGTCTTGAACTCTCGTTGTGTGTGTGTGTGTGTGTGTGTGTGTGTGTGTGTGTGTGTGTGTGTGTGTGTGTGTGCGCGCGCGCGCATGTGCGTGCGTGTAAGTACGTACGAGTACGCGTGCATGCGTGTGTGCGTGTGTTCGTGCGTGAATACGTGTGTGCGTGTGTATGTGCAGGCGTGCATATGGTGTATGTGTATATGCTTGTGCTTGTGTGTGCGTATGCATGTTGCGCGTCTGCGCACACGCGCGCGCGCGCGCGTGTCTGTGTGAATCTTTCTCAATTCTGTGCGTGTGCTGTCGTGAGTGTGGACACCAAACAGAGAGAAGACTCACAGGTAGGTGACCGTATCGAACGTGACTTCGCCGACCCCGGCTGGCCATCTGATGGACACCTGCGTGTCGTCCTCCGTGGCGGCCACCATGAACTCGGGGTCCTTTCGGAAAGTGAGGGCGTAGTATGCCTTGCCCAGCACGTCCACGGGTAGCACGACGAAGGCGTCGGTGGAATCCCTCTCTAGGTTGATGGCGTACACCGAGACCTCTTCCGTGGACTGGATCCAGATCGCTTTGTTGGACTGCCCACAGGAGGCGGTGACCCGTTAGAAATACAGGCAGACTGTTTACTGTGCCTGTCTATGGATGAGTTGCCCGCACAGTGCGGTGACCTGTTAGAAATACAGGCAGACTGTTTCTTGCTGTCTGTGTGTGCAACCAATGTGGTGCTGTTAGAAATCAGGACTGTTACTGTGCTGTCTATGTAGTTCCACACAATGCTGGTGACCTGTTAGAAATACAGGCAGACTGTTTACTGTGCTGTCTATGGATGAGTTGCCCACACAATGCGGTGACCTGTTAGAAATACAGGCAGACTGTTTACTGTGCCTGTCTATGGATGAGTTGCCCACACAATGCGGTGACCTGTTAGAAATACAGGCAGACTGTTTACTGTGCCTGTCTATGGATGAGTTGCCCACACAATGCGGTGACCTGTTAGAAATACAGGCAGACTGTTTACTGTGCCTGTCTATGGATGAGTTGCCCGCACAGTGCGGTGACCTGTTAGAAATACAGGCAGACTGTTTACTGTGCCTGTCTATGGATGAGTTGCCCACACAATGCGGTGACCCTTTAGAAATACAGGCAGACTGTTTACTGTGGCTGTCTATAGATGAGTTGCCCACGGAGGCGGTGACCGTTAGAAATACAGGCAGGGCTGTTGACTGCCTGTCTATGGATGAGTTGCCCACACAATGCGGTGACCCTTTAGAAATACAGGCAGACTGTTTACTGTGCCTGTCTATGGATGAGTTGCCCACACAGTGCGGTGACCCGTTAGAAATACAGGCAGGCCTGCTGACTGCCTGTCTATGGATGAGTTGCCCCACAATGCGGTGACCCTTTAGAAATACAGGCAGACTGTTTACTGTGCTGTCTATGGATGAGTTGCCACACAATGCGGTGACCCGTTAGAAATACAGGCAGACTGTTTACTGTGCTGTCTATGGATGAGTTGCCCACATGCGGTGACCCGTTAGAAATCAGGCAGCCTGTGACTGTGGCTGTCTATGGATGAGTTGCCCACACAATGCGGTGACCTGTGGAAATACAGGCAGGCCTGCTGACTGTGGCTGTCTATGGATGAGTTGCCCACACAATGCGGTGACCTGTGGGAAATACAGGCAGACTGTTTACTGTGGCTGTCTATGGATGAGTTGCCCACACAATGCGGTGACCCGCTAGAAATACAGGCAGGCTGCTGACTGTGCTGTCTAGCGATGAGGTTGGTGAAGGGCTGCCAAATCAATCCAAATGTGCTGTCGTGCTGATTCAGAATGATATATGTCAGAAAGTCGAATAAATAACTTTTTCGTCAACGTTTGTCTATTCTGTTTGTTCTGTCTGTCTGTCTGATGTCTGTCGTCTGTGTGTCTGTCTGTCTGTCTGTCTGTCTCTCTGGCTGGCTGGCTGCCTCTCACTCCTCTCTTTAACACAAACACACACCAATCATACACACAAAAACACACGCGCGCGCCGCGCGCGCGCGACACACACACACCACATTGCTCCACCCTCCCTCTACTTCTGTTTCACTCACTCTGCACACGCGCACGCGCGCGCGCGCGCGCGCGCACACACACACACACACACACCCCACACACACACACACACACACACACACTCACACACACACACACACACACACACACACACACACACACACACACACACACACACACACACACACACACACACACACACACACACACACACACACACCACCACGCACTACACACACACACACACACACACACACACACACACACACACACACGCACACACCACACACCCACACAGAGTGCCTGCCGTCTCCACACCCCAAACGCCCACAGTATAATACATTACCTTCTCAGTGCCAGAGCCACGTATATCAACGTCTGGCAGCTTCACCGACTCCGTCGTCCCACGTGTCACCGTGATGGTCACGATCCAGGCCGAATCAAACAACGGGGTGCTCACTGTCACCTGGGCCGGAATGTTGGAGCTGGTGCTGATGTACACTTGTAACTCGGCTTGGTTCCGTTTCCTGTCGTAGCATCCGTATACATAGCATAGCGCATGTACGTACAGACATCAGTGCGCCCTCTATGATAACACTAGCACTGCAGCCTAATGGTGGTCCCTAATGGAACATTCTGCGTTGATATTCAGCACGTTAGTTGATCAAAGAGAAATACGAGGATTGTGATTTACGCAGTGAGTACAGAATCCACTGCAAAGAAAGAATATTTAACAAGAAAATACCTTTTTTGTTGCTGTCCTAACCTCTGCGCCACCTCAGAGGCAGTGCACCCATGCCGCTCATTCCGACACCCCGTCCACAGCCACAGCCCGGTCGGCCCCGCCGCAGCCACGGCACCGGCAATCCACATGGAGCAGTCAATGTCAAGTCGTCAAGAGGCAACCCACCGGAGGAGACACTGCACTGCTGCCGAGTCACTTCGGTGGTGTTCAGTGGCGCCTGTTCTGATCTAACATACGCAGGACACCACCTACTAAGCCCTCTACTGACGACAATAATTGCTTAGTCGCGGAGCCGGTGTCGTATATAATAATGTCGCCGTGGAATTGTATCGCAGCGATAGCATTTCACGTGAAATATTGTTGCAGCAACAATATTTTCTGGAAAAAATTTGTCGCGCGACACTTTTCACGAAAAATGTCCTATAGAATATTGTAGCTGTCCATAAAATACTGTCGCTCGAAATTTTGCGACAGTTTTTTGCGACATGACGCTGTGAAATATTGTAGTCAGTGAATGCTGTCGCTTGCGACACATTTTCACGTGAAATCTTACTGCTAGAGTTAACATTTCCTGTGAAATATGGTCGCAGCGTTAGTATTTCACAGCGACGATTTTTTCTGCAAAGTGAAAAAACGTCGCCACGGTTGAGCGTCAAAATATCACATAAAAATAATGCAGCCTGCCATGGAATAAAAAAGTGTCGCAAGTGATTTTTTTTTAGATGTTTTTGACGAAAGTCAAATTTCCTTCGCGTGCGCGCGCGCGCGCGCGCGCGCGCGCGTGCGGTTGTGTGTGTGTGTGTGTGTGTGTGTGTGTGTGTGTGTGTGTGTGTGTGCGCGCGTTTGTGAACGCGCGCGCGTGTGTGTGTGTGTGAGGGGGGTGTGTGTGTGTGTGTGTGTGTGTGTGTGTGTGTGCTGTGAAATGTGATTTTTTTTTATCAATATCGTAGGCCTAGGACATTCAGCACAACGAAAGTAGGGGAAGATTGGGTAAGTTAGAACCCCTAAGAAATGCAGCCCTTTCTCCTTCACTAATTTTTAATTTTACTTCACTCAATGTTAATTATTTGTAAAGCTTACCATAAGAGCTTCATATAGTACAGCCATCAAATGGCTATCTTTATTTCAAAAAAGTTCTATATTAGAAATCATAAAATTCTTGAAGAAAAGGAAGCCCACTTTATACATCATTTCGGGTTAAATGGACCAGGAAGTGGTAAATATTGGGCCACGGGCCTATATTAACCGACACGCATTATTCACAAACCCAAACCAATATTGTTTGTCTGTTGGCCATATAAGATGTGTGAGCTTGTTTGATAATCCATTTAAAGGCACCTAAGGTAAATTAAAACTTAAAGAGTAAATGATTATCCTTAATTGTCAGAACAGAAACACAAACATAATAGAGTCTAAAAGCTAATACAAGCCAAATCGCAGAACAGACGGTTTCAGTTGTGTTGCTTTAATTGCAGTGCTTCTAGGGCACTTAAAATCATGAATTTACAAACGGGGTCAAAGTAACCCATTTTAGTCACAAGTAACCCAAAACGTTATCAGAGGCCATAATGCAGAGCTTCAGGCATCATTTGGCTTTGTTTTACTGCAGTCCGTTCAAGGCATTCAAAGCTCCAAGGAAGCCGTGATTTGAAAGTAATTAACATAGTATTTGGTTGAAAGGATAATCCATTTCTTCTGTAAGCTTTTATTTAGTTTGATGAAATAAACAACGCAGAAAAAAATGCAGAACGTGACGTTCAAAATGGGTTTTCTTTCATTACGCTCGTTTTAAGGCACCTAAGGCCTAAATATAATCATGTTCAAAATGTGAAACATAACACATTTATATAAATTATCTTTTGTTTTGGATGGCTTCTTTGAAAAAAGACAAACGAATTAATGTTCGAAAACAAAAAGAAACATTCAAAGCACCGTCAATATTTGGATATGTTTCTTCTAAACATAAGCAGTAGCCATCGTGGAAAACAAAATGGTACAGACGAAATTATTGTCTTACAGCATTTATAGCATGATTCTGACAGCTTGTCAATCATTAAGCTCAAATATCCAATCACATTTCTTTTCCCCAAACGTTTATAAGCCTGCCACCTCCTCCCCAGCAACTCCTTTTATTTGATAAATTATTGTATCTAACTAGCCGCAATTCTCAAACATTCAAAGATTTTGGTCAAAAGAAGCGACTATTGTCTCCAATTTCAAAGCTAGGAAAGATCAGATGTTGCAGAGTCACTGTCTTTGATGCCTTTCAACAGTCACAGAATATACAAACAAGTTCAAAAGTTCCGAATCGTTTGAAATTCACTGACGTCATATTTTCATTTTTACTGTATTCATTTGATGCTCTCTCTCTCTCTCTCTCTCTCTCTCTCTCTCTCTCTCTCTCTCTCTCTCTCTCTCTTTGTGTGTGTGCGCGCGCGTGTGTATTCCCGTATTTGTAAAAACCATATAAACATACGCCGAGAAACTGGCGGACGTTAGAAATTATGCTCTACTTTTCTACGACATGGCGCGCCCCCCCCCCCCCCCCCCCACACACACACACACACGTGCACGCACACACACACACACACACACACACACACACACACACACACACACACACACACACACACACACACACACTGCTGACAAAGCTGGATCTTGAACCTCTGAAGTCTTGCGGTAGAAGACAGAACCGACATTTTCAAAAGATGAAGTTCCTTTTGACCAAGATCAAAGACACGTGTTCGTTTTGTGATGCCGCGAAGTTAAGAAGTAAAAAGGTCACATAGTCCAATAAGGTCGAAGCGGTTAAATAGCTAATAACGCAAAGTTCTCAAATATCATTGTCATAATTATTTCTCTTTGTTCGTCGTACATTATTTAGGCCTATTAATAATGAGCAGACCAAAAGCTGCAACTTGTAATAAGTATACTATAATGCCATGGAACTACTACACATCATTTTCTTTTTTTCGTATTTGTTTCTTCTTTAAAATAAGATTCAAATCAGAAATTCGGAGGCATTTGAGGTAGAAGGAAAGGAGTTTTAAGAGTTGGGTTTAGCATGTAATGAATTAGGATATCCATAATATAAGAGTGCGGTTATTATACGGTTTCGTGTCTCTCGTTTTCTTCCCATGACTATCCACACGTCTTCCCATGACTATCCATATTGACATTCACATAGCCCTGTCACCCTATCATGTAATATTATGGGGATAATTATATGATTTGTTCCCTCGGCTTTGACCTCGTCTCTGCCCCATCCATCTCTGACCTATCATACCTCCTTCAACGGTTTGTGTCCCTCCTGTATCTCTGACCTATCATACCTCCTTCAACGGTTTGTGTCCCTCCTGTATCTCTGACCTATCATCCTCCTTCAACGGTTTGTGTCCCTCCTGTACTGTAAGGGAGTGCATGAGTGAGGAAATGTATGTGTGTGAGTTTGTGTGCGTGTGTGCCACGCATGCGTGTGTACATGCGTGTGTGCGTAGTCTCTCTCTCTCTGTCTGTCTGTCTGTCTGTCTCTGTCTGTCTGTCTGTCTTACACACACA
The DNA here is from genome assembly GCA_033310375.1 of Conus canariensis. Classification (NCBI taxonomy): domain Eukaryota; kingdom Metazoa; phylum Mollusca; class Gastropoda; order Neogastropoda; family Conidae; genus Conus; species Conus canariensis. Next base: position 38,176,046 of record CM065741.1, on the reverse strand, counting down.
CACACACACACACACACACACACACACACACACACACACACACACACACACACACACACACACACACGTGGAACACGTAAACGCGCATGCGCGGGTATACACAAACAAACTCAAACACGCACATACACTTCTACAAAGAGATTATTTTGTAACTTGCAGGGTTTGTGGGGAGAAGTCTTAAGGGTTCTATTCAATTGTCTAGGGGAAAGAGTATCCTCCCACGAGATGTTCAGAGTGGGTGGGGTATGTAAAGTGATAGCTGACACGGGGGTATCCTAGGAGAGAGAGAGAGAGAGAGAGAGAGAGAGAGAGAGAGAGAGAGAGAGAGAGAGAGAGAGAGAGAGAGAGAAGAGAGAGATTGCGTGATTATGAACAAATGAATCACAAATATATTTGAGCATGAATGCAGTTGTTTCAGGGTCCACACACACACACACACACACACACACACACACACACACACACACACACACACACACACACACACACACACACAGACACCGTCGCGCTCTCTCCACATACACGCACACATGCTTGCACGTCCACAGAGAGAGAGAGAGAGAGAGAGAGAGAGGAGAGAGAGAGAGAGAGAGAGAGAGGAAGAGAGAGAGGGGAGGGGGAGGGGGAGGAGGCAGAGACCAACTGACAGACAGTTTGATGGACAGAGTGAAACTAAAGACAGTCAAACAGATAGAGGGAGGGCGATACATAGAGAGAATGAGCGAGAGAAAAACAAAAAGAGACAGAAAGATAGACCGACAGTCAAGCAGACACAAATAAAATCATAGACAGAAAGACAATGGGGCAACTGATACGTAAAACCATGAGAGAGGGAGGTGGGGGTAGAGTTGGGGCAGAGACCGAACATGTCTTCGACGTAGTTTTTTTTTTTTTTTTTTTTTTTTACGGGAAATGCTGTCTCGGAGCGACAACTTTTCTACGGCAGCAGTTTTTTTTTTTTTTTTTTTTTTTTTTTTACATGAAATGCTGTCGCTGCGACATGATTTTATTTTTAGGCAACGACACGATTTTATGGACATTTCTCGTGAAATCCTGTCGCGCTACCAATTTTTATGAAATTAAGTCGCTCAGCGATAATTTTTCATGAACCAGCTGCAGTATTTCCCGGGAAATGCTGTCGCTGCGACACGATTTTATGAGCGACAGTATTATATACGACACCGGCGCGAGTTAGCTCTCCCTCTGGAGGGCGCCACCACGTCCGTCCAACGACAGCCCCATGGACTCGCAGATACCGGTGACCCCGACGGAACCAAACCAAGGCCACAGACGTGGAGAGGACATCGAAACTGAGGTCACCATGAGAGCAGGGCATGAAGGGCCACAGAATTTGAGACATTTCTTTTTCATGCTGATGGATAAGAATGAGGATGATTAAGATGATGCTACGGATTTCCATTCTGGTCTGAGACTACATGACAGGGCTGTACTCTACGCTTCCTTTCATAATGTATCCCGGCGTCAACCAGGCCCGAGAGATACAGGCACCTGCAGTGTTGGTCTGGAAATTTGAGCAACACTCTCAGAAACACATCCATTAAGTGGATGAAACTCGACTGTGTGGTCCCAGTCTTCCCAACTGAGTCCGCAGCAAAAAAAAAAAAAACAACTCAACTCTGGGTAGGAGCCGGTCGGGGCAGAAAAACCCACATGACTCTGATGGGATTCGAACCCACGACCTCCCAGCCGGGAGTCCGCGACGCTAACCACTTCGCCACGGCGGCTGGTATTACCATTTCTGTAATGAAAGCCAGTAATGCACTCTCAGTGAAAGTGACAATCCACAGGATCTGCCCCCTGACCTTACCAATGTCATCTTGCACACTGGCTCTCTCTCTTCTCATCCAATTCTGCACCACATCTGACGATTTTGTGGTCATCAGCAGATCGTTCTACCCCATATCCCCTCCCCATATCCCCTCGATCCCTTCCCCCTATCCCTTTTTTATTTAATTGATTTTTTTTAGATCTATTCTGGACAGATTTTAGGAAACCGGAAAAAAAGTGTCCTGTTAAGCAATACTTAAGAAAATGAAAACATAATTCCTGGATTTGTCCTTCTACCAAGATGCAGCCCGATATATATATATATATATATATATATATATATATATATATATATATATTGTGTGTGTGTGTGTGTGTGTGTGTGTGTGTGTGTGTGTGTTTTGTGTGTGTGTGTGTGTTCCAGTGCCATTCGTAGTCGTTGTAACACGTCGTTGTTCTTCTCTCTCTCTCTCTGTCTCTCTCTCTCTGTCTCTGTCTGTCTGTCTGTCTGTCTGTCTGTCTGTCTGTCTGTCTGTCTGTCTGTCTCTCTCTCTCTCTCTTTACCAGATGTATAATGATCGAAGGAAGGAAAAACAATCTCACAAAACAACTGTTAAACTCACCTTCAGCATTGAACACTACATGCTGACCATGCATGTTTTTATAATGTGTACATTTGTCTCTTTATCCAGGAAGGTTCCTAACTTGCTGCTAATGGTATACACACCAGCGCGTGCTCACCCGAGCTCACATACACACAGATAGATAGATAGATAGATAGATAGATAGATAGATAGATAGATAGATAGATAGATAAACAGATATAGATAGACAGGTAGATATAGACAGACAAATAGAAAGACAGATATAGATAGACAAATAGATATATAGATACATAAATACATAGATAGATAGATAGATAGATAGATAGATAGATAGATAGACAGACAGATAGATAGATGGGTGGATGGATGGATGGACAGACTGACAGACAGACAGCTAGCTAGCAAGGTTGATAGATAGATAGATAGATAGATGATAGATAGTGTCATGTGCACATCTTATGTTGATTGTAATGTGCACATGTTGTTTTGTGTATAACTATTGGTTTTGAGCTAACAGGCTGACTGGCCTTGTGGTTTTAAGTGAAAAGTGTCATGTGAATGCACATCGCTGTTCTGTTGGCTGTGGCCTGTGTGAGTACTGGTTAGGCGCACCGCGCGCGCTATTGAATTTACCTTTAGGATTTGATAATCACTTGCTCCATGCCAGCCGGAGAAGTCAGAGGACCTGATGGTTTGCTTGGACTGAGACCAGAGCGAGGCCGCGTCGTTTTTAGAGGTATTTAAGTATCCATGTTTAATTAGGGAGAAGTGAAGTATATGAGCAAAAGCAAGGAAGACGTTTGTATTTAAAAGAAAAGAAAATAATAAGAACAAGTGTGGTTAAAGTTATAACAATTCTTTTATTAAAGAATGGGAAAAGAAAAGTAACATTCAAAATAAAAGCTTATGCATAGGGGGAAAGGTTACTGTTTTACATCTTCATGTTGAGGCAAGTTCCCCTTTAGTAATTATGGAAACTGTACGTGGTTCCGAGTGTGTTGACAGATTGGCTGTCTCACATGGGCCACGGACCTAGGGCCTTGGGGTGGTTCCAGAGGTGCCGGACCAAGTCCCCAGCCCAGTTCGGGTAGCGGGCCACTTCTCCGTAACAAGCCCCAGAGGAAGGAGAGTTTGTATAAGGCGACGCCCTAATCAGCCGGAGATGGCTGTTCCCTGTGTGCCTTCCCCAAGGTTAAGAGGGTGACCAGAAAGTGAAATTTATATTTATCTTCCTATAAAGAAACCTGGAATGTGGAAGCAGTGTCTCTACTTTCATGTAGAGGGATTTTGAAACATTTCGATGAGAAATATTTAAAGGCGTGGCCGAATGGAACTGATGTTCCAATATTTCTTTAAAGGAGAGTGATAATTAATTAAGTCACGAGTGGGGAAGGATACCCCAGAACTTCCGTCCTACAGACAGTGACGCTCTTTGTATTTTGGGCTGGATAGTGAATGATTTTTATGTGTCTCTTTCTGATGCGAAGGAAGGATGTCGATGCATGCCACCTGATGTTTACGAATGATGTGATACATATCCCCCTTTTGCTGGTGATAGAAACTAATTCATCCTCATTATATTTATGAATTCATTGATTGTAGGGGAAGCAGTTGTTCTTTTTCCTCCTTCGTGCAGTGGAGGTATAAACGAAATTGCTCAAGTGTTGGTGTTTGATTAATAATATTTGTACTCTCGTAGAAGGGGGAAACAAACTTTTCTTGTGTTGTGTTTATTATTTGGCGGTCCTTGGGTGAGAGAAGTGATTGCGTGTACGTGCGGAGTGTACTTTGGGCAGATGTGCATGTGTGTGTACGACCCCTAGAGTATGACAGATAGATAGATACATATTAGCATGGTACTGAAAGTAGAATCCTGCTCCAAAGAAAATGTGATATTCTTTGCACACTACCCACAAAATCATCCGTGCTTCTTTTCCCATTTCCTTGTGTTAGATCTTATTCAATCCAGTTGTTTCCACCAAACATTTCCTCTCACTTCGTTGATTTCCTTCAAAAGTCTGAAGGATTGGTCATCAACGCCTACGCATGTTTCCCTCTGCTATTCAGCTGATCAGTCTATAAACTGGTCAACAGTAAAGGACTGCATCTCCTTTCGGTAGATCCACTCGTGGCCATTTAAAATCAGTTCTTTGCTTTAGAATACGTGCATTGGAAATCCGGTGAATTTGACCAGGCATACATCAAGAGTAATCTTGTCACAGGCACGATTGGCGCATCGGCCGCTTGTATAATAACGTAAGGGACTAGGATTACCTCCCATATAGTTTGTTCGGTCAGTGAACTCTTCTCGGTCTCAAACAGACGAGCCCTGACCACTGCTGCTGTCTTCTTCTTCTTCTTCCTAAAAAGCTGGTTCACTCAAAAACGAGTAGGTGACCGGCACGCATGTTAAAAAATAAAATAAAATAAAATAAAGTGCGACTCAGCCTGTTGGCCCCTGGAGCAAGATTTGGCAACAAGGGGTCGCACACGATATTCAAAAAGTTAAAAGCAATGGCCAGGTTAAGGCCCAGGTAACCATAAAATATCTGGGAAAGTTAAAATAGAAAAGTCAGTCAATATGCAGATCTCAAGACTGTCGTATCAATTTGATTTTTAAATGAGACTGCATTTGTGGCAATCTTGATGGCACCCGGCAGTGAGTTTCACAGCCTTACAGAACTAGGATAAAATGAATGTAAATGGCTGTCAATATTTGATGCAGGTATGGTATAACATTGACCGCCACTCCTGGTGCTACTTCTATTCAATACTAGTTGTTCTATTGGGATATCAATTTGTTTAGCTCTGCCTTTGAAGAAGATATTAAGTTTGATAAAAAGCTTTTCAGAAACTGTCAGACGTTGCTGTCGCTCGCTGTCCAGAGCTTTATCTTTTTTTTAACCCCCCCGTAGAAGGGATTATTGTATCACGGTGCCACTCTGAAGTGAAACCTTGACCGGGACGAGGATCCACCCTGGTGAGCGCTGCGGGTTGCCCCTGAGCTGCCTCCCACTTCCCTGAGCGGTAGCAGCCAACATTCCCCCCCCCCCCCCCCCCCCCCAGTCGCCTGACCCAGTTCGGCGGTCCTCCATCTTCTTTCGAGAGCTGTGTTACCACCGGGCCAGCTTCCTTCACTTTCACTACGCTTCAGTGAGAAGATATTGATCTACACCCCCCCCCCCCCCTCCCCTTGTGCCTAGTCACAGGAGTGGGCTTCTTGTTACTCGGTGACCTGCTTTCTCCTCTGTGCACAGCACATGAGATTGGACTTGTTTGTCGTGGTGTGTTGTCTTCTGTGGTACGGACTACCGCCACGCTTCCTTCCCTCTTCACGGCAGGAATAAGGTCGGATCATATATTTCTTTCAAGTGTGTGTGCACAGGTTTTTTTCCTGACAGCGCCTTTCCAGAACCGGTCAAAGATTACTTCAGAAGTTGCTTTTGTGTCAGCAACTTATATTTGTCCTGTATAACTATTTCATGTTTCAGGAAATCATCTTTATTTTTCAGGATGAGTCTGGAGCTTGCTTGTCCTGTAGGTTGACATGCTTTGAGATTATTGATGTATTTCTGACTGTGTGAAGAGTCAGGATTTTTGATGTGTTGTGTAGAAGACTGTGGGAGTTGTGAAATCTATTGATGTTCTCTCATTGAGAGAGGTCTATTAGTCTAATTAATAATATACCTGAAAGATTGATAATATACTTGTGTCTTTGACCGCAGATATATACATTGTAGCTGTCTTCTGCATTTCATTTATGAGACAGTCTTCTGCTGAAAAGGAAGCGTTTCATGTATTTTTGAAACCAGCAGGCGGATGGAATCTGCCTAGTGCCACTCGAGGAAGATTGATTTATTTGTTCACCCATATTTGATGTCACATACCTAGTAACTGTTCTAACCTAGTAAGATAAGGGAAGTCCTTTCCCCCCCTCATCCTCATTGTGCACTAAATGTGTGAACTCCTCCATACCTGACTGGTCTGTTGTTGCAAGGTGTGAGTGAGAGGGAGTGAAGTCATTAGTAATACAAACAACATACACGCCTTCTGAACACACAAGGAGACAGACCACATATATTTCCACATACACCTCTCACTTTCCCTTCCGTGACAAATCTCCCGTCTTGTTTCTTCCTTATTGGATCTGCAAGTAGGCACAAAGTGTTTCTTTCTTTTTTTTTTAATACTTTTAAAAGTATAGAAAGATTTTTTTTTTAGATGTAATGTGTCTTTCGTTTTGTTACATTTTGCTCACTATGGGCACAAACAAAGATGTATTGAAAACTAAGAGTTGGAACCTTTTTTTTTTCTTGATGACGGTATTCATTGGTTCTCAGTAGCCCTGTCACAAAGTTCTGCTTGTAGGCCAAGTGCTTCATTCTTTTTTTCTTCATATACTTTAAAATGTATACGAATGATTTGTTTTTCATATGTATGTGCCGTTTTTACATTTGCCACTATGGGCACAACAACTAGATGTATTGCAAATGATTGGACCTTTTGTTTTTCTGATGCGGCATTCCTTGCTATCATACATGTCACAATGTCTGCCTTGTGCCGTGCCTATCATACATGTCGCCATTGCCGTGCCTATCATACATGTCTACCATGTGCCGTGCCTATCATACATGTCCGCCATGTGCCGTGCCTATATACATGTTCTGCCATGTGCCGTGCCTATCATACATGTCTGCCATGTGCCGTGCTATCCATACATGTCTGCCATGTGCCGTGTCCTACCATACATGTCTGCCATGTGCCGTGCCTATCATACATGTCTACCATGTGCCGTGCCTATCATACATGTGCCATGTGCCGTGTCTACCATACATGTCCGCCATGTGCCATGCCTATCATACATGTCTACCATTGCCGTGCCTATCATACATGTCTGCCATGTGCCGTGTCTATCATACATTTCTGCCATGTGCCGTGCCTATATACATGTCTCCATGTGCCGTGCCTATCATACATGTCTGCCATGTGCCGTGTCCTATCATATATGTCCGCCATGTGCCATGCCTATCATACATGTCTCCATGTGCCGTGCCTATCATACATGTCTCCATGTGCCGTGCCTATCATACATTCTGCCATGTGCCGCGCCTATCATACATTCTGCCATGTGCCGTGCCTATACACTACATGTCTGCCATGTGCCGTGCCTATATACATGTTCTGCCATGTGCCGTGCCTATTACACGTCTGCCATGTGCCGTGCCTATCATACATGTCTCAGTGCCGTGCTACACATTCTGCTTGCCGTGCCTATATACATGTCTGCCATGTGCCGTGCCTATCATACTTTCCCTGCCATGTGCCGTGCCTATCATACATGTCTGCCATGTGCCGTCCTATAACACAGTCTGCCATGTGCCGTGCCTATCATACATTCCTGCCATGTGCCGTGCCTATCATACATGTCTGCCATGTGCCGTGCCTATCATACACGTCTGCCATGTGCCGTGCCTATCAAAGACGGGGGCGAAAGCCTCGAAACCCTTCTAAAGCAGAGGCTACACCAGAGGTTTGCCTCCGGATGGGAACTGTCATGTGTCCACGCATTTATTCCCCATTTAGAGGTTTAGCATGGTACTGAAAGAAGTTTGTGGGTCAGGAGGACATTTGATTGTTCTCAGCAAACTGCCCACAGCATCATCAGTCATTCTTCTCTTTTTCTCTTGTGTTCAGGGCTACTCCCATGCAGTTTTTTCGTCACCAAATTCCCTTTCTAGTCTCAAAGTGAGGTGACTGCAGGTGGAAATCCAAACAATTGTTCAAAAGTATTTATAACGACTCCGCCGGACAATGTAGACAAACGAATCACAAGACAAAACGTGAGGCGTTTCGGCCTCTTAGGTCTTCTTCAGGCAAGATGGACAACACGCAGGACAACGAAAATGAACGAGCAATCACTTATCTTCATTCCATTCGGCGTAAGATGGGCGTGGAATCCTTTTCACTCAGTCGATTCTTTCCAAAGACTGAAGAATCGATTATCAAATTGATCTGTACTTGCGTTCCTATACTATACAAGAGAGAGAGAGAGAGAGAGAGAGAGAGAGAGAGAGAGAGAGAGAGAGAGACAGACAGACAGACAGACAGACAGACAGACAGACAGACAGACAGACAGTGTGAGAGTGAAACTCACACATTCTCCATGAAGCCGAAGATAAATTCAGTCCCCTGGGAATCTGGAGCTGAAAAAGAAAAAGAAAAAAATGTCGCCAAAATCAGTTTTGAATACACGACTTGTGAATATACATACTTGCACGTGTATATGAGACAGAGAGAGAGAGAGAGAGAGAGAGAGAGAGAGAGAGAGAGAGAGAGAGAGGGGGAGAGAGGGGTGGGGGGATGAAACGCTATGTATTATAATATTCATGTACTAAAGTGCTATATGACTTAATACTGCGACTTCATTATCTGATGCATTTTCCAGTAACCAAGCACTCACTCTATCTAAGGAGCGACCTGTGAATCATTCATATAATCATACACGAGAGAGAGAGAGAGAGAGAGAGAGAGAGAGAGAGAGAGAGAGAGAGAGAGAGAGAGAGAGAGAGGTCATTCTTCTTCTTTGCTGTGCTAATTCTGTGGTCTGAATTTTACTTTCTATATTTTATGAAAAAAAGAACGAGATCATTATCCCTTGTGTGGGTCTGTGGATTTTTTTTTTTGAGGGGGGAGGGATGTGTATGTGTGTGTGTGTGTGTGTGCGTGCGTGCGTGCGTGCGTGCGTGCGTGCGTGCGTGCGTGCGTGCGTGCGTGTGTGTGTGTGTGTGTGTGTGTGTGTGTGTGTGTGTGTGTGTGTGTGTGTGTGTGTGCGGACTGGTTCTAGTGTGTCGAACGTCTCTTAAACTTATACTGTGAATATTATAAACCAGTGAATGGGAAAAACAAAAACAAGACAAAGAAAACTCATAGGCATCGATCAAGTGCTAATGAACTGAACTGACATAACCTAACTTCACGGTATGCAAATCCTTTGCATTGCTCAAACAGACGATCAGTCAGTGAATGATCAGTCCTCGCATCCGTGATCCAGATCAGTCAATACATCAATCAGCCAATCAGGCGATCAACCAAGAACCCATCAGCAAATGATTCAGTCGATTTATCAAAGATTGAATCTCTCGATAGATTCTTCAGTTAATGAAGGAAGAAGATAGCCGTCACTGAGTTAACCTGTAAATCATCCAAAGATGACCGTCGGTCAGTGAGTGAGTCAGCCATGTATCACCAACGGTGAAACATATTCTTTTAGAGTGTTGGGAATTGCATGCTGTGAGACACGAACACTTTACGGCAGACTCCACGAAAACCTTGTTCAGAGATGTTCCCCCACCTGATGTGATCTTTGAATTTCTAAAAGAGATGAACATTTTTCATCTGATCTAAGATTTTACGGAGGAAAGATTTTTAACAAATTTCCGGTGTTTTAGAAGGTGAATTTTAAAGGGTTGTGTGAATTAGTTTTTTTTTTTTTTTTTTTTTTTTTTTAAATGACTTGTGAGTTGACTTCAACGTGGTGACAGCCCTGATATGGCCCTTGGCGGTCGGCTGGACTATAAGCATCATTACCTTGCCTAGTCAGTCCGGTACTACGTGGCACATACCGCTAAGGACCACAGACGGCAACGGGGCTGTCAGGACGACCAGCAGCGGCAGCAGCAGCTGTACAGAGACAGCCATGATGATGGGCACCGGCTCTGGAACTGCTGTACAGAGATGGGTCTGTCTCTACTGTCTTGATCTCTTGAATGAAGCAGTCACACACACACACACACACACACACACACACACACACACACACACACGCACGCATGCACGCACACGCACGCATGCACGCATGCACGCACACACACATATAATATATATATATATATATATATATATATATATATATATAGCCTATACATGAAGTAAATAATGAGCAGTAAGGTAATGTGTGCATGGAGAATGTTGCAGTCCAGTGTTGTGAAGGTGGACAGTTATGCCATTTTGGGATGTTGATGCTGAGTGGGCGGAGGGTCCCTAGTCTGGCAGAGAGGTGGGATTCCTGCATTTTGAGTTAAATGCTGTCTCTCTCTCTGTGTAACTGCCAAAGCGCCGGAACTTTGACATGACTTACGCTGTGTTGGGGACGGCTCACGTGCAGAATGAGTGGTTTAGCTCAGTGATGGCATTTGTCGACCAGGTGTTCAGAGATATGCATGTCAAGTGTGCAGAATGTCTCACTGACAATGACCTATGCAGTCTATGATATCCTGAATACTTGAGATAGCCGTTCTTTCCAAAATAGGGCAACGAAATGTCTAATTAATCAACAGTTTAGATTTTTTAAGTAAGTTGTCAACACGCTCAAGCACTTGATCACAGCTTTCAAATTCTCCCTCTCAATATCAACCTACCCTATTCAATGAATAAAGCTATTGTTAACTTCAAAAACAGCTTCTTCAATAAAACAACATCGACAAAATGTCTATCCTTTGTATCTGTTAAGATAGTAACCGTCACTTAACGGAAGAATGTACTGGATGTTATTCATCAAATACTACTGGATGTTATTCATCAAGTACAAAACTGATCATTTTCACATTCATTATTCAACTTTAAAAGTTTATGTGATAAATCCACCAAGCATGAACAACCGAATCACAAGGCAAAAAAACACAGGTTTTGACCCCCTGGGTCATCTTCAGGCAAGATAACCCACACTCAGGACAACGAAAACGAAGAAAAAGTAATCACTTATCACATTCCACGCCCATCTTGCGCTGAATGTGACCAGGAAAGTGATTGCTTTTTCTTCATTGTCGTTGACCTGAGGGTTGTATGTCTTGCCTGAAGAAGACCTAGGAGGTCGAAACGCGTCGTGTTTTGTCTTATGATTCGTTTGTTCATGCTTGACGGATTTATGACATAAACGTTTTAAAATTTGTTGGATTTCCGCCTGCAGTCGCCTCACTTCGCTACTAACTATTCATAATTCAGTCATTTTCATCGCATCAGCTTGCTTGAAAAGACACAGAAGCGTCACGTGCAGTTCAAAAGCAGTCACTATAGACTTACCCCCAGTGAAGGTGGCGAAAGGTTCAGCTTTGGAGCGAGACGAATGCACAGCAGGCAAGGTGATCCCAAGCGTTTTATACAGCCTGCCACGTGGCAATGCAGGCGGATTCAGACATGGCTCATGTCACTTATTGACCGTTCTCGCCTCATTCTGGACCGGACGCAGCTCCCCCCCCCCCCCCCCCCACACACCTCCTCCTCTTCCCCCTCCTCTCCCCCCACCTAAACACACCCCACCCACCCGATCCCAACTCCATCCCCGCTCTCTCTCTCTCTCCTCTCTCTCTCTCTCTCTCTCTCTCTTCCATTCCCTCTACTCTGTCTGTCTGTCTGTCTGTCTGTCTGTCTGTCTGTCTCTCTCTCTCTTCCATTACCTCTACTGTCTGTCTGTCTGTCTGTCTCTGTCTCTCTTCTCTCCTCTCTCTCTTCTCTCTCTCTCTTCCATTACCTCTACTGTCTGTCTGTCTGTCTGTCTGTCTGTCTGTCTCTCTTCCATTACCTCTACTGTCTGTCTGTCTGTCTGTCTGTCTTCTGTCTTCTCTCTCTTCCATTACCTCTACTGTCTGTCTGTCTGTCTGTCTGTCTGTCTGTCTGTCTCTCTCTCTCTCTCTCTCTCTCTTCCATTACTCTACTGTCTGTCTGTCTGTCTTCTTCTTCTCTCTCTTCTCCTCTCTCCTTCCATTACCTTGTCTGTTCTTCCCTCTGTCTGTCTGTCTGTCTGTCTGCCTGTCTGTCTGTCTGTCTGTCTGTCCTCTCTCTGTCTCTTAGGCTTTTCTTTTCCTTTTCTTCTTTTTTCTCCTTCCAAATTTCTATTTTCTCTCTCTTTCATCTCAGTGGTTTTTTTTTTTCTTTCTTTCTTTCTCACAAAAAAAATTCAGTAGTTCTTTTCCTTGCAGCCTAAGCAAGATTAACTGTTTCTGCCGCACCGAAAATACAGTCTTTTCTTGAAATTGTACCAATTTTCTTTTAAAAGAGAGAGAGAGAGAGAGAGAAGAGAGAGAGAGAGAGAAGAAGAAGAAGAAGAAAGAAAAGAAGAGAAGAAAGAAGAGAGAAGAGAAGGAAGAAGGAGAAGAAGAAGAAGAAGAAGAAGAAGAAGAAGAAGAAGAAGGAAGAAGAAGAAAAGAAGAAGAGAAGAAGAAGAAGAAGAAGAAGAAGAAGAAGAAGAAGAAGAAGAAGAAAGAAGAAGAAGAAGAAGAAGAAGAAGAAGAAGAAGAAGAAGAAGAAAAGAAGAAGAAGAAGAAGAAGAAGAAGAAGAAGAAGAAGAAGAAGAAGAAGAAGAAGAAGAAGAGGAAGAAGATATATGGCTTGATACGTAAATGAAACCTCAGAATTTAAGGCCACGTCTGGCTGCACGTTGACATAATATTTCATATGATAACAAACTATTTGACGAAATCGCCACCGCACTTTCGCGAATCTTCGCCGTTTTCACACAAAACGCATACGATCGAGGTAGATGCGATGCTCGATTTCTCCTTGCTCTCCTGCCTAACAAAATGCAATAACATTTACAACAATGGAAACAAAGAACAAACAGTCACTTACCTCTTCGATCTGAGTGCAGAATATTGGCCTTGGTTGAAAGAACGAAAAGTACGGAATGGAAATAAACAGAAGGAAGAGTTTGAAGTGGAGAAGACACGGGTTAAAATAAGAAAACAACAACAATGATAATAATAATAATAACAACAACAACAACAACAACAACAACAATAATAATAATAATAATAATAATAATAATAATAATAATAAAATAATAATAATAATAACAAAAGAAACAATAACGCAACAAAAATGATAACCATTATAATGATGATAATGATGATGATAATGATAATAATAAAACTGATAATGATAAAGATAATGGTAATAATAATGATAATAATGATGATGATTATAATAATAGTGATGGTAATGATGATGATGATAATGATAATGATAATAATGATAATAATATGATAATAATAATAATAGTAATGATGATGATGATGATGATAATAATAATAATAAGTAGAAAGAAACTCGTGGAGAGCGTGGCAGCAGAGAGTCCTCAGAAGAGAAGCCCCCTTCAAGCAAGTGTTTCGGCCCTTATCTCCTGACACTCTAGGGGGGTTGGGCCACACCCGGTTCATGACTCCGGATGTCCCTCTGCTGCCCCCCCTTTTTTTTTTTTCCCCCATCTTGGGACGAGCCATGGCTGGGATTCGAACCCATGACCCTCTGGACATGCTCATTTTCCACTTAATGACTCGCGCTTTAACCACTGAGCCACAGGGACACCTGATATTTGTAGGAAATTTAAGCCTTATGAAGTTCACTTTTGTTCCTCCTTGACCAGATCCAGCTTGAACACCTCTCTGCCGCTTCTGCCATTGCTTTCAGGCCTCTGGTTTTTTCCTTCCCTGCAACTGAGAGCTGTTTCATGAGGCTGTATGCAGACGTTCCTACAAACCCCCTAGCTCCAATTTCTGCAGTGAGGACTTTGACCTGATAGCCTTCTCTCCTCAGGCTGTTTGCCAGATCAGCATACTTTTCAGTCTTGTAGATTTGAGCTGCCTCCATTCTGTTCTCATATGGTACCGTGAGCTCGATCATGATCAGCTGCTTGGTTGACTTAGAGTGGACTACTATGTCTGGTCTCATGCCACTCTTGCTGATGATCTCTGGGTGACTCTTCCATTCTGGGAGGTCTGCAGTGCACTCCCAGTCATCTGCCCCGTCCAGCAGACTCTGCCTGCATGTTTCGAGTGGCACTGTTGTTCTTGGCCATGATTTGCTGCCTCCTGCCGTGAAGAATGTTGCGGGTGCTTTTGGAGTCCTGATTTTCCCTTTTGTGGTGTTGGTACTAGCCCAGACTACTTGTACAATCTCTTTGAGCACTTGGTTGTGCCTCCATGTGTACCTTCCTTGAGCCAGGGCTACTTTACATGAGCTTAGGACATGCTCCACTGTTTGTTTTTCATGGCAGAGGGGACATGCAGGATCGTCTGTTTTCCCCCACTTCACCAGGTTTGCATTTGAGGGCAGAAGGTCATATGCAGATCTGAGAATGAAGCTGATCCTGAGAGGGGCCATGCGCCAAATGTCATTCCAAGTGAGACTTCTTTGGAGTGCATTCTCCCACGTTGTCCATTGCCCTTGCTGGCTCTGCTGGACTGCTTTTTGGAGTCTTTTTTGGTCTTCTTCTTTTCTCATCTCCTGAATCATCATGTCTCTTTTGGCTTTTCCTTTGGCCTTTGACCACCATTCAGTTTTGGTCACCCCCAGTCCTTGTCTGTTGGTCTGTGTGTGTCCTGTTATTTCTCTGATCTTGAGACTTTCTTTTGCAGAATCCATCGCCTCTTGAACTTTCCATTTTCTGCCTGTCTTCAGCTGGGGCTTGATTGCTTCTACCACCTTGTCTCCTGAGTCCTCCAGCATGCTTTGAAGTCTGATCTTCCCTGCTTTGTATTCCTCCAGGATGGATTTCAGTGGTAGTTTCAGCTTTGCTTGGCGACAGTACAGCGCTATGTCAGTCAGACAGGGTGGGACACCAAGCCATTTCCTTGTGAACTTGTTTATTTTGGCTTCCATTGCCTCCACTATGCTGGTGCAGATGTCGTATATCATAAGGAGGACTTTGGTATCAGCATGAACTGCAGACACCAGACCTTGTATTTGCCAGGGAGCCCACACTGGTCAATGGTCTCCAAGCCTTCCTCCGCCATCTGCTTGGTTTCTTTTGCTCTTTGTGTGTCTTTCAGCGTATCATCATACCATCTTCCAAGGCTCTTGACTGGTTCTTCTGTGACTGTTGGAATGGCCTGGTTGGCAACACTGAAGACCACAGATCCGGCCACTTTTCCTTTCCTCAGTGAGAGACTCCGTGATTTCTTTGGCTTGAACTTCATTCTGGATGAGGCAACTATGTCGTCCAGCCTCTCCAGCACATGACGTGTCTCGTCTTCTCTGGATGAAATCACTAATAATGATAATGATAATAATAATAACAACACTGATAATGATAAAGATAATGGTAATAATAATGATAATAATGATGATGATTATAATAATAGTGATGGTAATGATGATGATGATGATGATAATGATAATGATAATAATGATAATAATATGATAATAATAATAATAGTAATGATGATGATGATGATGATAATAATAAAATAATAATAATAATATGATGATGATGATGATGATGATGACGATGATGATGATACCACTGCTACTAGTGATGAGAACAAGAAAAATGGAAAGACGAAAATAGTAACAATAATTGTCATAAATATGTGGAAACGAACGAAACTGGTCAATGAGAAAAAAGGCTAACAGTGCCTTTGAAACAGAAACAAAATGAAAAGAACAGAATAAAAGTATATGTAAAAGAGGATGTATATATCTAAAAGAAAATCAAATAAGACAACAACAACAACAACAAAAAGCAAACTAGACCCGTAAGTGAAAAATAGACTAATAAAGGAAACGAAGATACTAAACTAAGGGGGGGGGGGGGGGGGGGGGGAGGGAGAATACCTATAACATATACGTGAGGTAAATCTTGACTAACGCGATAGTGTGTCTGTGGAGAGTACTGCAGGCCTGTGTTGTGGAGGTGGATAGGCAACATGCTATTTTTGGATACTGACGCCATGTGGGCGCAGAGTCCCAAGTCTAGCAGACAAAGAGATGGCATTCCTGCATGAAGCGCTCCAAGTTATCCCTCTGAAACTGCAGGACATTGACATGAATGATGTAACGCTAGGGATAGCTGACACGTGAGATATTTTATTTTTCTCACAAGTCCCTCGCCGCATAATGTAAGGATAATTGTCAAAACTTCATGCTTACTGTTGAAGGAAAAGAAGGAGCTAGCGTTCTCTACTGAATTAAAATATAAAGTCCTTCAGTGTGCTAGTCAAATGATTCTAGTTTATTTTCTCTCAGTGGAGATGTCCCTTTTCCTAAAAAAAAAAAAAAAAAAAAAACGAAAAAGAAGAAAAAATAGAGACCATCAAACCCGATGTTACTGCTGCATGTTTCTTATCTTATTTGAACCAGTATAGATTATTTTAAATAGTTTCCTCTTCTTTGTGCTGATACATGCATATTGCTGAGGATCATTTTTGACAGACTGATTCTGTATTATACATACGGATTTGCACCTGCTGCTACAAATAAAAAAAAAAAAAGCTTTGTGTGCTGAACGCTTTTGCTATGTGTGGAACACACACACACACACACACACACACACACACACACACACACACACACACACACACACACACAAGCACACACAAGCACGCACGCACGCACGCATGCACGCCACGCACACGCGCGCGCGCGCGCGCGCACACACACACACACACACACACACACACACACACACACACACACACACGTTATAGAAAGGTCTTCCAACACTGAGCCACTTTTTTCTTTTTTTTTTGCTTTGAACAATCGATTTTATTCAATTTAAAAAAAGATAAAGAGGGACAATTAAAAATATTTAGTTTGTGCAAAGCGTTTCGCAATAGTTATATCACCGCCTAACAAGTTCTGTTTTGCAATTGGCACCACACAGTTAACCGTGACTTCTTTACAAAACAACAACAGCAACAACAAAAACAACAACGACAACAACAACAACAACACCATCAACAACAACAACAACAACAACAACAACGACAACAACAACACCTGGGGCCCAGCATTAGCACATTTTCTCTACAGATATAGTTTTTAGTCATTAAAGTAATATCCAGGGGAGACAATTAACAAGCTGGGAAAGAAAGAGAGCCGAAGTTATGAATCTGATACAACTCCGCTTGAAAACGCACCACAGGCAAACACAGATCACTGGCTAAATTCATTTCCTAACCGTGGTTCTGGAGAAGATTCAAGATCCATTTGTTAAATCTATACATATTTGTTTACTGGGTTTTGTTTCTTTGTTTGATTGGTTGGTTGGTTTGGGGTTCAGTTTGGTTTGGTTTGGTATGGTTTGATTTGGTTTGGTTTCATTTCGTTTACTTGTTTATTTATTTATTTATTTATTCATTTACTTGTTTATTTATTTACTTATTATTTATTTATTTGTCGTTGTATTTGCTTTTTTCCAGTAGTCTGAGACACCTTTGCGCTTTATGTATTTACTTATTTATTCATTTATCTATTTATCTATTAATTTATTAGTTTATTAATTAATTGATATATTTGTTTATTCATTCGTTCATTTGTTTATTCATTTATCTATTTATTTGTTGTTGTTGTTTTTGCTTTTCGCAGGAGTCTGAGATACCTCTTTACTTTATTTATTTATTTATTTATTTATCTATTCATTTCGTTATTCATCGTTCATTGATTTTTCTTTTTTAATTTTATGTATTCATTTGTTGTTGCTGTTGTTATTGTCTTGTTTTTGCTTTTCCCTGCAGTCTGAAATACCTTTGCACTTTGGCCTACAAAGTCGACACCGTACAGTAGTAGCCCTTTGCGGACGGCTTTAAGCAACATGACCACTACCATAGTAGGTCGATAGCACAGCAGTGTATATAGGTCACTGATAAAACTCAAAAGGTAACCCAGTCAGCAACATATTGGCAGAAGTGAGAACATGATATGTCGTCTGCAAGTGCTGACTGCACAATTTTAAACGGTGGTCGTCAGATGTCCAAATTTTTACCTGCCCACCCACTCTTCTTCATCCCCCATCCACTCTTCTTCTTCACCCTCCACCCACTCTTCTTCACCCTCCACCCACTCTTCTTCATCCCCCACCCACTCTTCTTCATCCCCCACCCACTCTTTTTCATCCTCCACCCACTCTTCTTCATCCTCCACCCACTCTTCTTCATCCCCCACCCACTCTTCTTCATCCCCCACCCACTCTTTTTCATCCCCCACCCACTCTTCTTCATCCCCCACCCACTCCTCTTCATCCCCCCACACATTCTTCTTCACCCTCCACCCACTCTTTGTCATCCCCCACCCACTCTTCTTCATCCCCCACCCACTCTTCTTCACCCTCCACCCACTCTTCTTCATCCCCCCACCCATTCTTCTTCATCCCCCACCCACTCTTCTTCATTCCCCCACCCACTCTTCTTCATCCTCCCACCCATTCTTCTTCATCCCCCACCCACTCTTCCTTCATCCACCCACCCACTCTTCTTCATCCTCCACCCACTCTTCTTCATCCCCCCACCCACTCTTCTTCATCCCCCACCACACTCTTCTTCATCCCCCCACCCACTCTTCTTCATCCCCCACCCAGTCTTCTTCATCCTCCACCCACTCTTCTTCATCCCCCCACCCACTCTCCTTCTTCATCCCCCACCCACTCTTCTTCATCCCCCACCCACTCTTCTTCACCCTTCACCCACTCTACTTCATCCCCCACCCACTCTACTTCATCCCCCACCCACTCTTCTTCATCCCCCACCCACTCTTCTTCACCCTCCACCCACTCTTCTTCATCCCCCCACCCATTCTTCTTCATCCCCCACCCACTCTTCTTCATTCCCCCACCCACTCTTCTTCATCCTCCCACCCATTTTTCTTCATCCCCACCCACTCTTCCTTCATCCACCCACCCACTCTTCTTCATCCTCCACCCACTCTTCTTCATCCCCCCACCCACTCTTCTTCATCCCCCACCCACTCTTCTTCATCCCCCCACCCACTCTTCTTCATCCCCCACCCAGTCTTCTTCATCCTCCACCCACTCTTCTTCATCCCCCCACCCACTCTCCTTCTTCATCCCCCACCCACTCTTCTTCATCCCCCACCCACTCTTCTTCACCCTTCACCCACTCTACTTCATCCCCCACCCACTCTACTTCATCCCCCACCCACTCTTCTTCATCCCCCACCCATTCTTCTTCATCCCCCACCCACTCTTCTTCACCCTCCACCAACTCTTCTTCATCCCCCACCCACCCTTCTTCATCCCCTCACCCACTGTTCTTCATCCCCCCCACCCACTCTTCTTCATCCCCCACCCACTCTTCTTCATCCCCCACCCACTCCTCTTCATCCCCCATCCACTATTCTTCACCCCCACCCACTCTTCTTTATCCCCCCACCCACTCTTCTTCATCCCCCCCACCCACTCTTCTTCATCTCCCCCACCCACTCTTCTTCATCCCCCACCCACTCTTCTCCATCCCCCACCCACTCTTCTTCATCCCCCCACCCACTCTTCTTCATCCCCCCACCCACTCTTCTTCATCCCCCACCCACTCTTCTTCATCCCCCACCCACTCTTCTTCAACTCCCACCCACTCTTCTTCATCCCCCACCCACTCTTCTTCATCCCCCACCTGCTCTTCTTCATCCCCCACCCACTCTTCTTCAACTCCCACCCACTCTTCTTCATCCCCCACCCACTCTTCTCCATTCCCCACCCACTCTTCTTCATCCCCCACCCACTCTTCTTCATCCCCCACCTGCTCTTCTTCATCCCCCACCCACTCTTCTTCACCCCCACCCCCCACCCCTCCCACTCTTCTCCATCCCCCGCCCACTCTTCTTCATCCCCCTACCCACTCTTCTTCAATTCCACCCACTGTCCTTCATCCCCCACCCACTCTTCTCCATTCCCCACCCACTCTTCTCCATCCCCCACCCACTCTTCTTCATCCCCCACCCACTCTTCGTCATCCCCCCCACCCACTCTTCTTCATCCCCCACCCACTCTTCTTCATCCCCCACCCACTCTTCTTCACCCCCCCCCACTCTTCTTCATCCCCCACCCACTCTTCTTCATCCCCCACCCACTCTTCTTCATCCCCCCACCCACTCTTCTTCATCCCCCACCCACTCTTCTTCATCCCCCACCCACTCTTCTTCATCCCCCACCCACTCTTCTTCATCTCCCACCCACTCTTCTTCATCCCCCCACCCACTCTTCTTCACCCCCCCCAACCTTCTTCTTCATCCCCCACCCACTCTTCTTCATCCCCACCCACTCTTCTTCATCCCCCACCCACTCTTCTTCATCCCCCACCCACTCTCTTCTTCATCCCCTCATCCGCTTTTGTTCATCTCCCCACCCACTCCGACCCCTATCCACGGCTGTTCCCTAGATCAATGGCCAGTGGGTCATTAGAGAAAACTGCCACACCTGTTCAAATGACAATGTCGAAGATGCAGCCAGTGGTACGACCTCCTTCCGCTGAGGCTTTGAAACGTACACCTTGTTGGTCGTTAGTCGCCACAGTTGATCGCCCACCATTGAACAATTTGGCACGCAATTGAAAAACGTGCCTGCGCGTGTGCGTGTGCGTGTTCGGGAGAGAGAGAGAGAAGAGAGAGAGAGAGAGAGAGAGAGAGAGAGAGAGAGAAGAGAGAGATCGTGAGCAGAAGTAAAGTATCTGTTCAAAATATGGGTCAAACGTCAGATCACACCTCTTGGCAGAGTTGCAATATTAAAATCTATAATCTTTTCAAAGCTGACTCATCTCTGGCTCCTTTTACCAAACCCACCAGGCATATTTTTTCAAACGTGTCAACAAATTTGTTATAAATTTATTTGGAACAGGAAACCAGACAAAATCAGTCGAAACATTTCACACAATAGTGTAAAGAATGGGGGCATTGGCCTTCCTGATTTGAAAACATTTGTCTTATCTTTAAAACGTTCATGGATTCGTAAAGCTGAGAAAACAAAACATAAATGGAAAAGTCTTCTGTTGCATAACTTTCATAAGTGGGAACTTATTGATAAGTATGGACCAGAGTTTGTCTCAAAATTCACTAAATACAATCAGTTTTGGTCAGAAGTTCTTGAAGCATATAAGGTGTTTTACTACAAATGCATTCCTAAAAATTCCGCTGAACTTCTTGCCGAACCTTTATGCTATAACAAGCGGTTTCAAATGGGAAGAAAATTTATCGTCTCACAAGTATTGCATAACAAAAACATATTTTGCGTTGCCCATTTCTTTGTTGATAATGGGCAGTTCTTCACTTACACAGGTTTCAAGGATAAGTATTATATTAATATCAATTTCCTTACTTATGCTGGTTACAGATCTGTAATACTTGACTATGCAAAACAGTCTGGCATTAATATAATAACAATACATACCGAAACTCATCATTGTGTTTTAAACAACTGTTTGCAGTTCACAAAAGTTGTAGATTATATTATGATATATTGATTACAAATAACGTAACGCCTAAATGCTGCGAAAAATGGGATGCCAAGCTGTCAACATCCCATGACTGGAAATCTTTTTTTTTTATACGCACACAAGATACAGGATGTAAAACTCCAGTGGTTTCAGCTAAAAATAATACATAGATGTCTATGTACAAATATCATATTAAAGGAAATTGGTGTAAAAAATAATGACAGATGTGACTTTTGTGGAGAGTATAAAGATAGTATTGAGTATTGATCATGTGTTCTGGAAGTGTCATTATGTACAGTTATTCTGGAATAATCTCACTGATTTAATGAAAGAAAGATGTATGAATGCACAAAATGTGCGGCTAACAGAGTCACTGATACTATTTGGTAATGATGCAGCAATTTCTAGTGATGTAATCTTTTATCTTATAATTCTCTTTGCAAAATACTATATATACACATGTAAAGTACAAAACAGTCTACCACAAGTAAGTGCATTTATAAGGAAATTAAGGAATCGATATAACATTGAAGAACACATCGCATACTTAAAATTAAACCATGTAGATTTCACTGTGAAATGGTCAGTGTACAAACCATTATTTGTGAATGATTAACTATTTAAACATCGCTCGATCTGTATCCTATGACCCATATTCAAAGACTTAAACGCTTTGTCAACTTTTAGTAACCTGTTATGCTTTGATCTCTGCACACACAGACTACCTAATGTTGCAGATGAGTCTGTACATATGTCTGTTCTGACATCATTATTATCTCTTTTATTGATGGTTATGTTTTTGTTTTCTGGCCAGTGTGATTTACTTTGTGAAAGTAACTTGTGTCAACATATTGATTGAATGTAATCCATCCAGCCTGTCCCTCTCTTCTGTCTCTCTCTGTCTCTGTCTCCCCCCCCCTCTCTCTCTCCCTCTCTCGCTCTCTCTTATCTTCTCTCTTTTTCTCCCCACCTCCCTCCACTTCTTCAAAACCTACTTTTCTTTTCTTTCTTTTTTTTTTTTTTCAAATGAGAAATGTAGAATTTTTTCTTGCTTGTGTGATTGCTGAATTCTCTTCCCCCTCCCCCCCCCCAAAAAAAATTCTTATTGCTTATGCATGTTCTATGTTCATGTAAATGTTTGAAATGAAATAAAAAAAAAATTCAGAGAATTTCATAAGTGTCAGTATATATGCGGGGCCAGAATAGCTCAATGGTAGAGCGCCGGACTCAAAATCTTGGTGATCCTGGGGTTGCGGGTTCGAATCTCCTCCAGGCCGTTTCGGTACAGGTTTTCTTTTCCCTCGGAGTTAACATTGGTTCTGACTCCATTTCCCGAATAGTCCTTCGAATGAGACTATTAACCGAGGTTCCGTGCGTGAATGCACGCATAGCATCTTGCACACACGTAAAATCCCGTTACCAACTTTCAGAAGAGAATGCCAGTTTGGCCGTTGGTATGGATGACACGTTACACATAGCATGCACCCTGCGTGAGAAATAAAAAGAATGAAGGAAGTAAAAAAACTGAGCGAACAATATTGACTGGATGATATGGGAAATGACTAAATGAAGGCACTCTTTTCATCATCTCCCACCCACTCTTCTTCATCCCCCACCCACTCTTCTTCATCTCCCCCCCCCCCACTCTTCTGTATCCCCCCACCCACTCTTCTTTATCCCCCCACCCACTCTTCTTCATCCCCCACCCATTATTCTTCATCCCCCCACCCACTCTTCTTCATCCCCCCACCCACTCTTCTTCATCCCCCACCCACTCTTCTTCATCCCCCCACCCACTCTTCTTCATCCCCCACCGACTCTTCTGTATCCCCCCACCCACTCTTCTTCATCCCCCACCCACTCTTCTTCATCCCCCACCCACTCTTCTTCATCCCCCACCGACTCTTCTGTATCCCCCCACCCACTCTTCTTCATCCCCCACCCACTCTTCTTCATCCCCCACCACTCTTCTTCATCCCCCCACCCACTCTTCTTCATTCCCCCACCCACTCTTCTTCATCCCCCCACCCACTCTTCTTCATCCCCCACCCACTCTTCTGTATCCCCCCACCCACTCTTCTTTATCCCCCCCACCCACTCTTCTTCATCCCCCACCCATTATTCTTCATCTCCCACCCACTCTTTTCCATCCCCCCACCCACTCTTCTTCATCCCCACCCATTATTCTTCATCTCCCACCCACTCTTCTTCATCCCCCACCTACTCTTCTGTATCCCCCCGCCCACTCTTCTTCATCCCTTCACCCACTGTTCTTCATCCCCCACCCACTCTTCTGTATCCCCCCACCCACTCTTCTTTATCCCCCCACCCACTGTTCTTCATCCCCCACCCATTATTCTTCATCTCCCACCCACTCTTCTTCATCCCCCCACCCACTCTTCTTCATCCCCCCACCCACTCTTCTTCATCCCCCACCCACTCTTCTGTATCCCCCCACCCACTCTTCTTCATCCCCCACCTACTCTTCTGTATCCCCCCGCCCACTCTTCTTCATCCCCCACCCACTCTTCTTCACCCTCCACCCACTCTTCTTCATCCCCCACCCATATTCTTCATCTCCCACCCACTCTTCTTCATCCCCCCACCCACTCTTCTTCATCCCCCCACCCACTCTTCTTCATCCCCCACCCACTCTTCTGTATCCCCCACCCACTCTTCTTCATCCCCCACCTACTCTTCTGTATCCCCCCGCCCACTCTTCTTCATCCCCTCACCCACTGTTCTTCATCCCCCCACCCACTCTTCTCCACCCCCACCCACTCTTCTTCATCCCCCCCACCCACTCTTCTTCATCCCCCCCACCCACTCTTCTTATCCCCCCACCCACTCTTCTTCATCCCCCACCCACTCTTCTTCACCCCCCACCACTCTTCTTATCCCCCCACCCACTCTTCTTTATCCCCCACCCACTCTTCTTCACACCCCCCACCCACTCTTCTTCATCCCCCCACCCACTCTTCTTCATCCCCCACCCACTCTTCTTCATCCCTCCCACCCACTCTTCTTATCCCCCCCACCCACTCTTCTTTATCCCCCACCCACTCTTCTTCATCCCCCACCCACTCTTCTTATCCCCCCCACCCACTCTTCTTCATCCCCCCACCCACTCTTCTTCATCCCCCCACCCACTCTTCTTCACTCCCCCCCCACCCACTCTTCTTCATCCCCCCACCCACTCTTCTTCATCCCCCCACCCACTCTTCTTCATCCCCCCACCCACTCTTCTTCATCCCCCACCCACTCTTCTTCATCCCCCCACCCACTCTTCTTCATCCCCCCACCCACTCTTCTTCATCCCCCCCACTCTTCTTCATCCCCCACCCACTCTTCTTCATCCCCCACCCACTCTTCTTCATCCCCCCACCCACTCTTCTTCATCCCCCCCACTCTTCTTCATCCCCCCACCCACTCTTCTTCATCCCCCCACCCACTCTCTTCATCCCCCCACCCACTCTTCTTCATCCCCCCCACCTTCTTCATCCCCCCACCCACTCTTCTTCATCCCCCCACCCACTCTTCTTCATCCCCCACCCACTCTTCTTCATCCCCCCACCCACTCTTCTCATCCCCCACCCACTCTTCTTCATCCCCACCCACTTTCTCCACCCCACCCACTCTTTCCCATCCCACCCACTTTCTCATCCCCACCCCACTCTTCTCCCACCCCCTCTCACCCCACTCTTCTTCATCCCCCCACCCACTCTTCATTCACCCCCCCCACTCTTCTCATCCCACACCCACTGTCTCACTCTTCTTCATCCCCCACCCACTCTCTCACTCCCCACCCACTTTCTCATCCCCCCACCCACTCTTCTTCATCCCTCACCCACTGTTCTTCATCCCCCCACCCACTGTTCTCCATCCCCCACCCACTCTTCTTCATCCCCCCACCCACTGTTCTCCATCCCATCCCCCACCCACCCTTCTTCATCCCCTCACCCACTCTTCTTCATCCCCACCCACTCTTCTTCATCCCCCACCCACTTCTCTCATCACTCCTCTCCCCCCACATTTCTTCATCCCCCACTCACTTCTTCATTCATCCCCCCACCCACTCCGACCCCTATCCACGGCTTGTTCCCTAGGTCGATGGCCAGTGGGTCATTAGAGACAACTGCCACTCCTGTTCAAATGACAATGTCGAAGATGCAGCGAGTCGTACGACCTCCTTCCGCTGAGGCTTTGAAACGTACACCATGTTGGTCGTTCGTGGAGTAGGTTCTGTCGCCACAGTTGATCGCCCACCATTGAACAATTTGGCACGCAAGTGAAAACGTGCCTGTGCGTGTGCGTGTTCGGAGAGAGAGAGAGAGAGAGAGAGAGAGAGAGAGAGAGAGAGAGAGAGAGAGAGAGAGAGAGAGAGAGAGGAGAGATCGTTTGTATTCTTTTATGAAGTTAGGCCTCAAGCTTGCAAACGTAGGTATTGCAGTGCACACACGCACATTCTCACAAGCCATTCGTGAAAGGAATTCGTAAAATCTTCTTTTTTTTTTCACTTAGACATGTATAGTGTTGAGGTTTTGTCTGTTCTGACTGTTTGGGAAAGTGTTGTAGTTGTTATTGTTGTTGTTGTTGTGGTGGTGGTGGTAGTAGTAGTGGTGGTGGTGGTGGCTTTTCTTAGACGCACGTGGCTTTTTCCCGTAATGTAAAACTATCTTTGTTTCCCGGCAGGTACTAAAGCTCTAAACTAATATTTTCAGAGAATTTGATAAGTGTCAGTATATCTGAGGGGCCGGAATAGCTCAGTGGTAGAGCGCCGGACTCATAATCTTGGTGATCCTGGGGTTGCCGGTTCGAATCTCCGCCAGACCGTTTCGGTACAGGGGGATTTTTCCCTCGGAGTTAACATTGGTTCTGACTCCATTTCCCAAGTAGTCCTTCAAGTGAGACTATAAACCGAGGTTCCGTGCGTGAATGCACGCATAACATCTTGCATGCACGTAAAATCCCATCACCAACTTTCGGAAGAGAAAGCCAGTTTGGCCGTTGGTATGGATAACACGTTACACATAGCATGCACCCTGCGTGAGAAATAAAGAGTGAAGGAAGTAAGAAAACTGAGTGAATAATATTGACTGGATGATACGGGAAACGACTGAATGAAGGCAGCTCTTCAGTCGGCACTACCCAGGTAGGCAGCCCGTTGCGTACACGAGGGTGTGGATTGTCAGCGCTTAGAACCTTTGGCAAGGCGCTTTATAAATGCTATGTTATCATTATTATTATTATCATCATCATTATTATTATCATTATTACCAGTAGTAGTAGTAGTAGTAGTAGTAGTAGTAGTAGTTAGTATCATTATTATTATATTATATTATTATTCTTGTTGTTGTTTTTGTTATCATTATTATTATTATTATTACTGTATATTATTATTATTATTATTATTATTATTATTATCATCTTTCCACCTAGCAAACTGTAAACACCACACTGAAGAAGGGAACGTAGGTTGCCTTCTAACTGATGAAGGAAAGGACATATTGCGTGATCTCCACATCTCTGGTTGGTTTTCAGATCATGTATACAGGGTCGGAATTTGGCCAAATGTATCCTGAATTTGTTTTAGCATGCAAGGTATGGTTCTGTCTGCTAAAAAATAAATGTTATCAAGATACCGGTAGATTAAAAAAAAAAAAATTGTTTGAATTTGACTTGGCTGTCCAGTCTTGTTAACAGCATTCAATGATCCAAGAACCTTGATATTACCACTGTCACCTTCCCCAAGCTCTTTTGGAAAGCTATGTCTTTTCTAAGCTGTTGTTTGATGCAGTGAGCCTCTTTGTTTTCATTGTGTCTGTAATCAGTGTCTCTTAATAATCATCAACCTTGAGACGACAAAAGCATTTTTCAGTATTCTATCAACGCTCTTCTTCTGCAGAGAGAACATGTATTGAATGTTCTCGAAATGCTGATTACAGATAGATAGACAGACAGATAGATAGATAGATAGATAGATAGATAGATAGATAGATAGATAGAGAGAGAGAGATAGAGAGATAGATAGATAGAGAGAGATAGAGAGATAGATAGATAGATAGATAGATGGATGGATGGATGGATCGATAGATAGAGATAGACAGATAGATAGATAGATAGATAGATAGATAGACAGATATAGATAGGCATAAATATAGATAGACAGATAAAGAGATATAGATGTATATACATATATAGATAGAGATAAAGATATATGTATGTATACATAGAGCATAATGATCAGTCTCATAATGTTCTATTGTGCTACATGATTAGGGCGAAACAGTCCAAAATTGTTTGTCACAGTCGAACATTTGCACTGCGTCTATCATTTCTTTGTATGTTTGTTTTCTTTTCAACCTTTGTTTGCTTCCTTCTTTGTTTTTAGCTGTGTTATACTGTGCAGTTCAGGTCGTGAAACATCCTGGTTTTAAACCAGAGTCAAATCATTCAAAAAATATCATGAGGTCTATTTTCCCGAACCTTCACGTTGTGTGTGTGTGTGTGTGTGTGTGTGTGTGTGTGTGTGTGTGTGTGTGTGTGTGTGTGTGTGTGTGTGTGTGTGTGTGTGTGTGTGTGTGTGTGTTATTCCTGGCACTTTGCAATTAACTCATCTTGTGAACTCTTCCAATTCTGCTACTTGTGATAACTTAACTGCCATTGTAAAACCAAGATTAAAAACAAACTATTTAGTACTTTATTTCCTGTCCCTTTATGAACTCATTTTCTGGAATTTGCCATGTGTCCATCTTATCTTCAAAACAGTGAGAAAGATTTTAAATTTTGTTTCCGTGAAATGTTATTCCGAGTTCATTAGAGGACTTATGAAATGTGTGTGTGTGTGTGTGTGTGTGTGTGTGTGTGTGTGTGTGTGTGTGTGTGTGTGCGTGTGTGTGTGTGTGTGTGTATGTGTGTGTGTGTGTGTGTGTGTGTGTGTGTGTGTGTGTGTGTGTGTGTGTGTGTGTGTGTGAACAATGAGAGAGAGAGACGGGGGGAGGGGGGGTTGGGGAGGTGGGTGGGGGTGCACAATCCACACACTGACTACAATATTTTGTTACAAAGAATTTGTCAGATTTTGTTTGTGGAATGCGCTCCTTTAGGCATTTTCATCATCATCATCTTTTTGTTTTTTTTTTTTTTCTTTTTAGGAATTAGCCCTGGAGACTGGAGTGGGGACTGGGGTTGTGGGGTGGTGGTAGAGGTGTGGGGGATGCAGGTGTTTGGAAACTCCAGAAACCTCATACACACCTGAACAGAGGCTGAGCATGTCTAGTTTCTTGGGGGAGGCTAATTTCGAGCATACCAGACCCCACACTCCTACGAACTTGTGCTTATATACATGTACACACGCGCGTCTATACCCGGATTTTCACCTCTCAGTTACTCTCTTTGCAACAACATGGACTTGATTCATATAAATACAACCACGCTATTGACAATCTGTTCAGCCTACGCGCACACTGCGAAGTGCGTTTCGCTAAAACTCTGTTACGAGCGTACGTTTCATCAACGTCCTGTACAATCTCTGTCTCTGTCTCTGTCTCTCTCTGTCAGAAATCCAAACTGATCCACCACTGGCGACATTAACATATGTTACCGAGTTTAATCCCACCATTAAAGTAGCCACATTGCGTTTTCAGGGATAATGTACAAACACACCGCTTAAGCGCATGTGTTCTATGTTTGTGTCACCTATCCCACCGCCATACGATGGTCTACCCCTTTCTGAAAGATGGAGTAGAATTTGACGTGCATGTACTATTTGTGAATACATGCCCCGGTCCATGGGACTTCGGCTGAAAGTCTCATCCGAAGGACGAGAACGGGAGAACGGGACTCGAGACTGCATACGTGTTAACTCAGCAACAAACAAACCTCTTCCTATCGGTTTTCTCGAGTGGGAATGGGACCCCGGACCTCGGATAGCCTGACGCCTGACCCCACTGGGACAGTGAGGCCCACAATGCCCCAGTTGAGCTTCTTTCCGTTTCCTGTTTTTCTTTATCTTCTTTCAGGTTCCTTTTTTTGTTTTGTTTTGTTGTTAGCTTCTTTTCCGTTTCCTGTTTTGAGTTTCTGTTTCCCGTTTTTTAAGCTTCTTTCCGATTCCTGTTTGCGAAACAACAGGCATTGTTAGGCGAAACGACCTTGCTGACACAATTATAGAAAAAGAAGGGGGCAAGTTTCCTGTAGAAATAAGGTCTGAAGAAACGCGCACAGGTGGAACGTGTCAGGGCCAATCCCGTCCGTCCTCCTTTTGAGCCCCCCCCCCCCCCCCCCCACCCTACCCGACCCTTTTGAACTCCTGTCCTTCCTTTTAACCCTCCTCCTCTGACGTAACTCATTGCGCCCTGCGTGGGTACACCAAAGAGGCTGGTCTTGTAAACTATTTATTATCATCATTATTTTTATTATTCAGTTTATTCCTGAATACCCTCGTTCGCGATCTAGTGATGGTCCGGAATATTTGTGGTAGAATGACCAGCCAACTGCATTTCAGTATCGTACGAACAATTGACAGGAACAACGCTCATGTTTTGCTGGACTTTCTCACAGAAGCGCGCGTGCGCGCGCGTACACACACACACACACACGCACATGCACACACACACACACACACTTGCTCACTCACAACACGAACATACACGTGCGACTTTCTCATTCATTTGTGATTGGATCAAACTGCAGCAAAGATCAAAAACAGCGGTTCACACCCTACCCTACGTTTTCCAGAAATCGTACATATTGTTTCGAAATCATGTTGTTCACAAAAACTGATCTCGCTGAGATTATTTACATTAAGCTTAAGATTCCTGCAAACAGCTAGGACTTTCACTTGTGCCCCCCCCCCTCCTCCCCATGTTCCCGTCCTCACCCTCCCCTCTTCAATCACATTTTAAGAAATCTAGTTGCTTTTGTGTTGTATTGTGATTATTGTTTCGTCTTTTTCCACTACGAACAGACGTGAAATCAAAAAGGACCCGCTTCTCTCCTGGGAGCTACTTGTTGGGCGAGTACCGTCATCACACGTCTGGGTGATGGGAAGTTTCCTGTGAAGACACCTTACGATCAGCCGACAATGGTGACACCTGAAAACAGACAAAGAAAACTGAGGAAATTACTGATGGAACAAGATATTTTTTTCTGTTTGTCTCTCTCTCTCTCTCTCTCTCTCTCTCTCTCTCTCTCTCTCTCTCTCTCTCTCTCTCAGTTTTAATCCAGATTCGCTTGACATTTCACAGAATCGTAGATACAGATCTAAATCTTTTAAGCCTGATCTTGCCTTCCGTTGAGTCATTGATTACTTCTAAAGAAATTGATGACATATCGAACATTGCCTATTCTTGCGATGCTTAAGAAAAGGAAGATCTTTGATCCGTCTCTCAGTCTCTCCTTCCCCTCTTATTTGGTCTCAGGTTTCACCCATCCCACCACCCCTTCCCTCCCTGGTCACTTTGAATTCTGTCGGCCTAGTCACGGACACACACACATGGACAACACACACACACACACGGACACACACACACACCACACCCACACCCACACGGACACACACACGCGCGCGCGCACATGCATTCACAGAGAGAGAGAGAGAGAGAGGAGAGAGAGAGAGAGAGAGAGAGAGAGAGAGAGAGAAGAGACAGAGACAAACAGAGACAGACAGAGACAGAGAGACAGAGAGAGAGACTAACGGGAACTCGTCAGCAGAAGGCCGTTAGAGAAGAGTCTTACTCAGACGAGGACTTCGGCCCTACACTCCTCACACTCTCTGTGGGCCGGGCCGAGCTCAGATCATGGCTCCCAGATATCCTTCTACTGTCGAGTTTTTTTTTTAGCACTGCTGGGATTCCAGACTGCACCTCCAGGATAGCCTGATGTCTCAAGGCAGGCAGCTCTGTGATGGAATGTCTTCCCCACATAGATATCGGGCACCTGTTCTAAGCTGGGGAAATTTGTCTTATGCAGTTCAGCTTTATTCCTCTTCAGCCAGATCCAACTGGAACTCTTTATTCAGCTGCATCTGTCGTTGCCTTTAGGGCTCTGCTAGGTTCTCCTCTTGCCAGATATTGAGAGCTGTTTCAAGAGGTCATTGGCAGATGATCTTACAAATTCACCGATTCTAACTTCTATGGCGAAGATTTGGGTTTGGAAGCCCTGGCTACACTGGCACTCTTCTCAGTCTTTTAGAGTTGGGTTTCCTCCCTTCTGCTTTTATGTGGTATAGTGAATTCAATCAGAGTTTTTCTTTTTTTAAAAACCTGAGTGGAGTATTCTAACCGGGTTTATGTCACTCCTGATGACCTCTGGATGGTTCTCCCATTTTGTTTGCCGTGTACAGTATCTGCCGTGCACTTCTTGCGGTGAATCTCGCTTTCGTGCTCTAGATGTCGCAGCTGTGGTAGACCATGGTTTGCAGTCTCCTGCCTGTGTAGAACGTCGTTGCTGGAGCTTCTGGTGGAGGGATGTTTCCTCTGGCAGTGTGAACCCCAGGTGCGATCTCCTTGAGCACTTGCTTGTGCCTTCCATGTGTATCTTCCCTGGGTTAGCGCTGCTTTGCATCAACTCAAGACATGTTCCACTGTTTGTTTGCCGTGACAGAGCGGACACGCTGACAGTCATCTGATTTTTTCTCATTTCATTAGCATTGAATTCGAGGGTATGAGGTCATATATAGACCCGAGGATAGAGCTGATTCTAAGAGGAGTAATGTGTCATGTTTCATTCCAGTTGAGACTTCTTTGAAGCGCATTTTCCCATGTTATCCATTGCCCATGCTGACCTTGCGGGATTGCCTTCTAGATTCTTTTGGCATCCTTTCCCCCCCCCCCCCAGCTACTACATTAGTCATGTCTCTTTTTGCTGTCTCTTTTGCCTTTGACCAATATTTCATTTGTGTTGATCTCAGTCTGTGCATAATATATATATATATATATATATAATATATATATATATATATTTGTTAAAAAGGAAAGGTTTAAAATTTTACCTACAACGTTGTTTCATGCATGAAACCGCATGCGGTTGCAATCGTCAGGATGTGGTGGGTCTGTGCTGCCGGTGTTTTATAACTGCTTGTGTTGTCTGTCATCACGTGCTGTCTGTGTTTTTCGTGTGTTTCTGATTCTTGTTCACTGATAGGAATTTCCACTTGTGCCTGCAGTTGTTAACCATTTCTATCCTGGTGTTTAAAGTTGCCATTTGTGGTTTGCATAGTATTATGTATTTTTCTGTTGAGCATAGGTTACATCTTTTTGAAATATTGTTATATGGTGCTGCTCTTTTTATGATTTTCCAGGATATATTGTAGTCTATTTTTTTCTCTTTGAGCTTCCAGATGTATTTACTCAATTCTGTTTGGTTTTTGTATCTTTCTTTGTTAAATGACTGTTTGTGGTTTGCATATCTAGTTTTAAATTGGTTTTCAGTAATACAACGTTGTAGGTAAAATTTTAAACCTTTCCTTTTTAACAAATGTTGCTCCCAGTGCGGTTGAGCATTTTTCTAAAATCTCTGTTGGCACTTGCCACCATTATCTTATATATATATATATATATATATATATATGTGTGTGGTGTGTGTGTGTGTGTGTGTGTGTGTGTGTGTGTGTGTGTGTGTGTGTGTGTGTGCGTGTGTGTGAGTGCGGTCGTGTTTGCGTGCGTGCGTGCGTGTGTGCTGTTATTTTCCTGATCTTGAAGTTTTCCTTTGCCACGTTCGCTGACCCATGAACTTTCCATGCTCTGTCAGTCTTCAGATTGTGTGACACTGCATTCCAGAGATTTTTTTTATCAGCTGTGTATCCTGATTTTCTAACTTTCCACTTGATATGCTATAAATAACCGGGATGCTTTCACACGCACATGCACGCACGCACGCACGCTCGCACGCACGCACGCACGCACGCACGCACGCACGCACACACACACACACACACACACACACACACACACACACACACACACACACTGTCAAGGGAGCGAAAGCTTTCACAAAGGGTCTTAAACTCTTTAGAGGAAAAGAATGCGGCGCCTCCACTTCATATGCTATAAATAACCGGGATGTTTTCACACGCACATGCACGCACGCACGCTCGCACGCATGCACACACGCACGCACACGCACACACACACACGCACACACACACAGACACACACACACACGCACGCACGCACGCACACACACACACACACACACACACACGCGCGCGCGCGCGCGCACACACACACACACACACACACTGTCAAGGGGGCAAAACCTTTCACAAAGGGCCTTATGCTCTTTAGAGGAAAAGAATGCCGCGCCTGGTGGAGAAATAGGAAATGGGCCGATTAGCAGTAGCGCCCTCCCCTTGCGGATACGGCCAAACTGTGTCAAGGAGGTTGAAGTGGTCAGGTAATTAATTGTCACGTGATACATGGCACCTAAGGTAGTGAGGACCCTCCCGAGTTCGAATCTTCCCGGTAACGAAAGGGAGGAAAACTTAACCACTAAGACCTCGGAGCATCGGGTGCGCGCTAAAAACTTAGTCAGCTGAAGTTGCTTTGTAAACAGACCTTGAAGAGCAGGAGTCTCGGGCTTGTTCAGATGGTATTGCCGTGGGACACTGTTGATGCTTTGTCAGGCTGGTTGAATGCGTGTGTATGTTGTTGTCGCAGCCTTTTCTCTAGGATAATTACTGTGTTAAGTGGCCCCCAGAATCAGCGGGAAATTTCAATGTCCATCTGGTGCCAAGTGGTTGTTTGCTAAGCAGTTGGGTAGGGATGTGTGTAAATGCTGATGTGTGGAATAATGTAGCTAGAGGGGAATCCAGTGTACTTGTGAACAAGGTGGTAGAGAGGCAACATGGACAAAGGCATACCCTAAGGGAAATCCTTTGTGTCCATCCTTACATAAACTTAGGAGAGAACAACACCAGGGGGAGAGAGAAGAACATCACGGTAGAGAGAAGAGCACAGGAGAGGAGAGAAGAGTGAGCAGGACAGAGTAGGGTTGAAAGAAACGTGGTCTGGGCGACAGAAATGACAGCAAGGTCTTAGGTATAAAAGACAAGCTGAGAAAGAAAGAAACCCAGAGGTGGGTGAAAGAGACAAAGAAGAAGATTTCTACGTCGAGTTCCCAGAGACGACCACGAAAACCCAGTCCTGAAACCTGGTGCCAGTCAACCAAGGGCGTCACCATCACCCAGTGCTGAAGAAAACTTGAAGTGACTTCTTCGAGAACTGTGGTGTGGTGTGCAAGTGTGTGTGTGTGTGTGTGTGTGTGTGTGTGTGTGTGTGTGTGTGTGTGTGTGTGTGTGTATGTGTGTGTGTGTGTGTGTGTGTGTGTGTGTGTGTGTGTGGAAACCTGGCCAGGTAAGAAGCCATTTTATTACAGCCCGGGACTAGGAAGCACTGATCTTTTATGTTTTGATTATTCCTTTCTGTGTGTTTGGATTTTTCATGTGTAATTATAATTAGCATAGAAACTGTATTTCGTGTTCTCAGTCGTGTTAGGAGATAAACGAATGCGTTACATCCCATTCCCAGAGAGAGGTGAATGTTTGGTGGGCGCATGAGTGTGCATATGAGTGCAGAGATAACCTTGGTGTGTTAAGCCTGACTAATAATACACCAACTTAATACACTTAAGCAATACCATCACGATTTCCCCTGTCCTGGACACACACACACACACACGCACACACACACACACACACACACACACACACACACCACACACACACACACACAAAACACACACACACACACACACACACACACACACTCACCGCAGGAGTCGCAGCTTTTCTGACAGTGGCCGAACATGTAGGCGGGGTTGTTGACGCACTCACCGGCGGATGCCCAGCCCGGACAGCTGGGGTTCTGATCCACACAGCCTGAGGATGACCCTCCCCCACTGTTCCCTGCACACACACACACACACACACACACACACACACACACACACACACACACACACACAACACACACACACTTAAAGGACAGCGTCACCATGGGTGGATTTTCCCCGCGCTGTCCAATGATGTTTCGACATCATCGTTAAAGTCGTCGTTGATTTGTAGTCGTTGCCGTTGTGACATGGCTTGCAGCATCTTTGTTGTCATCGTCGCGTTTGTTGTTGTGATCATCGTCGTCGTGGTTGTTGTTGTCATTATTGCCGTCCTTATTACTGTTGTTTCCATAATCATTGTGATAAAATCTCTCTCTCTCTCTCTCTCTCTCTCTCTCTCTCTCTCTCTCTCTCTCTCTCTCTCTCATCACCATTGTTGTTACGCCGTCACCATCAATGTCATCGTTAGCACTCTCTGTCTGTCTGTCTCTCCCAGCGACGGATTACTTTCGCTTCAGTGTCGGTTTTTGTTTGTCTTGTGGGTTCTTGACTGATCTTTTCCGTTTTATCGCCAGCTTCCCCCACTACCATACCCCCTCCCCACTCCCTCCTCGAACACGACTGTGCAGACTACTGTGTCCTTCTCCTTCCACCTTCTCTTTTTCAATGTCTCTTTTGCTTGTATGTTTATTTATTCATCATGATTTCTCTGTCACAGCTTCTGTGCCTCCCCCGGAGGTCTCGTTCCCACACTGTCCTTCGTACTGGTGGTGGTCAGTGTCAGTATATGTCCCGACACGCACACCACCACCCGCTGAGCCACCTGCTGACGACAGTAACTGCTCGCTGGCGGAGCCGTTTTGTGTGAGAGTCCCCCTCCGCAGGGCGCCACCCCGTCCGTCCAACGACAGTCTCCGTGAAGTTGCTGACACCGATGACGTCGACGTCAATTCACCAAGGTCGCAGACGTGTTGAGAAAATCGAAACTGAGGCTACCACAAAAGCAGGGCATAAAGGGGCTCTGAATTTGAGTTTTTTTTTTCATAGGCTTGTCAATGAGGATGAGGGTGATGGAGATGATGCTGTGAGTTCCATTCTGGTATGAGACTACATGACAAAGCTGTAGTCTACGCTTCCCTTCATAAAATATCCCGGCGTCAACCAGGCCTGAGCGATACAGCACTTGCTGTGTTTGTTAGCAAATGTGACCAACCCTTTCAGAAACGCATCCATTGAATAGATGGAAATCGTGTGCATGTTTTCAGTCTTCCAGTTCGAGCCCATGGCATATCCCATTATCTCCCTTTAAACTGACTTTTGAACTGTCTAATATTACCAAAACGTGAACAGACTATGAACTAACGCAACTCATTTCCATTCTTTCTCATTCGGTCTGTCTGCCTGTCTGTCTGATTCTCTCTCTCTCTCTCTCTCTCCTCTCTCTTGCGCTCGCGCGCGCGCCTGTGTGTGTGTGTGTGTGTGTGTGTGTGTGTGTGTGTGTGTGTGTGTGTGTGTGTGTGTGTGTGTGTGTATGTGTGTGTGTGAGAGAGAGGTGCAGAATTAACATTATGCAACAAAGTGTGCAGACCTTCTGGTACCTTACTTCCATTCAAATATAAAACATTCATGAATGCGGTAATCAATCACTTACGTTAAGTAATGATCATGCAATATTGCCGCTACTGTAACAACAACAACAACAACAACAAATATTTCCCTACACATTTAGATTTTGAGAAAGCCAGAGAGCCAGTGTTTTGATTAAGATGAGCAAACTAAGATCTGACATTTACGTTCACTTGGCGCATTTAACAAGTGCCTTAGTCGTCATGTCTCGCAAATTATGCATGCTACATCAATCCCAGTCATGTCTCGCAAATTATGCATGCTACATCAATCCCAGAATGAAACACGCGCGCTCGCGCGCGCGCGCACGCACGCACGCACACGCACACACACACACACACACACACACACACACACACCATTTACATTTTGTCTAATGTCACACTTAGCGTAAATAAGTGTAACCGAAGACAACAACAAGAACTCACATATACACAATGACGACCGAAGCACAGTGATTAGACAGACCCAAAATTAAAAAAAAAATGACTGCAACGCTAGAAGAAAGAACAAACAAATGACAAAACAAACACTGCATGTTTTGACCTCCTTGGTCTTCTTCAGGCGGGACGAACTACATTCCAGACCATGAAAACGAGGTAAGAACAGACAGTCATTTCTTTCCTTGATCTGGGCGCAGCGTGGATGTGGAATCATCTATTTTGCGCCCAGTCTTGAAGAGACAAGTGCTTAGTTTCTATTTTCTTGATTATACAAATTGTACAAATTATACTTATTTGCAGGAAACATAATAAAAAAATGTCTACAAAAGTAGAAACGAACGTCTTGTACCTATGCGACGACGTGTTCTTTTTTTTTCAGCTGAAAAGCTGGGCATGTGTGGGTTTATACTTGTGTAGTATATTTCATGTCTTGAAAATAAAAGAAAAGGAAACGTCCATACAACAGATCCATAAATTAACTTTTGATTTCCAAAACGTCAGAGTGACACTGTTTTGTTGTTGTTGTTGTTGTTGTTCCGTTCTTGATCCATTAAGACAATTTCCTTTACATTCACTTATCCATTTGATAATTTTCCCTCAGAAATGCTTACTGTTTGTAAACAGAAAGAGGGCCTGACTATTTAACTCCTGATCTCTCTCTTCTTTCAAACTGTTCACCGCTTGTCAACAGAAAGAGGGCCTTACATGAAACTCTCTCTCTCTCTCTCTCTGTCTCTGTCTCTGTCTGTCTGTCTGTCTGTCTGTCTGTCTCTCTCTCTCTCTCTCCATTTCATGGTGACGTGCTTCTTGATGTGCGTCATGGTTTTGCTCATGGCCCAGCCGACCATGCTGGCTTTCTCAGGGCTGTGCGTGTATCCAAGGCCCACAAGCATACAACCCGAAGACAAAACCGACATGTACTCACCACACTGGTGACAACTGATCTGACAGTTGGGCAGCATGTAATTGGGATTTTTATCGCACTCTCCAACCGAAGCCCAGTACTGACAGCTGGGATTCTTGTCCTCGCAACCTGTAACAGGAACATGCTGCCACGTCAGAGATTTCTGCAGAGAAGAGAACAGACCAAAATGTGATGGGAAATCTTCAGTAAGGCAGGGAACAGGAAACAGTGAACGACAAACAAGTAGGGTAACTCTTGTTCCCATGATGGAATGAATACACGCCCATATCTCCAAATGAATGCTGCTTACGACACGGGAGGGATGTCTCCTCGTTTGTTCTGTGAGCTTTGAGTCGTCCTTGCTATAGGCGATTCAGAGTCGTCAGCAGCATTCATTTGGAGTTATGAGCATGTCGTTATTTCGTCACGGCAGCAAGAGTTA
Source organism: Conus canariensis (assembly GCA_033310375.1). Lineage (NCBI taxonomy): Eukaryota > Metazoa > Mollusca > Gastropoda > Neogastropoda > Conidae > Conus > Conus canariensis. Next base: position 38,137,203 of record CM065741.1, on the reverse strand, counting down.
CTCCACTTGTTTCTTAACAAAAACAACATAACTTAAAAACAAAAAAGAAAAAAAAAGAAAAAAAGGATCTGGAAGCAGGAAGGAAAGGAGACAGTGAGATGGAAGAGGCGGAGGAGGAGAAGGAAGAGGACAGCAAAATGAGGAGGACAAGGAGAAGTATGAGGAATACAGGGAGCATTATGAGGAAGAGGACAGCAAAATGAGGAGGACAAGGAGAAGTATGAGGAATACAGGGAGCATTATGAGGAAGAGGACAGCAAAATGAGGAGGACAAGGAGAAGTATGAGGAATACAGGAGCATTATGAGGAAGAGGACAGCAAAATGAGGAGGACAAGGAGAAGTATGAGGAATACAGGGAGCATTATGAGGAAGAGGAAGAGGAGAAGCAGCAGTATGAAGAGGACAAGGAGGAGCATGGAGAGGATGAGGAGGAGCATGGAGAGGAGGACAATATGGAGTTTGAAGAGAACAAGCGGGTGTGAGGAAGACAAGGAAAAGTATGAGGAAGACGAGAAGGATTATGAGGATGAGGGCAAGGGAAGAGTATGAGGTGGAGGACAAGAGGAATTATTGGGCGTTTGAGGACAAGGAGGAGTATGAAGAGGACAAGAAGAACGAGCAGACGAAAATAAAGAAGTATGAACATGAGGACAAGGAGGGTATGATATAAGGACAAGCAGGAATATAAGGAGAACAAGGAGGAGTGTGAAGAGGGTGGACAGAGGAGAATGAGGAGAACGAGTACGAACAGAAGAGAACAGGATGTGTATGAGGAGGAGAACAAAGAAGAGTAGAGGACATGCAGGATTAGGAGAAGACAAGAAGGAGTAGGAGGAGAACAAGGACGAGTAGAGCACAAGCAGAGTAGGAGGAGTAGGAGGTAGACAAGGAGGAGTAGGAGGATGAGACAAGAAGGAGTATGAGGTAGACAAGAAGGAGTATGAGGAAGAGGACAAGAAGGAGTATGAGGTAGACAAGAAGGAGTATGAGGTAGACAAGAAGGAGTATGAGGTAGACAAGAAGGAGTATGAGGTAGACAAGGTGTAGTAGGAGGAAGAGGAGGACCAAGAAGAAGTATGAGGAGAACAAAGAACATGAGAACGCGAAAAAGGTTTGAGGAGGACAAGGAGAGTTATGAGGAGTATGGCCAGGACAAGGAGGAGTATGAGCAGCAGAGAATGAAGGAGTACGAGTTTTGTGAACAAGGGGCACGACTGTGTCAACATGAGACGGAGGACGAAAAGGAGAAAGAGGATGATAAGGAGGAGAAAAAGGAGGAGGAAGAGGCAGGAGAAAGATAACATTAACTAGAAGGTGAAGAGAAGGAGAAGGAGAAAGAGAACAAGAGAAGGAGATATGAAGACGACAATGGAGAAAGAGAAGAAGGTGACAAAGTAAGGGAGAAGGAGGAGCAGAGGAGGAGAAAGGAACAAACAGAAAGATAAAGGAGAATGAGAAGGAGAAAAAACAAGCAGAGAGTAAAGGAAAGGTAGGAGAAAGAGATGGAAAAAAAAGAAAGAGATGAAGAAGAGGAGGAAGAGCAGAAAGCGGAAAAGAGAAAGAGAGAGGATTAGAAGAGGAAGAAGGGAGGAGAAAAAAGGAAAAAGAGAAGGATGAGGGGAAGGAAAAGGAAAACCAAATCCGCAGCAGTGTAAACGCAAACGTGGAATGCAAAAGCCCATACTTTCCATATTCCCTCTCCTTCAAATATGTCTTCTGTCCAGCGAAGATTAACCTGAATATAATTGGAAATTTAGATATTCTACCTCAGCAATTCAAACACATGCTGGCATACACTTAACCAACTCGGCTAAGTATTTGATAGAAAGAAGCTTTTTTTTTATTCATTTCATTTTAAAGAGGTTATCTGCTGGATTTTGATTTGGGGGTCCGTAAAGTAGGAACGCCTTTATCATGAAAATAGCATGCATAATCACTCTCAGTGTATTTCTACAGTTCTTCAAGATCACATTTCACACACACACACCACACACACACACACACACACACACACACACACACACACACACACACACACACAAGAGGTCCGCAAACTATTTCAAACAACCATAGTGTCCCTTCCAACTTCCCTTTGTTGTCTAAACTCACAGTTTACGATGTAAACCACAAAAATGCAGCAAAGAGCAAAAGCGGTCAAAACCTGCCGTCCCATGTCTGTCTTGCACATGTCGTCTGCTCGACTGTCTGAAGCGTGCAGACTATTTTGATCTTCAACGTTGCAAGAGGCCGCTGACTTTAAAAAAAAAGTTGAAAGAAATGCACTGTGCGATTGTTAAAGGGTTGTTGGTGGTATTTTTTTCTTCTCTCTTTTCTCCGATCTATGATCTCTCCTCTCTCTCTCTCTCTCTCCTCTCTCTCTCTCTCTCTCTCTCTCTCTCTCTCTCTCTCTCCCCCCCCTTGGATAGGAGGATCGCTTATTCTATGTGTGTGTGTGTGCTGATTTTTTAAATTCTTTGAAATCAATTTCTTTATTCTTGTATGTTGTTTCAGTCGCTTGTTTTCCCTTTAAAGTCATCTAGACTGCGCCTTAAATGTTAATGGATGAACAACTCATCAACTTGTACTGCATTTGTGAAGATATGTGTGTTTTGTTACAAGTTGTAGTCGCTAGTTATGCTTAGTTAGTCCCTTAGCGGGCAAGGCCGGATGAAAAAAAAAGCATGTGTTTGCTTATCTGTTACCCTTGGAAATAAAGATTAAAGATTATCATCATCATCATCTCCCCTCTCTCTCTCTCTCTCTCTCTCTCTCCTCTCTCTCTCTCTCTCTCTCTCTTTCTCATATTGTTCCTTTTGTAGGCATTTAAACTTTTTCATCTTGTAACCATTATTGTACAATGGGGCCTACTATGCTGACAGAGAGTCTCTGAATATGACCTTTGTCCTTAAATAGGCACTTAAATGAAGATAGACTGTTTCAAAAGAAACCCAACACCGAAGTCTGCGGCAGTGATCTCTGTTTGCTCTTTGACTTCAGATTGGTTCTTTGTTTCCTTTGGTAGCTTCTGAGAATACACATCAGTACAAATGTTCATGAATGCAGCTGTCTTCATTCAAATATTGTGATCACAGTTTAATTTGGACGGCTTTTGTCTCACAGAGCTTGTTCCTCCTAACACGGACCTCTTGTGGTTCTTTACATAGACTGGCGTCTGATATTTGGAACCGCGCATGTTTGGGAACATACGGTTTTGTCCAAGCCAAGAGAGAACCTTAAATACTTAAATACGGTCAGGCGAAAAAAAAAAGACCGAAAGTTCCCGATTTTTTTTCGTCCGTAAAAAAAATGTCCAAAGACTTCCCCACAACATCAGCACAGCTTCACCTGATTTGTGATTACCGACTCCAAATATTTCGTCAGGAACTCCGTTCAACGCATGACGTGAAGAAAAAGAATCGTGACTGAGATCTTCATGAGAATAGGCTATAAAGGGCCACAATCCACTATCAAAGTTCACTAATCAAAGCTTCACAGTGTCAGCGCACTGAAACCTCCCAGTAAAGATTACTTCCCTTGGATGCCTTTTTAGGGAATGGGGTTAGGGTGGGGGACATTTTTCCCGGTGTCAGTACATTTTCCTCCCATAAAAATCAACTCCCATCAAAGATTTTTAATAGGAATATTTTTGCCTTTGTCTACCACATTTATCCCCCCCCGCCCCCCCCCCCCCCCCCCCCCCCCCCCCCCCCCCCCCGAAGAATCCTGCCATCTGAACAAAACTTTTCCGGGAACGCATGTTTATCTTCATCTTTACTGAACTAAAAATAAAATAAAACAGATGTTATTGAAATCCCTATTGACGGAAGAGGCTCACTGTGTCTGGGGCATAGCATGACGAAGGCGGAGCCTATCCTTCTCCTTCCGCCGCTGTTACCTTTCCTGATCTGAATCAGGAATTCCTTTCACCGCTGCGTGGATAAAGGGCCGTAAATTTCACGGGTGAATTGTACTCACGACGGTACTAACGCTATAGCTCTTAGTCTACGAGTCCCTCCGGGATGAAAGAAAGAACGGAGCCCCCCCCCCCCCCCCACACACACACACACACACACACGAAAAAAAAGAAAGGAAACCGCAAACAGATGGAAACAAAGAGAGAGAGAGAGAGAGAGAGAGAGAGAGAGGAGGAGAGAGAGAGAGAGAGAGAGAGAACGAGGGAAATATAGAAAGTAAACAAAGAAACGAAGGAAAAACAGAAGACAAACGAACAAACGAACGAATAAAATACAGAATCAATCAGAAGAAGGCAACAAAGACAAATGAAAGAAAGAAAGAACAGAATAAACGAAGATAAGAAAGAGAAAGAGTTGGAACTAAGGGGAGGGGGGGAGGAGGGGGGAGGGGGATGAAAGTTTGAACAACGAAGTCAGGTAACACAGCATTTTTTTAAAATGTTGACGAGAGAAACAATTTTTAAAAAAAATAAGTAAAAAAGGAAAGAAAAAAGACCCAAGATTAGCCGTCATACAGACGACTTCAAAACTCACGGCAGACGGGATCCATTCAAACTGATAAAGCATGACCCCCACTC
>CM065741.1:38127650-38130150 GCA_033310375.1 Conus canariensis | reverse complement strand
GCTGCATTATGAATTCCATTTTTACTTTGATTGTCTGAAAAGAGCTGCATTATGAATTCCATTTTTACTTTGATTGTCTGAAGAGAGCTGCATTATGAATTCCATTTTTACTTTGATTGTTTGAAGAACGTTTCATTATGAATTCCATTTTTACTTTGATTGTTTGAAGAACGTTTCATTATGAATTCCATTTTTACTTTGATTGTTTGAAGAACGTTTCATTATGAATTCCATTTTCACTTTGATTGTTTGAAGAACGTTTCATTATAAATTCCATTTTTACTTTGATTGTCTGAAGAACGTTTCATTATAAATTCCATTTTCACTTTGATTGTCTGAAGAACGTTTCATTATAAATTCCATTTTCACTTTGATTGTTTGAAGAACGTTTCATTATAAAGTTCATTTTACTTTGATTGTCTGAAGAGAGCTGCATTATGAATTCCATTTTTACTTTGATTGTTTGAAGAATGTTTCATTGTGAATTCCATTTTTACTTTGATTGTTTGAAGAGAGCTGCATTATGAATTCCATTTTTACTTTGATTGTTTGAAGAACGTTTCATTGTGAATTCCATTTTTACTGTGATTGTTTGAAGAACGTTTCATTGTGAATTCCATTTTTACTTTGATTGTTTGAAGAACGTTTCATTGTGAATTCCATTTTTACTTTGATTGTTTGAAGAACGTTTCATTGTGAATTCCATTTTTACTTTGATTGTTTGAAGAATGTTTCATTGTGAATTCCATTTTCACTTTGATTTTTTGAAAAGAGCTGCATCATGAATTCCATTTTCACTTTGATTGTCCCAAGAACGCTGCATTACATGAGCGATTTATCCCGTGATACTTAATGTAGTTCTTCCAAGAAATGTTCCTGAATTTTGCGAGGTGTATCAAACTGCACCGTGTCCAACGAATGTCAGCTCCACCAAGGCAACGAGAAAATACCATATTCGCAGTTAAGGTTATGCAATATGATACGATCAAACAAGGCAACTTCTTCTTCTTCTTCTTCTTCTGCGTACTCAGGCTGATACTCCTGCAGACATTCCCTATATGGATAGGCAAGTATTAATCCCATCTACCCAACAAAGGGAGTGGAGTTTTGTGTGTATGACCGTTTTTTTTTTTATCCCGCCATTAAGGCAGTCATACGTCATCTTCGGGTAAAGTGCATGCCATGTGTAACGTGTCATCCATACCACCAGCCAAACTGGCCTTCTCTTACGAAAGTTGGTGATGGGGTTTTACGTGTGTGCAAGATGTTATGCGTGCGTTCACACACGGAACCTCGGTTTATAGTCTCATTCGAAGGACTGTATGGGAAATGGAGTCAGAACTAATGTTAACTCCGTGGGAAAAATCCCCCTGTACCGAAACGGCCCGGCGGAGATTCGAACCAGCAACCCTTGGATTACGAGTCCGGCGCTCTATCAACTGAGCCCCCAAACAATGCAACAATCTATAGATGCAAGACGTGTGACACACAAAGCCCAAGACTCTGATACACAAGAATGGCTATAGAAAAAAAACAACAACAACAACAACAGCAACAACCACAACAACAACAACCGACCTGAACATTCTCGCAAAGTAATAAAGATAGTTAGTCAGATATTGAAAAAAAAAAAAAAAAAAGAAGAGAGAGAGAGAGAGAGAGAGGAGAGAGAGAGAGAGAGAGAAAGAAGAGAGAGAGAGAGAGAGACAGACAGACAGACAGAGAGAGATAGAGAGTCACTCAGTACAAAAAGAGAGAAGTCACTCTGTACTAAGGCCCATACTACATGGCAACGTTTTCGGCCGGGAGTCATTTTTCAAAGAGGGGGACAACATTTAGAACAGTGGACATTTCCAGAGATGCAGGAGAGAGAGGATTAGTATTTCCTCTCGGTTTGCCACCATTCACCTCTGTTGGAGTCCAGTCACTCGCACAGGCAACTGTTCCCTTCCGGGCGAGAGAAACTATTCAGGTAGCTGGGCTGCCTTCTTAGAGTCCTTTTCTATTGAACGAACTTACAGAGCTTTAAAGCTGGTTCGTCTGGTTCGCGATCTCGGCGATTAGGACATCGTTCAGAATTGTCTGACCTTTCGGTTTAAGATTCTAAATCGGTGAGGTTCGTGAATTTTGCTAAAACCTAGGTTCGTGATGAGAGAGAGAGAGAGAGAGGAGAGAGAGGAGAGAGAGAGAGAGGAGAGAGAGAGAGAGAGAGAGAGAGAGAGAGAGAGAGAGAGAGAGAATACGAATACGAATACGAAAATTTTTTATTGAAGGTAAAATGGATAAGCTAATAGCTTTTTTTTACACCATGCCCTCAAGAACAACAACAGCAACGAACAATATCAAAATGAACATATAAACATGATACACGAAAAGGAAACAATGAACAAGCTTATAACGACGAAACATGATTAACATGAATAGTACTTAGCAACCAAGATTAGGTCACAATTTAGGAATAAGATTCATTCGAGGAAGGGAAAGAGAGAGAGAGAGAGAG
>CM065741.1:38100150-38120150 GCA_033310375.1 Conus canariensis | reverse complement strand
GTGCGTGCGTGCGTGCGTGTGTGCGTGCGTGCGTGAGCGCGCGCGCGCGCGCGCGTGTGTGTATGTGTGTGTGTGTGCGCGCGCAGGATTGATTGATTGGTTTTTGTCATTGTTTATTTTGTTTCAATTGTTGTTGTTGTTGGTAATGAACAATTGTCAAGACCAACACGGCTAGTCTTGTGGATACTGTGTTTGTTGCTTGGTGATGTTACAACTACTGTCACAGCCACAAGCGGGAATCCATTCTCCCCTGGTTAATACTGAGACCGGTTCCTTGTTGCTGATAGCGGGAAAATCCTACTGGCTAACGTTGCCACAAGCCTTGAAGATACTGTTGTTGTTACTACTAATAGTCCCGTACCATTTATCAATTGTCTTGTGTCATTCGTTAATAGTCTTGTACCATTCATTAACAGTCGTGTACCATTCATGAATAGTCTCGTACCCTTCATTAATAGTTTTATTCATTAATAGTCTTGCACCATTCATTAGTAGTCTTGTACCATTCATTAAAAGTCTTGTACCATTCATCAATAGTCTTGTACCATTCATTAAGTCTTGTACGATTAATGAATAGTCTAGTACCCTTCATTAATAGTTTTGTTCATTAAAAGTCTTGTTCATTAATAGTCTTGCACCCTTCATTAATAGTCTTGTACTATTCATTAACAGTCTTGCACCCTTCATTAATAGTCTTGCGCCATTCATTAAAAGTCTTGCACCCTTCATTAATAGTCTTGCGCCATTAATTAATAGTCTTGTACCATTCATTGATAGTCTTGTACCATTCATCAATAGTCTTGTACCATTCATTGATAGTCTTGTGCCATTCATCAATAGTCTTGTACCATTCATCAATAGTCTTGTACCATTCATTGATAGTCTTGTACCATTCATTAATAGTCTTGTACCATTCATTAATAGTCTTGCACCATTCATCAATAGTCTTGTACCATTCATCAATAGTCTTGTACCATTCATTGATAGTCTTATGCCATTCATCAATAGTCTTGTACCATTCATCAATAGTCTTGTACCATTCATCAATAGTCCTGTACCATTCATCAATAGTCTTGTACCATTCATCGATAGTCTTGTACCATTCATCAATAGTCTTGTACCATTCATCAATAGTCCTGTACCATTCATCAATAGTCTTGTACCATTCCTGAATAGTCTCGTAGCCATTCATCCTCTTTTTTTCATACCTTTGTCACTTGTCGACATTCCGTGACTGTAATCGGAAACGACGAAGACGAGCCGTCTGACTGTGAGAGATAAGACCACATTCCCATCAAGGCCATTCTCTCTACCACCTCTTTTCACACACACACACACACACACACACACACACACACACACACACACACACACACACACACACACACATACACACACACACACACACACAGCACACCCGCATACATGCACGCACGCACGCACGCATGCATGCACGCACGCACGCATGCATGCACGCATGCTTGCACGCACGCACGCATGCACACACACACACATGCACGCACGCATGCACACACGCGCGCACGCGTGCACGCAAGCACACACACACACACACACACACACACACACACACACACACACACACACACACGCGCGCGCGCGCGCGCGCGTGCACGCAAGCACACACACACACACACACACACACACACACACACACACACACACACACACACACGAACTTCCTTATCGATACGCTTCAATCATAAAGCTCTCGCGCTGACCCCGAGGTCTCCAGCAGGCAACACCATCCAATCAAACAACAGTCAACAAAGCAGAACAAGCAAACAGAGAAAGCCACCACGCCGTCCCTGCAATTTTCCCATTCCGTGAAGACTAATCTTGCCTCTCGACAGACTTTAGAGGGGACACATATATTCCTCAGTGGCATTTTTTTTCCCTGTCAAAACACCTAGCCAATTCAGTGACCCAATGCTGTTAAATATCTGTCTATCTATCTGTCTAATTGTCTATCTATCTATACACCTTTTTTGTTGTTGTTGTTTTCATTTTTTTTTTTTTTTTTTGTTCTTTTTGCTGTCCCATCTTCTGTGCCACCTCAGTGGCATTGCACCCACGCCTCTCTTTCCGACACCCCGTCCACAGCTACAGTTCCACCAAGCCCGCCACAGCCCCAGCACCGGCAATCCACAGGGAGCAGTCAATGTCTAGTCAGCAAGAGGCAACCCACCAGAGGAGACACTGCACTGCTGCCGAGTCACTTCGGTGGTGTTCAGTGGTGCCTGTACTGTTCTAATATACGCAGGACACCACCTACTAAGCCCCGTACTGACGACAATAATTGCGTAGTCACGGAGCCGGCGTGAGTGAGCTCTCCCTCCGGAGGGCGCCACCACGTTCGTCCAACGACAGCCCCCCATGGACTCGCCTATGCCGGTGACCCCGACGGAACCAAACCAAGGCCACAGACGTGGAGAGGACATCGAAACTGAGGTCACCATGAGAGCAGGGCATGAAGGGCCACAGAATTTGAGACTTTTTTTTATGCTGATCCAATGAGAATGAGGATGATGAAGATGATACCACGGATATCCATTCCGGTCTGAGATTTCATGGGTCAAGGCTGTACTGTACGCTTACTTTCATAATATATCTCGGCGTCAACCAGGCCCGAGAGATACAGACCCCTGCAGTGTTGGTCAGGAAATTTGAGCTGTGGCTGTGGACCTGGGCTCGGAATGAGCGGCGTGGTTGAAATGCCACTGAGGTGGCACAAAAGATGGGACAGCACACACACACACACACACACACACACACACACACACACACACACACACACACACACACACACACACACACACACACAGAGTAAGCACTGCCAGGCTGCCTGATACGGGTAGGCATCGCTCCATGACTCCCTGTCCACGACCTTTCGTACTGTGCTGAGTGGACTGGGTTTTACAGGGAAACAAATTTCGGGATAGAAGGGAATGGGAGCGGTAGATGGGATGGGGAGGGCTGAGGTGGAGGACTGGAGATGGGGTGTGTATGTATGGGGCTGGAATAGCTCAGCTGGTAGAACGCCGGACTCGTAATCTTGGTGATCCTGGGGTTGCGGGTTCGAATCTCTGCCGGTCCGTTTTAGTACAGGGGGATTTTTCACTCGGAGTTAACATTAGGTCTGACTCCATTTCCCATACAGTCCTTCGAATGAGACTTTAAACCGAGGTTCTGTGTGTGAACGCACGCACATCTTGCACACACGTCAAATCCCATCACCAACTTTTGGAAGAGAAGGCCAGTTTGGCCGTTGGTATGGATGACACGTTACACAGAGCATGCACCCTGCGTAAGAAATGAAAGAATGGAGAAAGTAAGGAAACTGAGAGAACGATATTGACTGGATGACACGGGAAACGACTGAATGAAGCGCCAGCTGGCAGCTCTTCAGTCGGCACTACCCAGGTAGGTAGCCCGTTGTGTAAACGAGTGTGGATTGTAAAGCGCTTAGAGCTTGGTCTCTAGACGGGAATAGGCGCTATATAAGTATTCATTATAATAATAATAATAATGTATGAAGGATGGGGAGGGGGGGGGGGGGGTCTAGGGAATGAAGGTGAAATGGGGAAGGTACTGGAGGAAAACTGGCAGGCGTTTCAGCCATCCGCTTAGATTAAACCCAGCTTAAAAGACGATAACAGAAAAACATCCATGATGATATGGATTGGGCTGAGGCCCGCCTGGGGTATCACAAGTTTTCAGGGCCGAATCACTTACTGCGGGGAGGGCAGGGGGCGGTGTGTGTGTGTGTGTGCGTGTGTGTGTGTGTATGTGTGTGTGTGTGCGTGCGTGCGTGCGTGCGTGCGTGCGTGCGTGCGTGCGTGCGCGTGTGCGCGTTGTGGTGTGTGCGTGTGTGTGTGTGTGCGTGTGTGTGTAGTGGTGGTGTGTGTGGGGGGGGGGGGGGGGGGGGGGGGGGGCTTGCACAGCTGGCTTCATTCCAAATTTGTGTCCTTTAGTGGGACGGAAAATGTACATAGCGACCTTTCTGTCAATCTTTTCCAGATTCACGTTGACAAAGCCTGTTCACACTTCTTTTTATGAAGCTGATCAAATAGCTACAAAGCCTGTTCACACTTCTTTTTATGAAGCTGATCAAATAGCTACAAAGCCTGTTCACACTTCTTTTTATGAAGCTGATCAAATAGCTACAAAGCCTGTTCACACTTCTTTTTATGAAGCTGATCAAATAGCTACAAAGCCTGTCACACTTCTTTTTATGAAGCTGATCAAATAGCTACAAAGCCTGTCACACTTCTTTTTATGAAGCTGATCAAATAGCTACAAAGCCTGTTCACACTTCTTTTTATGAAGCTGATCAAATAGCTACAAAGCCTGTTCACACTTCTTTTTATGAAGCTGATCAAATAGCTACAAAGCCTGTTCACACTTCTTTTTATGAAGCTGATCAAATAGTACAAAGCCTGTTCACACTTCTTTTTATGAAGCTGATCAAATAGCTATGCACAGCGAATTTTCCGGGGTACACGTGTGTGGTCTTCATGTTCTTTACAGGACGGCCATTTTTCTGTTCTCTTCTTTCTTTCTTTTTTCTTTCCTTCTTTCTTTCGTTCTTTCTTTTTTTTTCTTTCTTTCTTCGTTCTTTCTTTCTTTTTTCTTTCTTTCTTTCTTTCTTTTCTTCTTTCTTTTCTTTCTTTCTTTCTTTCTTTTCTTCTCTCTTTCTTTTTTCTTCTTTACTTCTTTCTTATTTTCCTTCTTTCTTTTACTTTTTCTTTACTTCTTTCTTTCTTTACTTATTCTTTCTTTCTTTCTTTACTTCATCTTTCTTTCTTTTTCTTCTTTCTTTCTTTACTCTTACTTTCTTTTTTCTTTACTTCTTTCTTTCTTTCTTTACTTCCTTCTTCTTTTTACTTTCTTTCTATTCTTTCTTTTTTTCTTTACTTCTTTCTTTCTTTACTTCTTTCTTTCTTTTTTCTTCTTTCTTTCTTTACTTCTTTCTTTCTTTCTTACTTCTTCTTTCTTTCTTTCTTTACTTCTTTCTTTCTTTCTTTACTTCTTTCTTCTTCTCTTCTTTACTTCTTCTTTCTTTACTTCTTTCTTTCTTTACTTTCTTTCTTTCTTCTTTCTTTCTTTCTTTCTTTCTTTCTTTCTTTACTCCTTTCTTTCTTTCTTTCTTTCTTTCTTTCTTTCTTTACTTTCTTTCTTTCTTCTTTCTTTACTTCTTTCTTTCTATTACTCCTTTCTTTTTTCTTTCTTTCTCTTTTTCTTTACTTCTTCTTTCTTTCTTTATTCTTCTTTCTTCTTTATCTTTCTTTTCTTTTTTCTTTCTTTCTTTACTTTCTTTCTTTTCCTTCTTTCTTTACTTCTTTCTTTCTTTACTTCTTTCTTTCTTTCTTACTTTCTTATCTTTCTTTCTTTCTTCTCTTCTTTTCTTTCTTTCTTTCTTTATTCTTTCTTTCTTTCTTTACTTCTTTCTTTCTTTCTTTCTTTCTTTACTCCTTTCTTTCTTTACTTCTTCTTTCTTTCTTTACTTCTTTCTTTTCTTCTTACTTCTTTCTTTCTTTCTTCTTACTTCTTTCTTTACTCTTTTCTTTCTTTCTTTATTCTTTCTTCTTTCTCTACTCCTCTTCTTTCTTCTTTACTCTTTCTTTCTTCTTATCTTTCTTTCTTTATTCTTCTTCTTATCTTTTTTACTTTTTCTTTCTTTCTTTACTTCTTTCTTTCTTTACTTCTTTCTTTTTTTCTTTACTTCCTTCTTTCTTTCTTTCTTTACTTCTTTCTTTCTTTACTTCTTTCTTTCTTTACTCTTTCTTTCTTTCTTTCTTTCTTTACTTCTTTCTTTCTTTCTTTACTTCCCTTTCTTTCTTTCTTTACTTCTTTCTTTCTTTCCTTTCTTTCTTTCTTTACTTCTTTCTTTCTTTACTTCTTTCTTTCTTTCTTTTTCACTTCTTTCTTTCTTTTTACTTCTTTCTTTCTTATCTTTTTCTTCTTTCTTTCTTTTTACTTCTTTCTTTTTCTTTATTCTTCTTCTTCTTTACTTCTTTCTTTCTCTTCTTTACTTCTTTCTTCTTTCTTTACTTCCTTCTTTCTTTCTTTCTTTACTTCTTTCTTTCTTTCTTCTTCTTTCTTTCTTTACTTCTTTCTTTCTTTCTTTACTTCTTTCTTTCTTTACTCTTTCTTTCTTTCTTTACTTCTTCTTTCTTTACTTTCTTTCTTTACTTCTTTTCTTTCTTTCTTTATTCTTTCTCTTACTTCTTCCTTCTTTCTTACTTTCTTTCTTTCTTTACTTTCTCTTTCATCTTTCTTTCTTTTACTTCTTTCTTTCTTTACTTCTTTCTTTCATTCTTTCTTTCTTTACTTCTTTCTTTCTTTTTACTTTCTTCTTTTCTATTCTTTCTTTCTTTCTTTACCTTCTTTCTTTCTTCTTTACTCTTTCTTTCTTTACTCTTTCTTTCTTTCTTTACTTCTTTCTTTCTTTCTTTACTTCTTTCTTTCTTTACTTCTTTCTTTCTTTCTTTACTTCTTTCTTTCTTTCTTTCTTTCTTTCTTTACTTCTTTCTTTCTTTCTTTACTCCTTTCTTTCTTTACTTCTTTCTTTCTTTCATTACTTCTTTCTTTCTTTACTTCTTTCTTTCTCTCTGTACTTCTTTCTTTCTTTCTTTACTTCTTTCTTTCTTTCTTTACTTCTTTCTTTCTTTCTTTCTTTACTCCTTTCTTTCTTTACTTCTTTCTTTCTTTCTTTACTTCTTTCTTTCTTTACTTCTTTCTTTCTTTATCTTCTTTCTTTCTTTCTTTCACTCCTTTCTTTCTTTACTTCTTTCTTTCTTTCTTTCTTCTTTACTTCTTTCTTTCTTTACTTCTTTCTTTCTTTCTTTACTTCTTTCTTTCTTTACTTCTTTCTTTCTTTACTTCTTTCTTTCTTTCTTTACTCCTTTCTTTCTTTCTTTCTTTACTCCTTTCTTTCTTTCTTTACTTCTTTCTTTCTTTACTTCTTTCTTTCTTTCTTTACTTCTTTCTTTCTTTCTTTCTTTCTTTACTTCTTTCTTTGTTTCTTTACTTCTTTCTTTCTTTACTTCTTTCTTTCTTTCTTTACTTCTTTCTTTCTTTACTTCTTTCTCTCTTTACTTCTTTACTCCTTTCTTTCTTTTCTTTCTTTACTTCTTTCTTTCTTTCTTTACTTCTTTCTTTCTTTCTTTCTTTACTCCTTTCTTTCTTTCTTTCTTTACTCCTTTCTTTCTTTCTTTACTTCTTTCTTTCTTTCTTTCTTTACTCCTTTCTTTCTTTCTTTACTTCTTTCTTTCTTTCTTTACTTCTTTCTTTCTTTCTTTCTTTACTTCTTTCTTTCTTTCGTTACTCCTTTCTTTCTTTCTTTCTTTACTTCTTTCTTTCTTTACTCCTTTCTTTCTTTCTTTACTTCTTTCTTTCTTTCTTTACTTCTTTACTTCTTTCTTTCTTTCTTTACTTCTTTCTTTCTTTACTTCTTTCTTTCTTTCTTTACTTCTTTCTTTCTTTACTTCTTTCTTTCTTTCTTTACTTCTTTCTTTCTTTACTTCTTTCTTTCTTTCTTTCTTTACTTCTTTCTTTCTTTACTTCTTTCTTTCTTTCTTTACTTCTTTCTTTCTTTACTTCTTTCTTTCTTTCTTTACTTCTTTCTTTCTTTCTTTCTTTACTTCTTTCTTTCTTTCTTTACTTCTTTCTTTCTCTTGTACTTCTTTCTTTCTTTACTTCTTTCTTTCTCTCTGTACTTCTTTCTTTCTTTCTTTCTTTCTTTACTTCTTTCTTTCCTTCTTTCCTCCTTCTTTCTTTTTTTCTTTCCTTCTTTCTTTCTGTCTTTCTTTCTCCTTCTTTCTTTCTTTCTTTCTTTCTGTCTTTCTTTTCTTTCTTTCTTTCCCTCCTTCTTTCCTTCTTTTCTTTCTTTCCTTCCTTCTTCCTTTCTTTCTTTGTTTCTTTCTTTCCTTCTGTCTTTTCCCTCCAGAGAACACTGACCCTTTTCGGTCAAAAGGGTTATAACCGCTATTCCACTCTGTGTCACCCGCCACCCCCCTAAAAAAAAAAGTGAAAACTCCCCCCCCCTTCCTCCCTCTCACACTCTTCCTCCTACCCCCCTCCCACGAAAACGAAACACACACACACACACACACACACACACACACACACACACACACACACACACACACACACATACAATCAGAGAGAGAGAGAGGGCTACCCCCTCCCCCCTCTACCTTTCCCTACGCCACTCGCCATTCACTTTAAAAAAAAAAAAAAAAAAGCGAAATTTCCCCTTCCCTCCCTCACACACTCTTCCTCCTTCTCCCTCCCACGAAAACGACAGAGAGAGAGAGAGAGAGAGAGAGAGAGAGAGAGAGAGAGAGAGAGAGAGAGAGAGAGAGAGAGAGAGACAGACAGACAGACAGACAGACAGACAGACAAAGACAGAGACAGAGAGTTTGTAAATTCCAAGGAGAAAATTCATAAACACCCAGAACCTTTCGTCTAGGAAAACCTCGAGCACTGGCATATGATGACTTCTGAATTGGGTCAAAGGTTAAGTAAAAGGGGGCACTGGCCTTTGTCAATCGAGTGCGTCCTATAAAGGGTGGCAACCCGATCCCTCGTGAGTGACCTCCCTATTGTGCACAGGTGCGTGACCCATGGGGTGCTTGGCTCACCGTGGTTATCGTCCTTGTAGTGTGAAGTTAATGGGGAAACTGTATTTCTAGGGGCTTCTGGAGGAGTTGTTTCCCTTTCTCTCTTGCTGTTGTTGTGGTTATGTTGTTGTTGTGGTTGTTGTTGTTGTGTGTGTGCATGTGTGTATTACACACAGACAGACACGCACACACAGAACAGAGAGAGAGAGAGAGAGAGACACACACACACACACACACACATACACACGCACACACATACACACACAACACACACACACACACACACACACACACACACACACACAGACAGACAGACAGACAGACAGACAGACAGACAGAGACAGAGAGACAGAGAGAGACAGACAGAGAGAGACACAGAGAGAGAGACACAGAGAGAGAGAGAGAGACAGAGAGAGAGAGAGATGCTAGATTTGTAAGAAATAAAGTCTTTCCTCGTTTTAATCCCTTTATTCACGTGCCGGAATAGCTCAGTTGGTAGAGCGCCTGACTCGTAATCTTAGTGATCCTGGGGTTGCGGGTTCGAATCTCCGCCGGGGCGTTTCGGTACAGAGGGATTTTTCCCTCGGAGTTAACATTAGTTCTGACTCCATTTCCCATACAGTCCTTCGAATGAGACTATAAACCGAGGTTCCGTGTGTGAACGCACGCATAATATCTTGCACACACGTAAAATCCCATCACCAACTTTCGGAAGAGTAGGCCAGTTTGGCCGTTGGTATGGATGACACGTTACACACAGCATGCACCCTGCGTAAGAAATGGACAGAATGAAGGAAGTAAAGAAACTGAGTGAACGATATTGAACGAGACTGACTGGATGACACGGGAAACGACTGAATGAAGCGCCAGCTGGCAGCTCTTCTGTCGGCACTACCCAGGTAGGCAGCCCGTTGTGTAAGCGAGTGTTGATTGTAAAGCGCTTAGAGCTTGGTCTCTAGCCGAGAATAGGCGCTATATAAGTATTCATTATTATTATTATTATTACGTGTTTGTCTTTTAAGTGTTTGGCTGAGTGCATTACAAAAGCACACATAGAAGCAGCGACAGCGGCAGCATTGAAAATTTTTTTTTGGTAGGGCAGTAGCCGTAAAAATAGAACCATTCATTCCATATCATAGTGTTTGTAGCCCAGCCAATAGTAGGGTGACATGTAGGGCTTTTTTTTTTTTTTGTTTTGTTACACTTGCTATATTTATGGCACCTGTTACGTTTGTAGCACCTGTTACATTTGCGACACATGTTGCATGTCTAGCACTTATGTTTGAGGCGCCTGTTACATGTATAGCATTTGTTATGTTTGAGATACTTGTTACTTTTGTGGCACCTGTTACATGTATAGCATTTGTTATTGTTACTTTTGTGGCACCTGTTACATGTATAGCATTTGTTATGTTTGAGATACTTGTTACTTTTGTGGCAGCTGTTACATTTGTGGCACCTGTTACATGCATAGACCTTGTTACGTTTTTGTGGCACCTGCTTTATTTGTCGCACCTGTCACAGTTACAGCACTTGTTATGTTTGCAGCACTTGTTATGTTTGCAGCACTTGTTATGTTTGCAGCACTTGTTAGGCTGGTCGTGCCTGTTACATTTACGCCACCTGTTACGTTTGCGGCACCCATTACGTGTAAAACATCAGTTACGTTTGCAGCATTTGTTACGTTTTAGGCGCCTGTTACGTGTAAAGCATTAGCTATGTTTGCGGCATTTGTCACGTTTGCGGCACCTGTTACGTGTAAAGCATTAGCTATGTTTGCGGCATTTGTTACGTTTGCGGCACCTGTTACATGTAAAACATTTGTTACGTTTGCGGCACCTGTTACGTGTAAAGCATTAGCTATGTTTGCGGCATTTGTTACGTTTGCGGCACCTGTTACATGTAAAACATTTGTTAGGTTTGCGGAACCTCTTACATGTATGGCACGTCTTACGTTTGCGGGACTTGTTTGTTATGTTTGGGATCATCACGAGTAATCGGCAACCAACAGTATCCAGTAACTGATGAGTTTACCGTCGGGATGACTTTTGTCCATTTCCCATCAGATCTGATACGAAGAGGACTGAAATAGCATACTGACAAGGGACAGTATTTTAACTTGTTCAAAAACGGTCCTATGTACCGCAAGCGTGCAAACACCATTTTTGTGCCGCGTTCGTAATGATGCGGCAAAATGTAAACACGGCTCTGTGCCCCGTAAACGTATTACTCTCTACTTGTATGCACCACCCCCACTACCCCCCCTCCCCCCCCCCCCCTCCGTCCCCATCCCTCTCGCTCATGGACGGATGGTTACCTCTTCAAGAACTGAGACTTGTCAAGCATGAAGGGAGAGAAGGCAGACTGCTCCCTCAGAATGCTCTCCCCTGAGTGAGGAGGGTTACGTTCCCAAATACCTTTCCCCTTCAACAACCGCTCTGGCAATACAAACAGTTTTTTATTTTCTGTGTAGCACTTTTTCTCCGACCACGTTTCACATCATCACGTTTGCCCAAGCAGGTTTCGCTTGGTCCGCCGACATTCTTAAACGTTCATCTTGTTTTGTAGAAAATCAGGTCTAATTAAGTTGAGTAAAATCATTGGTTACAGAACACGCATGCACTCATGCGCCCGCGCGCACACGCACACACACACACATGCAGGCACACACGCACGCACGCACGCACGCAGGCAGGCAGACACGCACAAAAGCACATGCACACACTCATGCACGCACGCATGCACGCACACAAGCAGGCACACGCACACATACATACACCACAGGAATGATAACAGAGAAAGGGGGGGGGGGGGGGGGGGGGGTGAGGGCTGAAAACATGAATAGAAATCTTGATAAGTATCAGATGAATAGTAATCTTGATAAGTATCAGTTGTAGGGAGTTTACAAACCCAACAAATACGTGTGTGTGAGCGACCGGCGCCCGCGCACGGCTGATATATATAATATATATATATATATATATATTATGTATATTCCACCCCACTCCACTCCACTCCTCTCCACTCTACTCCACCCCACCCACCCAACCACATCCCACCCCACCCCGTCCACCTCACCCCACCTCACCCCACCCCGTCCGCCTCACCCCGGTTCACCCCATCCCACCCCACTCCACCCCATCCCAACCCACCCCACTCCACCCCACCCCATCCCAAGCCACCCACCCCACCCCATCCACCTCACCCCACTTCACCCCATCCACCCCACCCCATCCACCTCACCCCACTTCACCCCATCCACCTCACCCCACTTCACCCCATCCCACCCCATCCCACTCTACCCACCCCATCCCAACCCACCCCACTCCACCCCATCCACCTAACCCCACTTCACCCCATCCCACCCCGTCTACCTCACCCCACTTCACCCCATCTCACCCCATCCCACTCCACTCCACCCCATCTCATCCCACCCCATCCCACCCACCCAATCTCACCCCACTCCATCCCACCCCACCCCACCCAATCTCACCCCACTCCACCCCACCCCACCACACCCAATCTCACCCCACTCCACCCCATCCCACCCCACCCCATTTCACGCCACTCCATCCCACTCCACCCCATCCCATCTCACCCCACTTCACCCCATCCCATCCCATCCCACCCATCCCATCTCACCACACTCCACACCACCTCACCCCATCTCGTGCAGTCGAGAGGCACTCACCAGAGGCATGCAGAGGTACTGGCAGAAGAAGCCGATGACGGGGGCGGAGGGTTTCCTCAGCACTTCCTTCACCACCTTCAGGTCCGTGGAACACCCCATGGCCACGGTCGCCGCCACGATGACGACATAGGTGGTGATGCGGAAGATGACGTCAATGACACGGTAAGGTCTCAGCACCAGAAGAACCGCTTGATGAACCAGCGCGGGAGACGACGGCGACGAGGACGACGACGACGACGAGAACGTTGACGACAATAATGATGATGATGATGAAGGAGACGATGCGGTGGTGATTGAATCAGAGTCGTGAGAAGCTTCGGCTTTTGCCATGGCGTTTGAACTGATGTGGGAGGGGAGGGAGAACTCCTGGTGATCTGCCCAAGGTTTAGCTCCGTCGGACCCATTCCCCCGTTCACTCCGCTCAGAAAGAACAGCAGCACTCCCTTCCCCAACAATTCAGAGCTGATGGAAATATCAAAAGTACCGGAAACGAACACACCGCCATTTTCGACGTCTCCGCTCTCCGTGTCGTCATCAGTCTGAATGACGTCACCACGCTCACACGAGATGTTGACCTTGACCGGCGAGGTCAAGGCAGCGGTCTTCTGATGGAACAGCTGTCGGAGGGAGGCGGTCAGGACATACCAGCCCCGCCTGACAGGGCATCGCAGAGTGTAGTTGGCACTGAAGACCCGCTGGCTATCCATGAACATCACCAGAACGCCAGCAGGCACCGGCAAAGACAGTCCCGGGGTGGTCGTGTCGATGTGGATGTCCATGACCTTGTCTGACCCGCTGACGTCGTCACCACCCAGGCCCAGCATGTCGTCGTCACCCTCAATGACGCTGGCGTTGGATCTGTGGTTCCGATATCCCAACTCGCCCCCATCTGCTTCAGAACCCACCTCGTGGACGTCCACGTCATGACCTCGAGTTACGGAGGAGGCTGAAGTCAGGACGTCCTCATCTTGGGCAGCAGGATCTCCTCCTGGCGTGTCCTGAGTGGACATTGACGGACCGAACACCTGGATCGTCAGAACGGAGAACACCCACAACGCACGAAACACTCTCATCCTGAGACACGACTCATGGACGACGATTTGTCTTCAGGGTAGGAAAGGGAGAAAGACGACGCCAACTCAGACAAACATTGTGTCCAGGACTGTCCCAGAGAGAGAGAGAGAGAGAGAGAGAGAGAGGAGAGAGAGAGTGGAGTTATTTATACATAGACCCCTGTAACTTCCACCCCGGGTGGGTTCCTTCCGATCCGCTTAGCACTCGGCGCGGTGTGACTAAACGCTCGCCTGGACCCAACACAGCTCGTCTGACCCGATGGGTTTGTTATGTCTCGCTAGACACAGGTCGCTGAGGTCTGGATGTTTTGCCACGCGCTGACCTTTATATGGACCAACCTGAACACAGGTGGTGGTCAAAAGTACAGGCACTTTCTTCTTCCTTTTTTTTTTTTTTTTGTTAGATGGAAAAAAAAGACTGCTTAAGTTTGACATA
The DNA here is from genome assembly GCA_033310375.1 of Conus canariensis. Lineage (NCBI taxonomy): Eukaryota > Metazoa > Mollusca > Gastropoda > Neogastropoda > Conidae > Conus > Conus canariensis. The sequence goes on along the minus strand of CM065741.1, from coordinate 38,106,305 downwards.
GCGAGGTGTGTGTGTGTGTGTGTGTCTCTGTGCGTAGTGTGTGTGTGTGTGTGTGTGTGTGTGTGTGTGTGTGTGTGTGTGTGTGTGTGTGTGTGTACCAACCGTGTATCTCTCTCTCTCTCTCTCTCTCTCTCTCTCTCTCTCTGTGTGTGTGTGTGTGTGTGTGTGTGTGTGTGTGTGTGTAGGTGTGTACCAACCGTGTATATCTATCTGTCTGTCTGTCTCTCTCTCTGTCTGCCTATCTGTCTCTCTCTCTGTCTCTTTCTCTATTTATGTACACGCACCAAGATGTATGTGCGCGCTCAACACACACACACACACACACACACACACACACACACACACACACACACACCACACACACCACACGCACACACACACAGGCACACAGGCACACACGCACGCACACACACACACACACACACACACACACTACACACACACACAAACCCAAAAACCCACAAACACACACACACACAACACACACAACACACACCATCAAGGGACTTGCACTTTGCTGATGATCCCCAAAACGTGCCCATCCACCAGCGCACACACGTCTCCACGTATGCCCTGGGGCCCCTGAGAGATTAAAAGGTTTATTTCATTGACGGGTTTGAGTTTGTGCTGTTACTGAAAGGCCCACTGTGAGCTGCCTCAATTCTGCACGATGCACGCGCGCACGCACCCAGCAGCAGCAGGAAAACAGACAGACAGACAGACGATAGAAGCAGCAAATCTCTCTCTCTTCTCTCTGTCTGCCTTCCTTTCTCTCTCTCTCACACCACCACACACACACACCTTTCTCTCTTTTCCACCACACACACAGAAACCACACACACACACACACCACACACACCCCATAACGCATGCTCTTTCATACTACATGGCCCCATGTTAATGTTGTTTTTTGCGAACGGAGCAATATGTAAAAAGTCGGAAGGAGGTGAAGTGGGGTCGGAAACGGATTTGAAGACGCTACACCTTACCGGTAAATATTGTTTCCCTGTTAATTTTCCAAGGTTTGTATGTGTGTAAGGGTGGGTGGGTGGTGAGTGAGTAAAGTGAGGTGGGTGTTGTGTGTGTGTGTGTGCGTGGGCGTGCGTTGTGTGTGTGTGTTGTGTGTGTGTGGGGTGTGTGTGTGTGTGTGTGTGTGGTGCGTCGGGGCGGCGTGCGTGCTTGCTGTCTGTCTCAGTTCGTGATACCACATGTAGGGTCTACTGAGGGGTTTTTATAATTTCTTATTTCCTTCTTGTCTTTTAGTTTCCCCAAAAGAAACCCCCCCCCCCCCCCACACCCCACGACACTCCATCTTGTCTGTGTCTGTCTGTCTGTCACACACACACACACACACAACACACACACACACACACTCCACAACAATGTGCGCGCGCGTGCGCGTCCCGCACGCACGCCGCCACCCAATTACACACTCTCTCTCTCTTTTTCTCTGTCCCTCACACACACAACCAAAACACCACACACACACACCCAACACACACACAAAAAAGCACAAAACCATATTCACAGCACTCACACACACCACACCCCAAAACCACACACACACACAAACACTCACACTCACCACACATAGAAAACCCCAACCACACACACACACCACACACACACACACCCACACGCACACACCAACACCACACCCACACCAACGAGAAGGGGTCCTCTTAATGTGAATATTAAACTTTTTTCCCAAAGCCATGGAGACCCGGATCTCGTCTTCCCGACAGAACTATTTGTCAAACCCCTGTTCAAAATCCCCCTTCGCTTTTATGCATGACATCATCAGTATACGCAGCCCGGTTGTGTTTGCCCCAAAAAAAAAATTTTCTCCCCCGTTGCTTGAGATTTTAAGAACATTTTTTTTGGAAAAGGAAGGAGGGGTTTGTCTCCTTTGGTTAAAGAACAGACTTTCCGTATAAAGGTGGGGCCCCAACCCAAAAGGGGGGGGGAAACTAACAGAAGGGAGGAAAGGTTTGGGGGGGGGGTTGGGGGGGGGGGGGGAAAAGGGGGGGGAAGGGGGAGGGGGGGGGGGGAAAAAAAAAAGGGAGGGGGAAAATTTTTGGGAAAAAAAAGGTAAAAGGGGAAAAAACGGTTTTTGGAAGACGGCACGAACACCCCCGAAGAGGAAAGGGTTTTTTGGGGGAAAAAGAAAAAAAAGACTTTTTTCCGTATCAAAAAGGGGGCAGGGGCGCACCGGCCGGTTTTTTTTTTCCCCCCCCTCCCAAAACCCCCCCCCCCCCCCCTTCCCATTTTCGGCCGCTCGCCGAGCCTTTCTTTTTGGAGCGCCCCCCGGGTTTCCTTTTTCCGCCCCCGGGTAGGGTTTTTTCCCCCATCTCTCCCGCCCCCCCCCCCCCTCCTCCCCCCCCCCACGAAACGAAAAAAATAAGGAGAACACAAAGTATTTGTTTTTTTTACCCTCCCCCCCCTCCCCCGTGGCCGAAAAAAACCCAGGGGAAAATTTGTTTTTTTATTTTTGGTTCCCCCTCTCTTTAGGGGGGGGTTTTGAAAAGTTTTTTTACCCCCCGCCAACCCTTTCCCCCCCCCGGGGGGAATAAAATTTTTGGGGGGGGGGGGGGGGGCCCAAATCAAACTACATTTTTTTTCGGGTTTTTGGTTTTTTTTTGGTTTTGTTTTGTTTCTTTGTTTTTTGGGCTGCCTTTTTTCCCCCCCAAAAAAAAAAAAACCCCCCCTTTTCCCCCCCCTCCCCCCCCCCCCCCCACCCCCCCCTTCCCACCTCTTCACCCCCCCCCCCCCTCGCCCCAAACCCCCCCCCCCCCAAAAAACCCACCCCCCACCCCCGCCCCCCTTTTCCCCTAAAAAAAAAACCCCCCCCAAAAAAACCCCCCTTTTTTCCCCTCCTTCAAACCCCCCCCTCCCCCCCCCCCCCCCCCCCAAAACCACCCCCCTTTTTTCCCCCCCCCCAACCCCCAAAAAAAAAACCAAAAAAAAACCCCCAAAAAAAAAACCCCAAAAAAAACCCCCCCAAAAAAAAAAAAAACCCCCAAAATTGAGGGGAAAAAAAATGAACCCCCCAAAGGGAGGGGAAAAGGAAAAAACATTTTTCACAGGGTCCCTTTTTGCATGTATGAAGGGGGTGATTTGGGGGGAATTTTTATGGGTAAAACCCATTGCTTTTCGAACCCAAAAGCGAAATTTTGCTGGGTTTTGTTTTTGCTTTCATTTTTTTTCTTCTCCCCTTTAATTTTGTCTCGTTTTCCCCCCCCGGTGATTGGGGCGTCTTCCTTTTGTTTTTTTTTTGGGGGGTTTTTGGGGGGGGTGTTTTTTGTTTTTTGCCCCGGTCATGCTAGAAATAGTAATTGCCGAGAAAAAGAAACGCTAAAGTCTACCATGGGGACGGACACACACGCGTACACACACGCACACGCACACGCACACACACACATATGCACGCACACATACCTTCCCCACACACACACACACACACGCGCTCGCACACACACACACACACACACACACACACACACACAACACACACACGCACGCACGCACGCACGCACGCACGTACGCATACATTCACCACATAAAAAAAACACACACACACACAAAACACACACACACATGCACGCACACATACCTTCACCACACGCGCGTGCACACACACACAAACGCACAACACACACGCACACACAGACACAGCCCCCCCATCCCCCCCCCCCACACACACAAACCCCCACCCCAAATTCCCCCACCACCACACACACACACACACACAAACACACACACACAAACACAAAACTAGTCAGGGGGAGACAAACTGAAAACCCCCATGAGAGAGGGGCCCAAACCCGTTTTCCCCCCCAAAGTTTCATTTCATCACCCGAAATTGGCAGTTTTCAGTTTCAGTGTCAAGAAGGGGGGTGCCCTTTCGGGGCGGAACCCAGGGCCCTAGGGGGCTACACCACATCTGCTAAGTTTCGAGAACCCCACTGCGGGACAATGTAAAGGTGAAAGGAAAATATGAATTAATGACTAAGATGAGCGATTTTAAGAAGAGGGTCTCGTGGCTACGACTTAGTAGATGTCTGATCTACGTGTTTGCTCAGCGCCCCTGGTCAGAAATTGGGGAAAGTACTTCACATTGGCTGTGCCATTTTATCATTGTGTGGTGAGTGTTCAGTGTGGGTGTGTGTAATTGTGTGTGCATTTAGTGTGGGGGCACGGACCCGTTTGTTTGTGTATGCCAAATGTTTTTGGGCCCGGGTTGGCCCCTGTTGATGGGGTGTGTGTGTTTGTGTGTGTGTGTGTGTGGTGTTTTGTGGGGTGTGTGTGTACATGTGTATGCCCTGTATGTGTGTGTGCTCGCGTGCGCGCACATGGGCGCAAGCGTGTGTGTGTTTGTGTGTGTGTGTGTGGGGTTTTTGTTGTGTGTGTGTGTTGTGTGTGTGGTGGGGTTTTTTTGTGTGGGGGGGGGGGCCCTGCGTGCGGGACGTGATGTGTGGTGTGTGTGGGGTGGGTGGGGGGGGTGGGGGGTTTTGTGCTACGGCGTACTTCGTGCGTATGCGTTGGGGGGGTGTGTGTACCCTGTGCTTTGGGGCGTGGTGTCAGATTTTCCCTGTATCAATTTTTTAAGCTTTTTTGCCCTGGAAATTTTTTTTTAAGTAACATTCCCCCCCTTTGTTGACCCCCCCCTTTGAACTCTGCAGGGTCAGGGAGCTGTCCCCTTTCCGGGTTTTGGGTTTCCGTGCTTTCCCCCAGCAAAGGGGGAGAGGGGGGGAAGGGGTGGTGGTGGTGGGGGGTGGGTGGTTGCATTTTTTTATGGGAAAAGTAAATTTCCCCGGTTTTTGGTTTTATTTTTTTTGGGAAAATTTTGGGGCGTTTTTAGGGGTTTGGGGGGGGAAAAGGGGGAAAAAATGGGTGGGGGAAAGGGAAAAGGGGGGGGAAAAGGGAAAAAGGGGGGGGAGGAAGGAAGTGAAATGGGGGGGGGGGGGGGACCGGGGTGGGGGAGGGGGGGGGGGACAGGAAAAAGAGCGGTTGGGGGGACAGGAAAGGGGTGGGGGGGGGCAGGAAAAGGGGGGGGGGGAAAAAAAAGGGGTGGGGGAAAAGGGGGCCCCCAAAGGGGGGGTGGGTTTGGGGGGGGAAAGGAAGAAAGGGGGGGGGGGGCAGGAAGACTGGGGGGGGCAGGAAAAGTTGGGTGGGGGGCGGGGGGAAACAAGGGGGGTGGGAAGGAAAAGGGGGGGGGAAGGGGGCCGTGGGTGGGAGGAGGAAAGGGAAAGGGTGGGGGGGAAGGAGGGGGGGCAGGAAACGTGGGGGGAGGGCAGGAAGAAGTGGGTGGGGGGATGGGGAAAAAAGTGGGGGGAGGAAAGGGGAAGGGGTGGGGGAAGGGAAAGTGGGGGGAGGACAGGAAGAAGTGGGGGGGGGAAGGGGGCTTTTGGGGGGGAGGACGGAGAAGTGGGTGGGAGGAAGGAAGAAGGGGTGGGAGGAAGGAAGAATTGGGGGGGGGGAAGGAGAAGGGGTGGAGGAAGAAGAAGTGGGGGGAGGAAGGAAGAAGTGGGTGGGGAAGGGAAGGGGCGTGGGTGGGAGGGGCGGGAAGACGTGGGGGGGGAGGGGGGAAGTGGGTGGGGGGGGGAAGGAAGACAGGGTGGGAGGAAGGGGGAAAAGTGGGTGGGGAGGACAGAAGCCGTGGGTGGGGGGGACAGGGAAAAAGTGGGTGGGGGACGGAAACGTGGGGTTCTAGGGTGGGGGTTGGGGGGGGTTTAGGGGGTTTGGGGGGGGGAAATTTTTTTTTTGGGTTTTTTCTTTCAAATTTTTATTATTCTACTATTTTTCTTATTTTTCTATTTTTTATTTTTTTTTCCCTATTTATTTTTCCTTTTTTTTATTTCTTTCCCTTTTTTTTTCCCCCCTATTTATTTTTTCCTCCATTTATTTTTCCTTCTCCTTTTTTTTTCCTTCCCTATTTTTTCTTTTTTCCTCTATTTATTTTTCCTCCTTTTTTTTTTTTTCCCTTTCTTATTTATTTTTTTTTCCTCCTATTTTTTTTCTTCCCATTAAAATTCCCCCAAAATAAAAACCATCCACCAAAACAAAACAAACCCCCCAAAAAAAAAAAAAACAAACAAACAACCAAAAAAAAACAAAAAAAACCCCAAACAAAAAAAACAAAAAAAAACAAACAA
>CM065741.1:38091882-38100050 GCA_033310375.1 Conus canariensis | reverse complement strand
AGACAGACACAGACAGACAGACAGACAGACAACACACACACACACACACACACACACACACACACACACAAACACACACACACACACACACACACACACACACACACACACACACACACACACACTGTTCATTGCGAACACATAGGACAGCCCGAAACTGCCTTGTGTTGTTTTTGCTCTAGTGCTGTGTTGCGTTGTGTGACATTGTACAGCACGTTGTCAGCCCCATGCTCCCATACCTTACATCCCATCAGTACAACTCTCACACCCCCCAACCCCCCCATTCTTATCCACCCCAGTCCCCCCCCCTCCCCCACCCCTCCTTCCCTGTCCCATCTTCTCCCTGTCACTGTATTTTCTGACTTCTTAGAATCGGCCATGTGACCCCCCCCCTCCCCACCTCCACTTCATCCCCTCCATTCCCTCCCTCTGAACATCAATTCTGACACGCTTTAGCTGGTGAAGGGAGATAAGCAGAAAGGGACAGAAAGGGCGGGGTTGGAGTGGGGGGTGGGGGTGGGGGGTTCGCATTGTAGAACAATGAATTGCGTTGCACACACACCCCTCCCTTTTTGTACTCCCAGTTCTTATAGAACAGGGAGTACTTTAGAATGGGAACGAAGAAATGCTGTCTGTGTGTGTCTGTCCGTCCGTCCGTGGTCAAAATGTGTTCCTCTCGCTCCAGACAAAAGTACTGGGCCGATCTTTCTGAAAATTTGTAGGTATGTTCATTATGGGTCACGAATAATGCCTGATGTTTTAGTTTACCGTTATAGCCATTACTAACGGCTTTAACGGCCTGTAACGGTTTTTCTTCCATGTGGAATATCTCAGAAAGTACTTGGCCGATCTTTGTGAAAATTAACAGGTATGTTCACTATGGGTCACGAATGATGCCCGATGTTTTAGTTTACCCCGTTAGAGCCGTTACTAACGGCTGTAATGGCCTGTAACGGTTTTTCTTCTTTATGGAATATCTCAGCAAGTACTTGGTCGATCTTCCTGAAAATTTTTAGGTATGTTCATTATGGGTCACGAATAATGCCCAATGTTTTAGTTTACCGTTATAACCGTTACTAACGGCTGTAACGGCCTGTAACGGTTTTTCTTCTTCATGGAATATCTCAAAAAAGTACTTGGCCGATCTTTGTGAAAACTAGCAGGTATGTTCATTATGGGTCACGGATGATGCCCGATTTTTTTAGTTTACCCCGTTATAGCCGTTAATAACGGCTGTAGCGGCCTGTAACGGTTTTTCTTCTTCATGGAATATCTCAGAAAGTACTTGGCCTATCTTTGTGAAAATTAGCAGGTATGTTCATTATAGGTCAAGAATAATGCACGATGTTTTAGTTTACCGTTATAGCCGTTACTCACGGCTGTAATGGCCTGTAACGGTTTTTTGTTTTTATGGAATATCTCAGAAAACACTTTGTCGATCTTTCTGAAAATTTGTAGGTATGTTCATTATGGGTCACAGATGATGCCCGATGTTTAAATTTACCGTTATAGCCGTTACTAACGGCCCATAATGGTTTTCTTCTTTATGGAAAATCTCAGAAAGTTGTTGGCCGATCTTTCTGAAAGTTTGCAAGTATGTTCATTATAGGTCACAGATGATGGCCGATGTTTACCAAAATAGCCATTACTAACGGTTACACCAGCCCAAGACGGTTTTTCCTCTTTATGGAATATCTCACGCGTATTCAGGATAAACTCGGAGTACGTTTATATGCTTTGCATCTTTTCTTTCTCTCTCTCTCTCTCTAAAAAAAGCACATGAGTGCTTATCTATTATCCTCGTAAATAAAGAATTTTGTCTTGTCTTGTCTTGTCTTGTCTTGTCTTCTCTCTCTCTCTCTCTTTAGAAATAGACTTAGTGCATTTTATTTTGTGATGTTGCACAAGAATTGTATTGCGTCGTAGTGTAGTGCAGTGTAGTGTAGTGTAGTGTCGTGCAGTGTAGTGTAGTGTAGTGTAGTGTAGTGTAGTGTAGTGTAGCGCAGTGCAGTGTAGTGTAGTGCAGTGTAGTGTAGAGTGTCGTGTAGTGTACTGTAGTGTAGTGCAGTGTAGTGTAATGTAGTGCAGTGCAGTGTAGTGTAGTGTAGTGTAGTGCAGTGTAATGTAGTGTAGTGTAGTGTAGTGCAGTGTAGCGTAGCGTAGTGTAGTGCAGTGTAGTGTAGTGTAGTGCAGTGCAGTGTACTGTAGTGTAGTGCAGCGCAGTGCAGTGCAGTGGAGTGTAGTGTAGTGTAGTGCAGCGCAGTGCAGTGCAGTGGAGTGGAGTGTAGTGTAGTGCAGTGTATGTGTAGTGTAGTGCAGTGCAGTGTAGTGTAGTGTAGTGCAGCGCAGTGCAGTGCAGTGCAGTGCAGTGTAGTGTAGTGCAGTGTAGTGTAGTGCAGTGCAGTGCAGCGCAGTGCAGTGCAGTGTAGTGTAGTGTAGTGCAGTGCAGTGCAGCGCAGTGCAGTGTAGTGTAGTGTAGTGCAGCGCAGCGCAGTGCAGCGCAGTGTAGTGTAGTGTAGTGCATGTGCAGTGCAGTGGAGTGTAGTGTAGTGCAGTGTAGTGCGGAGTAGTGCAGTGCAGTGCAGTGCAGTGCAGTGCAGTGCAGTGCAGTGCAGTGTAGTGGTCGGAGTAGTGTGGTGCAGTGCAATGCAGTGTTGTGTAGTGTAGTAGTAGTGTAGTGTAGGTGTAGTGTAGTGTAGTGCAGTGTAGTGCAGTGTAGTATAGTGCAGTGCAGTGCAGTGTAGTGTAGTGCAGTGCAGTGTAGTGTAGTGTAGTGTAGTGCAGTGCAGCGCAGTGCAGTGTAGAGTAGTGTAGTGTAGTGCAGTGCAGCGCAGTGCAGTGGAGTGTAGTGTATTGTAGTGCAGTCGCAGTGCAGTGCAGCCAGTGTAGTGTAGTGTAGTGTAGTGCAGTGCAGTGCAGTGGAGTGTAGTGTAGTGCAGTGTAGTGTAGTGCAGTGCAGTGCAGTGCAGGTGTAGTGTAGTGCAGCGCAGTGCAGTGCAGTGCAGTGCAGTGTAGTGTAGTGTAGTGCAGTGTAGTGTAGTGCAGTGCAGTGCAGCGCAGCGCAGTGCAGTGTAGTGTAGTGTAGTGCAGTGCAGTGCAGCGCAGTGCAGTGTAGTGTAGTGTAGTGCAGCGCAGCGCAGTGCAGCGCAGTGTAGTGTAGTGTAGTATAGTGTAGTGCGGTGTAGTGCAGTGAGTGTAGTGCAGTGTAGAGTTGGGTAGCGTGGAGTAGTGCAGTGCAATGTAGTGTAGTGCAGTGCAGTGTAGTGCAGTGTAGTGTAGTGTAGTGTAGTGTATGTAGTGTAGTGTAGTGCAGTGCAGTGCAGTGTAGTGCAGTGCAGTGTAGAGTTGGGTAGCGTGGAGTAGTGCAGTGCAGTGTAGTGTAGTGCAGTGCAGTGCAGTGCAGTGTAGTGCAGTGCAGTGTAGAGTTGGGTAGCGTGGAGTAGTGTAGTGCAATGTAGTGTAGTGTAGTGTAGTGTAGTGTAGGTAGTGTAGTGTAGAGCAGTGCAGTGTAGTGCAGTGCAGTGTAGTGCAGTGTAGTGCAGTGCAGTGTAGTGCAGTGCAGTGTAGAGTTGGGTAGCGTGGAGTAGTGCAGTGCAGTGTAGTGTAGTGTAGTGCAGTGTAGTGTAATGTAGAGTGGTGTAGTGTAGTGTAGTGTTGTGTAGTGTAGTATTTTGTGTAGTGTAGTGTAGTGTGTTGTGTAGTGTAGAGTGGTTGGCAGTGTAGTGCAGTGTAGTGTAGTGTAGTGTAGTGATTAGTGTATAGTGTAGTGTTAGTGTAGTGTAGGTACTGTATGTACTGTAATGCACTGCACTGTAGGCTTATCAGTTGGATGATTTCATCATCAGAACAGATATCTCCGAGTGAATGCATCGCCATACCATGGCGTTACCCATTTGGTTCTGCCCTCCTATCTCCCCTCCCCTCCCTCCCTTCAGTCGTCTCTCTTTTTAAACAGTTGGTTTCTCACACCCTCAAAATCGAACAATTTTACAGTTCGTTCTGTCAAAGAAAATAAATGCGATGCGTGGGGCACCAGGTTCCAGGGAAGCAACCATTGTAGTTTTGAAAGTTTCAAGAAATCTGGAAGCCGTTACTTCCCTTGGATTTCTTCTCCTCCTCCTCCTCCCCCCCCCTCCCCCCTCCCCCTTACTTTCCGATCGCACTCGCCGGGATGGAGGATGGACCTGGAAAATGTGTGTGTGTGTGTGTGTGTGTGTGTGTGTGTGAGTGTGTGTGTGTGTGTGTGTGTGTGTGTGTGTGTGTGTGTGTGTGTGTGTGTGTTGTTGTTGTTGTTGTTGTTGTTGTTGTTGATTTATAGTCTGTTCACACTTGGTGATATTGGACTTTACAGGGGGGGGGGGGAGGGGGGGGAGGAGGGTGAAGGAGGACAGGGTGGAGGAAAAGGTAAGAAATAATGTCAAGAACAGTACAAATCTAAATATAAACTACACTATCATAATTATAAAAATATGCTAATTTGAGATTGAGAGATAATTTTTGCAACCTCAACCATTTCTGAACTGAAAGAAATAGCGTGAACCGGTTTAGATTTCGAAATTTCAATGTTTGCTTTTGAATAAAGAGCATTTAAAATGGGGCAATGGAAAAGTACATGTTCACCAGATAATGGCTTAGAACATGCACACGTTATATCTTGGGAATATTTGGTCTTCCAAGAGTTCAAACGTATCTTGTATATTAAACTCGAAATATGTCTAGGATATGTTCCCATTACATATTTATCTTGAGACTTCTTAGTTCGGAAACAGCTTTCCAATAACGAATTTATTTCATATATATCTAACTTCAAATTACTTTTTGCAGCATTGCCCATTACCCCGCGTCTGGCTAGTTTATCTGCTATTTCATTCCAATAAATACCACAGTGTGATGGGACCCAGCAGAAGACTATATTTATTCCTGTGGAAATAATGTAATTAATTAGATGCTTTATTTCAAAGATTACATCTTTCCTTGCTTTAACATCCCAAACTTTCAAACTATCTAACACTGCCTTAGAATCAACACAAAATAAAATGTTACAGAAAGAATGATTACTATCACAAATAAAGAGTAATGCCATAAGAATAGCATACAATTCTGCCGTGAAAATAGAAAATCCTTTTCCTAGGCTGTATGCTTTGTGAACTTTTAAAGCCGGAATAACAAAACCTGAACCTGCACTTAACTGGCAAACGGAACCATCCGTAAAAATTTTTAAATGATTTGAATATTTGTTTTCTAAGTTTTCTCTCACTTTAGAAGTTAAAATGTTAATGTTATCATTTTTCCGGACATCAGTGTAATCTACATCAAAGATAGCTTGTCTATGTTCCCATGGAGGCACCAGGGGAACAACAGGAGCAGGTGAGAGTGAAGTGACATCAATATTGCATTTTTCAAAAGAATCTTTCGTGTAATTTCGAACGGGACAAAGATAACCTAGCTGTTGAGCTCTTTTGGGATATTCAACATTTGAATCCATCAACACTTCGTTTTCGACTGAGTTAGGTACTGAAAGACTTCTTGCGACATATTTGGCCACAGCTAATCTACGTTGATCTGACAGTGATAGCATATTAATTTCTTTGTACACCTTCAACGTGCTTGTGTGCACTGGGACACCAAGCGCTAATTTGAGAGCTTTGCTGTCTATACTTTGCAATTTTTTCAGTAGACTTTGAGGGGCTGAAAAATAAACTTCTTGTCCGTACACTAGTTTTGATCTTATTAGAGAATCAGCTAGGTGCAGGAGGGTTTTTGTATCTTGAGCCCACGGTTGAATACAAATAATTTTCAATAAGTTTAAACGTTTCCTTGTTTTAGCTATCAAGCTTTCAATGTAAAAACGCCAGTTAAGTTTAGGGGTTAAATTCACACCCAGAAATTTTATGTTTTGTGAGTACTGCAATTCAGAACCATTCAATTTGAAGCTTGGCAAATACACTGGATTGTCTCCATTATTGAAAAACATTAACTGTGTTTTTTCACCTGAGAGAATAAACCCGTTATTTTCCATAAAGTTGTTTAATTTATCTATCTCTAACTGATATATCTTCTGTATATGATTCGTAATTCTCTTGCCAGTATGCTTTCGGATATTTGTATTTATCCACATAGCAATGTCATCAGCATATTGTACTAAACTCACACTTTTTGATAATATCTTTGGAAGATCATAAATAAGAATGTTAAACAACATGGGGGCTATAATAGAACCCTGTGGAATTCCGATATCAATGCTCTGAAAAGACGAGTAAACTTTCCCTATTCTTGTACATATGGATCTCTGCGATAAAAAACTTTTAAAGTATTGAAACATCGTTCCATTAATTCCTATTTCTTTCAATTTATAAAGTAGTCTAGCGTGCCAGATACTATCATACGCTTTTCTGATATCAAAAAAGGTAGCAAGTGTACTTTTCCGTCTAGCAAACTGCTTTTTAATTTGACTTGTAAGTTTCACCAAATGATCTATTGTACATCGACCTTTGCGAAATCCCGCTTGATTCACTGGGATTATACTTTCTTTTTCACAAAAATATAAAAGACGTCTTTGTATAATCTTTTCTAACAACTTTCCAACGTGAGAGGTTAGTGCTATTGGCCTGTAGCTACCAATGTCTGACCTGGGCTTACCTTGTTTTGGAACTGGGACTACAACAGATCTCTTCCAGATACTAGGAAGAGTTCCATTAAACCAACATTTTTGGTAAAATGAGTGCAGTAATCGTTTCCAATGTGAAGGCAAGTGGTATAACAGTTGATAGGATATACCATCTAGGCCAACAGCACTTGAATTTGAAGAAAAAGATTCTAACGTCTCACAAAATTCATCATATGTAATAGGAGCGTTTAAATAATGGAAATGATTTGGTGGTGGATCCTGATAGATAGTTCGTTTTTCTTCCTCCTCTCTAAAACACCTGATAGATGGACTGAGACTAGACAGCAAGTTATTTTCTGAAAATATTTTGATGAATGCCTCAGCTTTCTCCTGTGAGGATGGAAGAGCATTATTATCTAACTTAATTGGGTACTGTTGCAAGCAATAACCATTTTTCAATTTTTTAACCATTTTCCAAACCTTATGGATATCTTTTGATTCCGATATTTTGGATCTACAAAATTCTGAGAAATGTATTCTTTTCGCTCGGGCAACAACCCTGTTACTGTTATTTTTGGCATGTTTCATCGCTATGAAGTTTTCATCTGTTCTCACTTTCAGCCAAGCTTTATAAGCTTCTTTTTTAAGAGCTACAGCTATCGCACAGTCTAAATTCCACCATGAATTACCAACCTATTTCCACTGTTGGGCATCTTTACAAATAGGAATAGATTTTCCGGCAGCCTGTAAGACATGTCGACAAAACTCTGTATAATATGCATCTATACCTTCATTTTCAATACTACTGAAATGTGTATTGGACAAGATCTTTTCATACAGAGACCAATTTGCATTTTTATATGAAAATTTCGGGATACTATCTTCATTTCCATCTTCTTCATTTTCAATATGTTCCTTTAACTGTATGATGATTGGGAAATGATCGCTGCCCAAAGTATCATCCTCTGTTGACCATACCGAGTTTACTGCCAATTCCGGAGAAATTAAAGATAAATCAATAGAAGTAGGTTTATGAGTGGAAATGTCTGGCAGTCTGGTAATACTACCATCGTTTAATAAAACCAATTTGGAGTCAACAATATTTTCAACTAAACGGTTGCAAGTTATAGTGGTGCAACCATATTCCCAAAATGGAGCATGCGCATTAAAATCTCCCAGTATTACCCATTTGTTGTTTGACAAAGGAAGGTTTTTTTTTTATCCAGTCTGTATTATCTGCCTTTGGGCCACTGGGATAGTAAGCAGAAATTATGTTTAAATTTGTCTGCTTGTTCAGTTTTACAGTAACCCCAGTTGCGAAAACTTCAGCATTAGTAGGAATGGAGGGTTCAGAGGACAATAATTTAGATCCCTTCTCACATAAATGGCAGTTTGAATCTTTTTACCATCATTCCTATAGTTATACAAAGGTGGATAATAAAAATTTCGTATTTTCGGGAGCTTATGAACATCTACATTTAGTGATTGTAATGCTAGCACTGAATAATTATGTTGATATATATGATTTTCAAAATGTAAGAGATTTGTTGATATAGACCGA
>CM065741.1:38079382-38086882 GCA_033310375.1 Conus canariensis | reverse complement strand
GACCTCTTCACAGGAAGCAGTGTCGATGTTGCAGCTTCTGAGGCTGGCCTTCAAGGTGTCTTTGCATCTCTTGAAAGGCCTTCCTTGGTCACGTTGTCCTTCCTTCAGTTGTCCATAGAGCAGCATCTTTGGAATGCTGCTGTCCTCCACGCCGACGGAGTGTCCTGTCCATCGGAGCTGACCTTTGGTGACTATACACTCAATGCTGGTTAAGCCATACTTCTTCTGGAGCTGTAGGCTGGACACTCTGTCTTGCCATTTCATGCTGCAGATCGTGCTGCAGATTTACGTTTCGTTTCCTGTTACAATGTCGCAGATTGGAGGAGACCTGCACCCATCATACTTTCTTGGTGCATGGATGCATCAAGCCACCCTGCCCCGCTTGTGCTTTTGACTCAGGTCAGGGGGTACAAAATGGCTGTCAACAGAAACTAACACAAAGCAACTTCCTATAAAATATAGATCAACTGATGGGAGAGAGAGAGAGAGAGAGAGAGAGAGAGAGAGAGAGAGAGAGAGAGAGAGGCAGACAGACAGACAGACACAGAGTTTTAGCACGACCAGAGAGAGAGAGAAGAGAGAGAGAGAGAGGAGAGAGAGAGAGAGAGAGAGAGACAGACAGACAGACAGACAGACAGACAGACAGAGTTTTAGCACGACCAGAGAGAAAGAGAGAGAGAGAGAGAGAGAGAGAGAGAGAGAGAGAGAGAGAGACAGACAGACAGACAGACAGACAGACAGACAGACAGAAGAGACAAAGACAGAGACAAAGGTAGTGAGAGAGAGAGAGAGAGAGAGAGAGAGAGAGAGAGAGTTTGACCACGACCACAGAGAGAGAGAGAGAGAGAGAGAGAGAGAGAGAGAGAGAGAGAGAGAGAGAGAGAGAGAGACATTAATCACAACGAATGACTGTGCCTACTCGACGACTTTTATTGCATGGCAAACAAATCCCCAAACACTACTGTGAAATAATCAGACTCCTCCTAGCTGGCTAGTGCACATACCTTTGTTAGAAAAGAACACGAACACATTCTCAGTCATAAACCTTAGTCTCTCCCATACTGTCAATAAGTAACAATGAACATCAACTATTGCTCCCTTTTCCTTCTCACTGACGAAGAGGACGTAGGGCCTGCACTATTTTTTTTTTTAGCATGCTGCCCCAGTGACTTTAATCATGTTGAGAGAGGAGTGTTACAGTTTTAAGTTCCACACATGGAAATCTATGTGCGTTGACCTGTCGTGACCTTTACTGATTAACTGATCAGTAAGTATGTACGCTCACTGTTATTTATGATATACATGTCTTCCAACCGCCATTCTGAAATAGCACAGCTTATAATGGTACTGGCTGGCTTGAACCGTAACACGAGTTCTCATCCATTACAGTGGTACACTGCACACAATTCATTTTCAAATTTAAGTCATCACAACAAATGTATCAAATAGCAAACGCATGCATGGAACCAACATTTTAATGATATCAGAACTGAATAAACATGAACAAAGTTAGCTGGCTAAAGAACGGGGGAAAATTGTCCTCTCCCCCTCGGAGTTAACATTGGTTCTGACTTCATTTCCCATACAGTCCTTCGAATGAGACTATAAACCGAGGTTCCGTGTGTGAACGCACGCACAACATCTTGCACAGACATAAAATCCCGTCACCAACTTTTGGAAGAGAAGGCCAGTTTGGCCGTGGGTATGGATGACACATAGCATGCACCTTCCCCGAAGATGGAGTATGGCTGCCTTAATGGCGGGATAAAAACGGTAATGCACACAAAACTCCACTCCCTCTGTTGGGTAGATGGGATAAATGCTTGCCTCTCTATACAGGGAGTGTTCCCAGGAGTATCAGCCTGCGTACGCGGCCCTCCGGGGTTGCAACCTTGCCGTGGTCGGAGGGCTTGCGTGGTCCAGTGATCTTTTAGGCTTTGCTGACGGGGGCATCAATACTCGACTAGATGGTTAGTTGTTGTGAACGCTTCTAGGCCTGTATAGCCAAGTTGCTGACTGGCCAAGCATTACGTGGTAGGAATTGATGCCCCTGGTAGGGTCTCCCATGTCAGAAAGGTTAGGAGTGAGGGCCCAGACAAATAGTAACCCACCTTTTTCCTATTCTGTCTTCTGCCTTTCTTAACGGTTCTTTTCTTTCTTCGTCTCCCCTTCAAGCCTTCTGTTCCACACTCTTTTTTTCTCTGATACTTGAGTCGCTGCCGTAAGCAGCGGGGAAGCCCAAGTTACAGTTACCTGGCGCGGGGCTGAGTAGCTGATCCCAATTCAGTCGCTAAGGTGCCAGGGCTCACGGACGCCATACTATGGCCATCCATTGTCCCTTCCCCAGCACGGCAGCTCTCCTGGGGTGACCGTTTATCTCTGCCAGTATTTAAAACCTTCATGGCCTCAATAAACACAAAAACAGGAAAAAGAAGAAAACTGGGTTCCGACCCTTCCAGGGATACGGACTCGGATTCAGACACAGAAGTCTGGAATAGGATAGGTGCATGGCCCTCTTGGCTGTTTATCCAGTCGGCGGATAGCGAGCGACCCATTACTAAGTTGAGTCCTTTTGCTGTTGCAAAGGGGCTGAAAGTCTTGCAGGCACAGAGCCGAAATCAGTGAAGAGGTTGAGGGATGGTTCCTTGCTGGTGCAGGTCGACCGAAAAGTCCACTCGGAGAACTTATTGAGATCAGAAAGTCTTGTAAATTACCCGATCCAGGTGTCCCCTCACAAAAGTCTCAGCTCCTCGAAAGGTGTCATCCGTTGCCGAGAATTGTTTGGGATATCTGAGGGAGAGATAAAGGCTGAGTTGGCTGATCAGGGAGTGGTCGAGGTCAGGAGGGCGACTTTTCGGAAAGGTACTGAGAGGAAACCCACCAACACTCTGTTCCTCACCTTTGCTAAACCGACTCTTCCAGAGTCCATAAAGGTGGGGTACCTGAGAGTGAAAGTAGCCCTGTATGTGCCGTCCCCACTGAGGTGCTTCAAATGTCAACGCTTTGGACATGTCAAAGAGAGATGCCCGGGAGAGGAGGTGTGTGCCACCTGCAGCAAAGCAGTTCATGATGGTGGATGCGAATCCGCGAAATGCGTGAACTGCGATGGTGACCACCCTTCTTTTTCAAGAGACTGCCCTGTTTGGCGAATCGAAAGCGAAATCCAGCGAGTTAAAACAGAAAAAAAGATTTCGTTCTTCGAAGCAAAAAAGCTGGTGCAGGAGCAGAAGGGAACCCCGCTCCTTTTCTCGACAGTGGTCAAACAATCGCTCAGAGCATCTCAGGTAGAAGTAGGCGTTCAGACAGACCCATGTGGTCTTGAACCTCTGAAATGTCTTACGACTTCAAGAACATCGCAAGGGAAAACGGCCGTTGGTGGGGGCCTTAAACCCACCAAAGGATGCACTTCCAGTGCATCCACTAAGCCTGCAGCTGTGCGGGCTGCCCAGCAAGGGGGTCGCCCCGAGACGGCCCCCAAGCCGAGACCTCCTCCCAAGGGAGGAGCCCCGACAGTGGCTTCAGGCAGGGTGGCATTGGTGAGTGCCGGGGAAAGCCTCCACCAGCGCCATCAAAACCATTGGGTTCTTCCCCTTCAGGGAAGAAGAAACTTACGATTCCACCAGACAGACTGAAAAAAGCGGAGCTGAAACTGCAAAATACATTTGATGCCCTATATGACGAAGAGGAAGAGGACATAGACATGGATGATTAAGATCCTCATCCACATTGGATACAGCCTTGCAATGGAATATCAGGGGACTGTCTTCCAATTATGAAGAATTGCAACTGTTGTGCCGTGAGGCTAGGCTGATGCTAGTTTCACTGCAAGAAACTCTACTGAAGTCTGACAAGACTTTTTCACTTTCTGGCTACAGCTTTCTAAACCAACCTGCACAATCTGTTGAACATGGCGTTTCTGGCGGAGTAGCTTTATTCATCCACAACTCTGTTCTGTACAGCCCAGTTGCTCTGCATACTCCGCTTCAGGCAGTGGCAGCTCGGGTTACTCTTCACAAAACAATTACTATCTGTAGCTTGTATCTGTCTCCAAATATCTGCGTCACTAAACGGGACCTCATTTCGCTCTTGGAGCAGCTTCCCAGACCCTTCCTGCTGTTGGGGGATCTGAATGGCCACTCTCCTCTATGGGGAAGTGAGAGATCATCACCAAGGGGTCTGCTTTTAGAGGAAGTGTTTTCGGAGCTTGATCTGTGTGTCCTGAATGGGAAATCGCCAACTTACTTTCACTCCGCTAATGGCACCACATCTTGTCTGGATCTTTCTGTCTGTGACCCATCTTTATTTTTGGATTTTGTTTGGGAGGTTGATGAGGACCTGCATGGTAGCCACCACTTTCCTGTGTTGCTTCGGTATACGAATGCAGGGAGTGAGTCTTTACCAGAACGCCTCAATTTTAACAAAGCAGATTGGGACCTCTTTGCCACTAAGTTTCTTATGGATCTGGAAGAGGACAAGATCCTGCAAAGTGAAGATCCGGCAGGAAGTCTTTCAGATTTCATACTGAATTGCGCAAAGTCAACCATCCACACATCTTCCAAGAAGCCCCTAAAGCCAAAAGTTCCCTGGTTCAATTCTGAATGCAAGGAAATTAACAAAACCCGCAAAAGAGCTCAACGTCGGGTCTCTTGCAGACCTTCGATGCCCAACGTCCGAGCGCATCAGAAACTGAGGGCCAAATCCAAACACATAATTATATAAGACCAGTAAACGTTTATCTTGGAGACAGTTTTGCTCAAGTCTCACATCCAGAACATCGAAGAAAAAAGTGTGGAAAATCATCAAGAAAATTAAAGGGAAGAACACCTGCCCCACTGTGAACCATCTAAAGTTTTCTGACTCTTTAATAACAGAGAAAAAAGCAGTTGCTAATCTGCTTGCTTCAACCATTGAAAAGAATTCCTCCTCTTCTAATAAATCAGCTAGTTTTGTCAAAAACAAAGCCCTTAAAGAAAAATCACCCTGCAACTTTTCGTCAGACAACATGGAAGACTACAATCTTCCTTTCACTTTAAACGAATTGAAATCCGCCTTACTTTCCTGCAGCGATTCCTCTTCGGGTATAGATGAAATTCATTATAAACTTTTGAAACATCTTCCGCAAAAAGGTCTGAACATCCTGCTACATGTATACAACCATGTATGGACTACTGGATTCTTTCCACCTTCTTGGCGAAAAGCCCTCATCATTCCTATTCCCAAACCTGGAATATATCTTTCTAACCCATCAAACTACCGTCCCATAGCTTTGACCAGCTGTGTCTGTAAATTGATGGAGAAAATGGTCAATGCTAGACTCATGTGGAAACTCGAAACCGACGGCCTTTTGGCGAAAGAACAGTGTGGTTTCCGCAAACATCGGACTACAGTTGATCATTTGATCCGTCTGGAATCTACGCTTCGGAACGCCTTTCTGAACAAACAGCATGCAGTGGCAATTTTCTTCGACTTGGAGAAGGTCTACGATACCACCTGGAAGTCTGGGATACTTCATGATCTCCATGATCTTGGTTTTCGGGGCCATCTTCCACTTTTCATTCAAAATTTTTTGGCAGAACGACAGTTTCAGGTCCGGGTTGGCACCACTCTCTCTGATGTTCATGAGCAGGAGTTGGGTGTTCCACAAGGAAGCATACTGTCTCCTGCCCTCTTTAGCATCAAGATTAGCAACATTGTTAAATCCGTTCAACAGGGTTCAGACTGCTCATTGTTTGTGGATGATTTTGCTGTCTACGCAACTGGAAGCCTGTACCCGAGTGTCCAGCGCAGGTTCCAGCTTTGTGTGGATAAAATTCATCAGTGGGCGGATGAAAACGGCTTCACTTTTTCTCCTACGAAGACACAGTGCATTCACTTCCATAATTTTCGTCAGTTTTTTGCAGATCATGTAATTCAAATAGGGAAATCTCATATTCTGTCAAAGAGGCCAAATTCCTAGGAGTTATTTTTGACCAAAAACTCAACTTTCTCAGCCACATTAAAAACCTTAAAACTTCTTGTCAGAAAGCTCTGAATATTCTGCGGGTCGTAGCACACACTGACTGGGGCGCTGATAAGAAAACTTTGCTGCACCTCTACAGAGCCTTGGTCCGTTCCAAACTGGACTATGGTTGTGCTGTGTACGGCTCTGCAAGACCCTCTTATCTGAAACTCTTGGACCCTATCCACCGTCAAGGGCTTCGTCTCTGTCTTGGAGCATTCCGCACCACCCCTGTGTACAGCCTGTACGCAGAGGCAGGTGAACCCTCACTGTCCAACCTCAGGCTGAAACTGTCTTTGAATTACTACATCAGATTGTTCTCGGAACCGGAAAACCCCGCCTATGACTGTGTCTTTGACCCTCAGTTTCAAAGCAAATTCGAAAACAACCCTAACTGTATTCCGCCGTTTGGTCTTCGTATGCAGCCTCACGCGCGGAATGCAGGTCTAGACCTAGAAGTTGTGTCCGATTTTTCCAAGTTTCCAGATCAGCCTCCGTGGACCTTTTTCACACCAGAGATTCGTTTTGATCTTGCAGCTTTTCGCAAAGAGTCTACCAGCTCTCTGGCATACAAGGCCTTGTATGCTGACCTCTGTTCGAAATTCCCATCCTATCAGAAAATTTTCACTGACGGTTCCAAGTCTGAAGATGGAGTGGCCTGTGCAGCCTATTGCCCTGGTGCTCCTTCTCAAATACTGTTAGAACATATACCTCCAGATGCTTCTGTCTATTCTGCTGAACTTATTGCTCTGGTTCTGGCATTGAAGATAATCTCACAATCTAAGAAGAGGGACTTTCTGGTTCTGTCGGATTCGCTGTCAGCTTTGGAGGCCCTAGCTGGCCGCAACCTTCAGCATCCAGAACTTTTACACTTCATTGAACTTTTTACCAAGTTGAAAGGGGATGGTTACAACATTATTCTGGCTTGGGTTCCTGGACACGTTGGCATCGGAGGGAACGAAATGGTTGATCGTTTAGCCAAGAATGCCACAAGAGAGAAATTGTCCAACATATATATCCCCTGCTCAGATCTGAAACCCAAAATTAACGATTATGTTAGAGTCCTCTGGCAGGAGCATTGGAATACGCAGACGGATAACAAACTCTTTCAGATCCGTCCAAACCTTAAGGAGTTCCTCTCATCTACGTCTGGTGGTCGTAAAGAAGAAACAGTTCTGTGCCGGCTGCACACCGGCCATTCGTTTTTTACCCATTCATACCTTTTAAAGAGTGAAGAAGCTCCGTGGTGCGTTCCATGTCATGTGCCACTCACAATGAAACATATTCTTTTAGAGTGTTGGGTTTTGCACGATGTGAGACACAAACATTTTACAGCAGAGTCCATGAAAATCCTGTTCAGAGATGTCCCGCCTGACGTGATCTTTGAGTTTTTGAGAGAGATTAACATTTTTCATCTGATTTAAGATTTTACGGAAGAAAGATTTTTAACGAAGTTTCTGGTGCGTTTCTAGAAGATGTCATTTAAAGAGATGTGTGAAAGT
>CM065741.1:38066882-38076882 GCA_033310375.1 Conus canariensis | reverse complement strand
CTCATGATATTCTTTGAATGATTTGACTCTGGTTTAAAACCAGGATGTTTCACGACCTGAACTGCACAGTATAACACAGCAAAAAACAAAAAAGGAAGCCAACAAAGGTTGAAAAGAAAACAAACATACAAAGAAATGATAGACGCAGTGCAAATGTTCGACTGTGACAAACAATTTTGGACTGTTTCGCCCTAATCAGGTAGCACAATAGAACATTATGAGACCGATCATTATGCTCTATGTATACATACATATATCTTTATCTCTATCTATATATGTATATACATCTATATCTCTTTATCTGTTTATCTATATTTATGTCTATATCTTTCTATCTATCTATCTATCTATCTATCTATCTATCTATCTATCTATCTATCTATCTATTAATTGATTGGTTGATCGATAAATCCATTTTGTTTACTAATTGATTGATTGATCGATAAATGCATTTCTCTATCTATCTATCTATCTATCTGTCTATGTATGTATCTATCTATCCATCTATCTATCTATCTATCTATCTATCTATCTACTCTGTCTAGTATGTATCTATCTATCCATCTATCTATCTATCTATCTATCTATCTATCTGTCTATCATTATCTATCTATCTATCTATCTATCTATCTATCTATCTATCTTCATCATCTATCTATCTATCTATCTATCTATCTGTCTATCCATCTATCTATCTATCTATCTATCTTTTTCTCTATCATCTATCTATCTATCTATCTATCTATCTATCTATCTATCTGCTATCTATCTATCTATCTTCTGTATTATTTATTTGTTTTGATTGATTGATTGATTCATTTCTTCATGTATTTATTCACCCATTTACTTATTGACTGCTGCAGCCCGAGTCTC
The DNA here is from genome assembly GCA_033310375.1 of Conus canariensis. Lineage (NCBI taxonomy): Eukaryota > Metazoa > Mollusca > Gastropoda > Neogastropoda > Conidae > Conus > Conus canariensis. Next base: position 38,076,009 of record CM065741.1, on the reverse strand, counting down.
AAATCTTAGATCGATGTGTATCTGTCCAAACGGATTCACTGTATCACAATCGAACTCAATATAGAAGACAGACACACACAGACACAGACACACACCACACACACACACGACACACAGACACAGACACAGACACACAGAGACACACACAGACACACACAGACACACACACACACACACACACACACACACACACACACACACACACACACACACACAAAACACACACACATTTCATAAGGCATCTAAGGAACTCGGAATAACATTTCACGAAAATAAAATTTAAAATCTTTTTCACTGTTTTTAAGATAAGATGGACACATGGCAAATTCCAGAAAATGAGTTCATAAAGGGACAGGAAATAAAGTACTAAATAGTTTGTTTTAAAAAAAATCCTGGTTTTACAATGGCAGTTATCACAGGTAGCAGAATTGGAAGAGTTCACAAGATGAGTTAATTGCAAAGTGCCAGGAATAACAAACAAACTAACACACACACACACACACACACACACACACACACACACACACACACACACACACACACACACTCACACACACACACACACACACACACACACACACACACACACACACACACACACACTCACACACACACACACACACACACACACACACACACACACACACACACACACACACACACGCAAACAAAACAATGAGTGAAGGTTCGGGAAAATAGAACTCATGATATTCTTTGAATGATTTGACTCTGGTTTAAAACCAGGATGTTTCACGACCTGAACTGCACAGTATAACACAGCTAAAAACAAAGAAGGAAGCCAACAAAGGTTGAAAAGAAAACAAACATACAAAGAAATGATAGACGCAGTGCAAATGTTCGACTGTGACAAACAATTTTGGACTGTTTCGCACACACACGCCTATGCAGACTCTGCTCCAGTGAAGAAGATTTCACTGTACAAGCAGCCAAAATGTCTGATTTTTTCACCAACCGCGGCTATCCCAGTGCCATCCTCAATGATGCTCTCAGCCGCACTGCAGCTAAATCCAGAACATCTGCTCTGGAAACTAAGCCTCCCAAAGAGACAGGCAGACCCACCGCCTGCCTTCTCTTCCCTCCTCACACTCTGCCCATCTGCAGGATCCTGAAGTTCAACTGGCACATAGTAGAAAATCATAAACCTGCCTTTGAGACCAAACCAATGATCACTTTCAAACGTGACAAAAACCTCAAAGACCTACTGGTGCGCTCTAAGCTGAACAAAATCTCCACAACTAAGCCACCAGGTACCATCCCCTGCTCCAAACCCAATTGCAAAATCTGCTCTCTCACCAAACCAGACACCATCCTACATGGCCCCAATGGCTCATTCACCATTAAACGCACTTTCTCCTGCCAGAGCCGCAACATTGTGTATGCCATCCACTGCCAGCTGTGTGGTAAGATCTATGTAGGTAAGACATCTCGCACACTTGAAACGCGCATCTCTGAACACTTGGCCGACATCCGCCACCATCGGCCCAAACCAGTCGCTGTACACTTCAACCACGCCCAGCACAACATCAACCATGTCAAAGTCCTGGCACTTTGGCAATCAAAGAGTGACAACTTGGAACGCCTTATGCAGGAATCTCATCTTATTGCCAAACTGGGCACCGTCCATCCTCATGGCATCAACACTCAAAAGTAGTATGTACCATTCCACCTCTGCAGTTCCAGCATGCAATATCCTCCACCTACACATACCCATACTACCATACCTCCCACTGTTTACCTCAGACATAAGTTACAGCTATCATCCCTTTCCCTTTTCCTACACTTGCTGAGTCTCTCCAGTTACTACATCAATCTACTTACACCCCCCTCCCCCACCCCTAGTAATGATGGGTGTAGTGGGGATGGCGGTGGCTGGGGGTGGTTGCAAAAATATGGGGGGGGGGGGGGGGGGGGGGGGGCAGTGATTTAGGCTGACATTACACATGGAACACACACACACACACACACACACACACACACACACACACACACACACACACACACACACACACACACACACATGATAAATAGAAGGCTAGCTCCTTTATCGTTGGTCGTTTCCATCCCTTTCCGAGCACTGCTGTTTTTCCTAAGTGTTACTACTATCATTATTATCATTATTCAACAGTACTGTCTGCTGTTGTTCATTGAGCATTTTAGCTCCTTTCCAGCTAATATTATCCTCACCAATATTATTTAAAACCATCATTACTGTATCACTATCATCATATTATTAATACCATTACTGTTATCATCATCACCATCATTACATCATTACAACAATATTGATGCCATTGTTATTATTACCATCATTATCATTTTTACCATTATACTTATAATCATTATGTCCTATTTTTATTAATCCCATTGCCAGCATTAATTGTAGAATTAAAATAGTAGTAATACTTAGATACAATAACTTATTTATTAAAGAGAGAGAGAGAGAGAGAGAGAGAGAGAGAGAGAGAGAGAGAGAGAGAGAGAGAGGGAGAGAGAGATTGAGAGATTGTGTATAGGTGTGTATGTTGCCCCTCCCCTACCCCAGTTAGTATGTAAACCCATCCCCTTCTTCCCTCCACCCCCTTAGCATCAACACCATAAAGTAAAATGTACCTATCCACCTCCGCAATTTCAGCCCATATTATCCTCCAACAACCCACAGTAAATACTACCATATCTCCCACTATTTACCTCACACATAACTTACAGTTGCCTTCCTTTCCCTTCTCACTACACTCCCTCTATTTCTCACATCAATCTCTTTTTCATTCAGATACTTGTCCACTCCATTTTCTTCATTTGGCCTTTTTTTTTAAAATTCACATACTATTTCCTCTACAAGAGCTTCTGTTCAATCTTCCCTCTTTCCTGTGCATATGTTATGTAGATGTTTGTGACTACGCGGAAACACACATGCACACACACACACACACACACACACACACACACACACACACACACACACACACACACACACACACACACACACTTATTTGTATTTTGCTATTTCATTTGATTTACTTATTTAATCAGTACACCTTTTGTTACAACTTCATAACTATTACTAATGTTTATATGTACTACTATCATTAATATACTTATCATTCTTTACAATATTTCTGACATTCAAGTTTACCAGTTTTCCAGCCTCCTACAGCATCACTATCATTACTGTATAGGTACAATCATAATTGATAAGGAAACTATTAATATGCATATAATTATTAATGTATCTATTAGATTCCATCCTTCCCATAATCTATACCTTCTATCTCCTTTCTGTTCTTCCTGTCCTCCCCTCTCCCTCCTCCCCTTGGTTGTTTGTTGTTGTTGTTGTTGTCATTGTTGTTGTTGTTGTCATTGTTGTTGTTGTTGTTGTTGTTGTTGTGGTGGTGGTGGTGGTGGTGGTGGTGGTGGTGGTGGTGTGTGTGTGTGTGTGTGTGTGTGTGTGTGTGTGTGTGTGTGTGTGTGTGTGATTCCGCGTAGTCACAAACATCTACATAACATATGCACAGGAAAGAGGGAAGATGGAACAGAAGCTCTTGTAGAGGAAATAGTATGTGAATTAAAAAAAAAAAGGCCAAATGAAGAAAATGGAGTGGACAAGTATCTGAATAAAAAAGAGATTGATGTGAGAAATAGAGGGAGTGTAGTGAGAAAATTATAGCAAAATACAAATAAGTATGTGGGGAAAGGAAGGCAACTATAAGTTATGTGTGAGGTAAATAGTGGGAGATATGGTAGTATTTACTGTGGGTTGTTGGAGGATAATATGGGCTGAAATTGTAGTGGTGGATAGGTACATTTTACTTTATGGTGTTGATGCTAAGGGGCTGGAGGGAAGAAGGGGATGGGTTTACATACTAACTGGGGTAGGGGAGGGGCAACATTCACACCTATACACAATCTCTCAATCTCTCTCTCTCTCTCTCTCTCTCTCTCTCTCTCTCTCTTTAATAAATAGGTTATTGTATCTAAGTATTACTACTATTTTAATTCTACAATTAATGCTGGCAATGGGATTAATAAAAATAGGACATAATGATTATAAGTATAATGGTAAAAATGATAATGATGGTAATAATAACAATGACATCAGTATTGTTGTAATGATGTAATGATGGTGATGATGATAACAGTAATGGTATTAATAATATGATGATAGTGATACAGTAATGATGGTTTTAAATAATATTGGTGAGGATAATATTAGCTGAAAAGGAGCTAAAATGCTCAATGAACAACAGCAGACAGTACTGTTGAATAATGATAATAATGATAGTAGTAACACTTAGGAAAAACAGCAGTGCTCGGAAAGGGATGGAAACGACCAACGATAAAGGAGCTAGCCTTCTATTTATCATGTGTGTGTGTGTGTGTGTGTGTGTGTGTGTGTGTGTGTGTGTGTGTGTGTGTGTGTGTGTGTGTGTGTGTTTCCATGTGTAATGTCAGCCTAAATCACTGCCCCCCCCCCCCCCCCCCCCCCATATTTTTGCAACCACCCCCAGCCACCGCCATCCCCACTACACCCATCATTACTAGGGGTGGGGGAGGGGGGTGTAAGTAGATTGATGTAGTAACTGGAGAGACTCAGCAAGTGTAGGAAAAGGGAAAGGGATGATAGCTGTAACTTATGTCTGAGGTAAACAGTGGGAGGTATGGTAGTATGGGTATATGTAGGTGGAGGATATTGCATGCTGGAACTGCAGAGGTGGAATGGTACATACTACTTTTGAGTGTTGATGCCATGAGGATGGACGGTGCCCAGTTTGGAAATAAGATGAGATTCCTGCATAAGGCGTTCCAAGTTGTCACTCTTTGATTGCCAAAGTGCCAGGACTTTGACATGGTTGATGTTGTGCTGGGCGTGGTTGAAGTGTACAGCGACTGGTTTGGGCCGATGGTGGCGGATGTCGGCCAAGTGTTCAGAGATGCGCGTTTCAAGTGTGCGAGATGTCTTACCTACATAGATCTTACCACACAGCTGGCAGTGGATGGCATACACAATGTTGCGGCTCTGGCAGGAGAAAGTGCGTTTAATGGTGAATGAGCCATTGGGGCCATGTAGGATGGTGTCTGGTTTGGTGAGAGAGCAGATTTTGCTATTAGGTTTGGAGCAGGGGATGGTACCTGGTGGCTTAGTTGTGGAGATTTTGTTCAGCTTAGAGCGCACCAGTAGGTCTTTGAGGTTTTTGTCACGTTTGAAAGTGATCATTGGTTTGGTCTCAAAGGCAGGTTTATGATTTTCTACTATGTGCCAGTTGAACTTCAGGATCCTGCAGATGGGCAGAGTGTGAGGAGGGAAGAGAAGGCAGGCGGTGGGTCTGCCTGTCTCTTTGGGAGGCTTAGTTTCCAGAGCAGATGTTCTGGATTTAGCTGCAGTGCAGCTGAGAGCATCATTGAGGATGGCACTGGGATAGCCGCGGTTGGTGAAAAAATCAGACATTTTGGCTGCTTGTACAGTGAAATCTTCTTCACTGGAGCAGAGTCTGCGTAGGCGAAGGAATTCAGAATATGGAATGCTGTCTTTAGTGGACTGGTGGTGGGAAGATGTGTAGTCCAGGTATGAGTGCGCATCAGTGGATTTGTAGAAGTCTGAGGTTTTAAGCAGTCCATCTTTGAGGGAAATAGTGATGTCCAGGAAGTTAACTGACTGTGAAATGGTGTAGGTCAATTTGATGGACGGATGGAAGGTCTGAGCAAAGTTGAGGAAATTGCGGAGGTCATGTTCTGGCATGGGTGTGGCTCCCAGTCCATCATCTATGTATCTTTTGTAGAGCTCTGGTGTTGGGCCTGTGTAAGAGGTTAGTAGGCAGTGTTCTAGGTGGCCCATGAAGAGGCAGGCATAGGATGGTCCCATTTTGGTTCCCATAGCAACACCACTGATTTGTGAGAATGTATGGTTGTTAAATTCAAAGGTGTTGAGGGTTAGGACTAATTCTGCAAGTCTGACCAGTGTAGCTGTGGGAGGGTGATGTTGGCTTGGGGGCCGTTTGTTAAGAAAGAATGTAAGGGCCTACATTCCATCATCATGAGGGATGGAAGTGTAGAGAGAGACGACATCAAGTGTAAAGAGAAGGCTGGGTTGGAAAGTGGGATCTGTGTTGTATGAATTAATCATGTTGAGTGTGTGGGTTGTGTCTTTGAGGTATGTGGGGAGGCCTTGTACTATGGGTTGGAGGAGAGACAGCATTCCATATTCTGAATTCCTTCGCCTATGCAGACTCTGCTCCAGTGAAGAAGATTTCACTGTACAAGCAGCCAAAATGTCTGATTTTTTCACCAACCGCGGCTATCCCAGTGCCATCCTCAATGATGCTCTCAGCCGCACTGCAGCTAAATCCAGAACATCTGCTCTGGAAACTAAGCCTCCCAAAGAGACAGGCAGACCCACCGCCTGCCTTCTCTTCCCTCCTCACACTCTGCCCATCTGCAGGATCCTGAAGTTCAACTGGCACATAGTAGAAAATCATAAACCTGCCTTTGAGACCAAACCAATGATCACTTTCAAACGTGACAAAAACCTCAAAGACCTACTGGTGCGCTCTAAGCTGAACAAAATCTCCACAACTAAGCCACCAGGTACCATCCCCTGCTCCAAACCCAATTGCAAAATCTGCTCTCTCACCAAACCAGACACCATCCTACATGGCCCCAATGGCTCATTCACCATTAAACGCACTTTCTCCTGCCAGAGCCGCAACATTGTGTATGCCATCCACTGCCAGCTGTGTGGTAAGATCTATGTAGGTAAGACATCTCGCACACTTGAAACGCGCATCTCTGAACACTTGGCCGACATCCGCCACCATCGGCCCAAACCAGTCGCTGTACACTTCAACCACGCCCAGCACAACATCAACCATGTCAAAGTCCTGGCACTTTGGCAATCAAAGAGTGACAACTTGGAACGCCTTATGCAGGAATCTCATCTTATTGCCAAACTGGGCACCGTCCATCCTCATGGCATCAACACTCAAAAGTAGTATGTACCATTCCACCTCTGCAGTTCCAGCATGCAATATCCTCCACCTACACATACCCATACTACCATACCTCCCACTGTTTACCTCAGACATAAGTTACAGCTATCATCCCTTTCCCTTTTCCTACACTTGCTGAGTCTCTCCAGTTACTACATCAATCTACTTACACCCCCCTCCCCCACCCCTAGTAATGATGGGTGTAGTGGGGATGGCGGTGGCTGGGGGTGGTTGCAAAAATATGGGGGGGGGGGGGGGCAGTGATTTTGGCTGACATTACACATGGAACACACACACACACACACACACACACACACACACACACACACACACACACACACACACACACACATGATAAATAGAAGGCTAGCTCCTTTATCGTTGGTCGTTTCCATCCCTTTCCGAGCACTGCTGTTTTTCCTAAGTGTTACTACTATCATTATTATCATTATTCAACAGTACTGTCTGCTGTTGTTCATTGAGCATTTTAGCTCCTTTCCAGCTAATATTATCCTCACCAATATTATTTAAAACCATCATTACTGTATCACTATCATCATATTATTAATACCATTACTGTTATCATCATCACCATCATTACATCATTACAACAATATTGATGTCATTGTTATTATTACCATCACTATCATTTTTACCATTATACTTATAATCATTATGTCCTATTTTTATTAATCCCATTGCCAGCATTAATTGTAGAATTAAAATAGTAGTAATACTTAGATACAATAACTTATTTATTAAAGAGAGAGAGAGAGAGAGAGAGAGAGAGAGAGAGAGAGAGAGAGAGAGAGAGAGAGAGGGAGAGAGAGATTGAGAGATTGTGTATAGGTGTGTATGTTGCCCCTCCCCTACCCCAGTTAGTATGTAAACCCATCCCCTTCTTCCCTCCACCCCCTTAGCATCAACACCATAAAGTAAAATGTACCTATCCACCTCCGCAATTTCAGCCCATATTATCCTCCAACAACCCACAGCAAATACTACCATATCTCCCACTATTTACCTCACACATAACTTACAGTTGCCTTCCTTTCCCTTCTCACTACACTCCCTCTATTTCTCACATCAATCTCTTTTTTATTCAGATACTTGTCCACTCCATTTTCTTCATTTGGCCTTTTTTTTTTTTTAAATTCACATACTATTTCCTCTACAAGAGCTTCTGTTCCATCTTCCCTCTTTCCTGTGCATATGTTATGTAGATGTTTGTGACTACGCGGAAAACACACACACACACACACACACACACACACACACACACACACACACACACACACACACACACACACACACACACACTTATTTGTATTTTGCTATTTCATTTGATTTACTTATTTAATCAGTACACCTTTTGTTACAACTCCATAACTATTACTAATGTTTATATGTACTACTATCATTAATATACTTATCATTCTTTACAATATTTCTGACATTGAAGTTTACCAGTTTTCCAGCCTCCTACAGCATCACTATCATTACTGTATAGGTACAATCATAATTGATAAGGAAACTATTAATATGCATATAATTATTAATGTATCTATTAGATTCCATCCTTCCCATAATTTATACCTTCTATCTCCTTTCTGTTCTTCCTGTCCTCCCCTCTCCCTCCTCCCCTTGGTTGTTTGTTGTTGTTGTTGTTGTCATTGTTGTTGTTGTTGTCATTGTTGTTGTTGTTGTTGTGGTGGTGGTGATGGTGGTGGTGGTGGTGTGGTGGTGGTGGTGGTGGTGGTGGTGGTGGTGTGTGTGTGTGTGTGTGTGTGTGTGTGTGTGTGTGTGTGTGTGTGTGTGTGTGTGTGTGTGATTCCTTAGCACTTAAAATTGCTTTGGGGCTTCCAAGATGGGCATGAATTGATATGACTTACAGAGAGGCAGGAGTTTTGCCTTTCGATGAACATAGGATGCTCTGTGCTTGTAGCTACTCAGCACGAGCAAGAACAGTCCCTAACTCAGTTACGTCTGAACTTGATGAAAGCACCTACGTTTCTAGAGAGATACGGAATAAAAAAGCATATACTTCATTGTCTGATTATGTATCTCCTCTTTTACATGCATACAACTTTTCGCTTGACAACATTGTTAAAATGACCAAATACCCT
>CM065741.1:38034382-38061882 GCA_033310375.1 Conus canariensis | reverse complement strand
AAAGATAGTTTTACTTTCCGGGAAAAAGCCACGTGCGTCTAAGAAAAGCCACCACCACCACCACTACTACTACCACCACCACCACCACCACCACCACCACCACCACAACAATAACAATTACAACACTTTCTCCAAACAGTCAGAACAGACAAAACTTCAACACCATACATGTCTAAGTGAAAAAAAAGGTTTTACGAATTCCTATCACGAATAGGTTGTGAGCATGTGTGTGTATACCCTGCAATACTTAGGTTTGCAAGCTTGAGGCTTAACTTGATAAAACAACACAAACGATCTCTCTCTCTCTCTCTCCTCTCTCTCTCTCTCTCTCTCTCTCTCTCTCTCTCTCTCTCTCTCTCTCTCCCTCCCATCCCCGAACACGCACACGCGCAGGCACGTTTTAACTTGCGTGCCAAATTGTTCAATGGTGGGCGATCAACTGTGGCAACAGAGCCTACTCCACTAACGACCAACATGGTGTACGTTTCAAAGCCTCAGCGGAAGGAGGACGTACCACTCGCTGCATCTTCGACATTCTCATTTGAACAGGAGTGGCAGTTGTCTCTAATGACCAACTGGCCATTGATCTAGGGAACAGCCGTGGATAGGGGTCGGAGTGGGTGGGAGGATGAAGAAGAGTGGGTGGGGGAGGGGATGAAGAAGAGTGGGTGTGGGGGGGGGGGGGTGTGTGAAGAAGAATGGGTGGGAGAGGGGATGAAGAAGAGTGGGTGTGGGGTTGAAGAAGAGTGGGTGGGGGGATGAAGAAGAGTGGGTGGGGGAGGGGATGAAGAAGAGTGGGTGGGAGGGGGGATGAAGAAGAGTGGGTGTGGGGGGGGCGGGAGTGAAGAAGAGTGGGTGGAGGGATGAAGAAGAGTGGGTGGGGGTGAAGAAGAGTGGGTGGGGATGAAGAAGAGTGGGTGGAGGGTGAAGAAGAGTGGGTGGGGGATGAAGAAGAGTGGGTGGGGGTGAAGAAGAGTGGGTGGGGGATGAAGAAGAGTGGGTGGGGATGAAGAAGAGTGGGTGGGGGGATGAAGAACGTGGGTGGGGGATGAAGAAGAGTGGGTGGGGGGATGAAGAAGAGTTGGTGGGGGGGGATGAAGAAGAGTGGGTGGGGGATGGAGAACAGTGGGTGGAGGATGAAGAAGAGTGGGTGGGGGATGAAGAAGAGTGGGTGGGGATGAAGAAGAGTGGGTGAGGGGATGAAGAAGAGTGGGTGGGGGATGAAGAAGAGTGGGTGGGGGGATGAAGAAGAGTGGGTGGGGGGATGAAGAAGAGTGGTGGGGTGAGGAGTGGGTGGGGATGAAGAAGAGTGGGTGGGGGGATGAAGAAGAGGGTGGGTGGGGGATGAAGAAGAGTGGGTGGGGGATGAAGAAGAGTGGGTGGGATGAAGAGAGTGGGTGGGGGATGAAGAAGAGTGGGTGGGGGATGAAGAAGAGTGGGTGGGGATGAAGAAGAGTGGGTGGGGGGGATGAAGAAGAGTGGGTGGGGGATGAAGAAGAGTGGGTGGGGGATGAAGAAGAGTGGGTGGGGGATGAAGAAGAGTGGGTGGGGATGAAGAAGAGTGGGTGGGGGATGAAGAAGAGTGGGTGTGTGGTGTGGAAGTGTGGGTGGGGGGGGTGAAGAAGAGTGGGTGGGGGGATGAAGAAGAGTGGGTGGGGGGATGAAGAAGAGGTGGGTGGGGGGGGGGGTGAAGAAGAGTGGGTGTGGGGTGGTGGTGAAGAAGAGTGGGTGTGGGGGGGTGAAGAAGAGTGGGTGGGGGGGGGGATGAAGAAGAGTGGGTGTGGGGGGGTGAAGAAGAGTGGGTGTGGGGTGGGGGATGAAGAAGTGTGGGTGAGGGGATGAAGAAGAGTGGGTGGGGGGGGGGGGATGAAGAAGAGTGGGTGGTGGGGGGGGATGAAGAAGAGTGGGTGGGGGATGAAGAAGTGTGGGTGGGGGGGGGATGAAGAAGAGTGGGTGGGGGTGAATAAGAGTGGGTGGGGGGATGAAGAAGAGTGGGTGGGGGATGAAGAAGAGTGGGTGGTGAGTGATGAAGAAGAGTGGGTGGGGGATGAAGAAGAGTGGGTGGGGGGGATGAAGAAGAGTGGGTGGGGGATGAAGAAGAGTGCGTGGGGGGATGAAGAAGAGTGGGTGGGGGATGAAGAAGAGTGGGTGGGGGATGAAGAAGAGTGGGTGGGGGATGAAGAAGAGTGGGTGGGGGATGAAGAAGAGTGGGTGGGGGATGAAGAAGAGTGGGTGGGGGATGAAGAAGAGTGGGTGGGGTGATGAAGAACTGTGGGTGGGGGATGAAGAAGAGTGGGTGGGGGGATGAAGAAGAGTTGGTGGGGGGGATGAAGAAGAGTGGGTGGGGGATGAAGAAGAGTGGGTGGGGGGGATGAAGAAGAGTGGGTGGGGGGATGAAGAACAGTGGGTGGGTGATGAAGAAGAGTGGGTGGGGGGATGAAGAAGAGTTGGTGGGGGGGATGAAGAAGAGTGGGTGGGGGATGGAGAACAGTGGGTGGGGGATGAAGAAGAGTGGGTGGGGGATGAAGAAGAGTGGGTGGGGGATGAAGAAGAGTGGGTGGGGGATGAAGAAGGGTGGGTGGGGGATGGAGAACAGTGGGTGGGGGATGAAGAAGGGTGGGTGGAGGGGATGAAGAAGAGTGGGTGGGGGATGAAGAAGAGTGGGTGGGGGATGAAGAAGGGTGGGTGGGGGATGAAGAAGAGAGTTGGTGGGTGATGAAGAAGAGTGGGTGGGGGAGTGGGTGGCTACTGCTGTACGGTGTCGACTTTGTTAGCCAAAGTGCAAAGGTATTTCAGACTTCTGGGAAAAGCAAAAACAATAACAACAACAACAAATGAATACATAAAATAAAAAAAAAATCAATGAACGATTAATAACGAAATGAATAGATAAATAAATAATAAAAGTAAAGAGGTATCTCAGACTTCTGCGAAAAGCAAAAACAACAACAACAACAACAAATAAATAGATAAATGAATAAACAAATAAACGAATAAATATATAAATATATCAATGTACTAATAAACTAATAAAGTTAATAGATAAATAGATAGATGAATAAATAAGTAAATGCATAAAGCGCAAAGGTATCTCAGATTACTGGTAAAAAGCAAAAACAACGACAAATAAATAAGTGAATAAATAAACAGATAAGTAAATACACAACTAAATAAACAAACAAGAGGAAACCAAACCAAATCAAATCATACCAAACCAAACCAAACCAAACTGAACCCAAAACCAACCAACCAAACAAACAAAGAAACAAAACCCAGTAAACAAATATGTATATATTTAACAAATGGATCTTTAATCTTCTCCAGAACCACGGTTAGGAAATGAATTTGGTCAATGATCTGTGTTTGCCTGTGGTGCGTTTTCAAGCGGAATAGTATCAGATTCATAACTTTGACTCTCTTTCTTTCCCAGCTTAATTGTCTCCCCTGGATATTACTTTAATGACTAAAAAGTTTATATGTAGGGAAGATGTGCTAATGCTGGGCCCCAGGTGTTGTTGTTGTCGTTGTTGTTGTTGTCGTTGTTGTTATTGTTGTTGTTGTTGATGGTGGTGGTGTTGTTGTTGTTGTTGTTGTTATCGTTGTTGTTGTTGATGGTGTTGCTGTTGTTGTTGTCATTGTTGTTGTTGTTGTTATGGTGTTGTTGTTTTGTAAAGAAGTCACGGTTAACTGCGTGGTGTCAATTGCAAAACAGAAATTGTTAGGCGGTTATATAACTATTGCGAAACGTTTTGCACAAATTAAATCTTTTTAATTGTTCTTCTTTATCTTTTTTTTTATTAAATAAAATCGATTGTTCAAAGCAAAAAAAGAAAAAAAAGTGGCTCAGTGTTGGAAGACCTTTCTATAACGTGTGTGTGTGTGTGTGTGTGTGTGTGTGTGTGTGTGTGTGTGTGTGTGTGTGTGTGTGTGTTCCACACATAGCAAAAGCGTTCAGGACACAAGGCTTTTTTTTTTTTTAATTTGTAGCAGCAGGTGCAAATCCGTATGTATAATACAGAATCAATCTGTCAAAAATGATCCTCAGCAATAAATATGTATCAGCACAAAGAAGAGGAAACTATTTAAAATAATCTATACTGGTTCAAATAAGATAAGAAACATGCAGCATGTGAAAAAAGAAAATGACCTCTTGAAGACGAAAATAGATTTACTCCAAAAAAGCTACACAGACCTGAATGATGATGTTAGCCGGCTCCAAAAAGAACTCAAGCAGGAAAAAGAACTGCGCAACTCACTTGAACAGTACAGTCGAAAAGAAAATGTGAAAGTTATTAATCTGCCAGGAGATTCAGGACGAGAGACAGCCGAGGAGACAGAAGAAAAAGTTGTAGATTTTTAAAAAAGAAAACTGGAACTGACATCGTTTCAACACAGTTACATCAGTGTTGCCCATCGAGTGGGCAAATACACCACCGGCAAAAACAGGCCTGTCATCGTACGTCTTGTAAACAGAAAATTAAAATCCGACATTTTCAAAAAGAGGCGACTGCTAAAACAAAATAAGTGTAACATCTACGTAACGGAAGATTTGACCAAACTAAATGCACAGAGACTGTACGATATCAAACGCCATCCAGCCGTCATGTCAGCTTGGTCATTCCAAGAAAAACTTTACTGTAAACTGATAGATCTCAAAATTATTCAAATTGAAAATGGGGACACGAGGAAGATTGATAGAGTGCTCCTCGAGACCAACAGAACAGCTGACCGAAGCCAAGTTTCTTCCCAACGAACAACCGGTGGGGGGTCGATTGGACACCGCAGACAACGGGAGGACAACCGGGCGGACAGGGCCAGCAGAAGGAGCAGCCACACACCAGTCCAGTCCAGGCTGCAGGTCCACAGCCCCCGACGGCGGCTACAGCAGACGGGTGACAAACGCCACAGGGGCAGGTCATCCGATGGATCGGGTGAGGCGTCACCCCCTCCAGGCCGTGCTCTGGGCAGTGTGCCAGAACAGCCCAGAGGTGATGGGAAAGATGGCCACGGGGACACAGCGTCGCCTGATCATGTGCTGCGAGAAGCCCGTCAAACTGCGGACTCCGTGCCAGAGACTTCTCCCGACGCTATGTCCGAAGCAGCTGCTTTGGAGACTGGTGAGGAATCCATCAGTGACATTGTGAGTGACGGTGTGGAGGTTTTCAACTCTCATCCTTCTTCCCCTCCTCCGTCCCAACAGTGACAGTACAATGACAGTTCAACAGGTTCAGTGGGCGAAAAAACAAAAGGATATCTTACAAGTAGGCCGATGCAGTGATTCCAAAGTATGTACACGTGCTCGCGATGTGTGTGTGTGTGTGTGTGTGTGTGTGTGTGTGTGTGTGTGTGTGTGTGTGTGTGTGTGTGTCTCTCTCTCTCTCTCTCACTCTGTGTGTGTGTGTGTGTGTGTGTGTGTGTGTGTGTGTGTGTGTGTGTGTGTGTGTTTCTCTCTCTCTCTCTCACTCTGTGTGTGTGTATGTGTGTGTGTGTGTGTGTGTGTGTGTGTGTGTGTGTGTGTGTGTGTGTGTGTGTACATAAGGAGAGAGAGAGAGGTGTGTGTGTGTTTCTCTCTCTCTCTCTCTCTCTGTGCTGAGGAGGGGGGGGGGGGGGAGGCGGGGAGGGGAGTGTGGAGAGAGGGAATGAGAATGAGCGAGAGGGTATGGAAGTAAATATTCATAAGGGAATTGATAAAGTATATGTAAGTGCATGGGCATCTGGGGAGAAGGGAAGTGACCATTTGTGTGCGTGTGCGAGTGCATGTATGTGTGTGTGTGCGTGTGGGCGTGCGGGCGTGTGTGTGTGTGTGTGTGTGTATGTGTGTGTGTGTGTGTGTGTGTGTGTGTGTGTGTGTGTGTGTGCGTGCGTTGTGTGTGTGGTGTGTGTGTGTGTGTGTGTGTGTGTGTGTGTGTGTGTGTGCGCGCGCGCGCGCGCGGCGCGAGCGAGCGTGTAACTGTGAAACTTGATGAGAAGTAAATGTTGACTGTTTGATTGCATGACAATGAACCATTTAGTATAGGTCACGAAATGTTAGTCTGCTCCATGTGCTGTTGAAAATGTTTCCCATGGTTTATGAGCACGTTTTGGATCCACTGTTCCTTACCCAGTAACAACAAAGAAAAAAAAATGTGAGGTGTACACACACGTATGCACATGCATATTTATATATGTGTATGTGTGTATATCTAGATCTATATATATACACGTGATTGGATGTGTGTTTATCTATGATCATGTATTAAGAACAAAGTCCAGAACAGGTGCTTGTCAGACATCTTGATTATAATTCAAGAATTTGATACATGAGCAAACATGTATTGCAAGGTGAGTGTGTGTGTGCGCGCGCGGGCGCGCGCGCGCGTGTGTGTCTGTGTGCAAGCACGTGCGCGCTCGCGTCCGTGCGTGTGCTTGCGTGTGTGCTCTTGGTAGCGTTTGTGCACACTTATGTGGGTATGCAGAGGGGAGGGGGGGGGGGCAATGCGTGCGCGTACGTGCGAGTCTGTGTGAGGGGGGGGGGGGGGGAGAGAGACTGAGAGTGTGTGTGTGTGTGTGTGCTTATGTGTGTGTTTGTGTGTGTGTTTATGTGTGTGTGTGTGCGTGTGTACGCGCGCGCGCGCGCGCGCGCGCGCGTGTGTGTGTGTGTGTGCTTGTGTGTATGCGTGCATGTATGTGTGTGCGCGCGCACCCGAGTATTTGTGACATATTTTTTTGTACAATGGATTTTTTCGCCTCTTTGGTTTTGTTTGGTTTGGTTTTGCTGGTGAGGCCACATAACCTAAGAAAAGAGTAGAAGTACGGCTGATTTATCATTCAGCAACACAATAGCCCTATAATCATCAACGTTCAGCTGCTCCTGTGTATATGTCTTTTCTGCTCCCCTTTGGACTTGCAAGTCACCTTTTCCTCATGTTTGATAAACACTTCACCCTTTAAAACCTATGGCAGAATGTCCTTCTCACACTCTGAACTCTTGAAATCTGCATTGTCTGTGTTGGATATCTGATGCAGTTGTACACTTTTAGATGGATTTTTTTCCAGGTTCGGATTGGGAAAGATAATTGTTTCCTTTCAGCTTTGCCTGAAGAGAAAATAATTTGCAGACTCCACAATCATTATGAAGCAAAAACTGTCGGACATCTTGATGTTTTTATTTCCTTCTTTCTTTCGTTTATCCCTTCGTTTCTTTGATGTGTGTGTGTGTGTGTGTGTGTGTGTGTGTGTGTGTGTGTGTGTGTGTGTGTGTGTGTGTGTGCGTGTTTTCTTTCTTTCTTTCTTGCTTGCTTTTTCTTTTCGGGGGAGGGGGGGGGGGGGGGGGGGGGGGGGGGGGGCTGTGTTAACCAGCCGGAGACGGGAAGTATTTTTTTTTTTTTGCCTTTTTTTTTGGCCTTTTTTTTTTTGTTTTTTTACATAATTATTATGTTTGAGGAAAGCATTGTTAACAATCACTGAAGAAAACCTCATTGTCATCAGACCAAGCAATCATGTACATAATTATTATGTTTGAGGAAAGCATCGTTAACAATCACTGAAGAAAACCTCATTGTCATCAGACCAAGCAATCATGTACATAATTATTATGTTTGAGGAAAGCATCGTTAACAATCACTGAAGAAAATCTCATTGTCATCAGACCAAGCAATCATGTACATAATTATTATGTTTGAGGAAAGCATCGTTAACAATCACTGAAGAAAACCTCATTGTCATCAGACCAAGCAATCATGTACATAATTATTATGTTTGAGGAAAACATTGTTAAGAGACGGAAAGTATTATTTTACGGAACTGCCACGTTGTGTCTCCATTTTGTAAATTTGGTGCTGAGATAGTAAGGAAGAGTGGCCAGCCTTTGTCCCCCCTTTTCCCCCCCCCCCCCCCCCCCCCCGGGGGGAAGAGAAAAGAAAAAGCCATAGAGGAGGTGGGGTGATGGGCCCTTATTACTACATTCCGGGAGATTCTCTGTCACTACCCTTTCCCTCCCTGTCGTCGTTGCTATCTGGCTCCCGCCTCTCTCTCTCTCTCTCTCTCTCTCTCTCTCTCTCTCTCTCTCTCTCTCTTCTCTCTATTCATTTGTTTATCATCATCATTACTATTATTGTGATCATAAACATTACTACCAGTGGGCCTGCTGCTGCTGCTGTGTGCTGCTGCTGCTGCTGCTACAGCTGCTGCCACTATTACTACTACTGCTAGTGCTGCTGCCGCTGCTACTGCTACTGCTGCTTCTTCTGCTGATAATACCACCACTACTACAACTACTGCAACTGCTGCTGCTGCTGTTACTACTACTGCTACTGCTGCTGTTACTACTATTGCTGTTTTCGCTACTATCATGATTATCATCGGCAGTAGTTTGCGTTATATGCGCAGATTCTCTAAACTGATTGATGTATTCTCAGTATAGGGACCTATCAAACAGGTGTAGTTTTCGCCTGGCAGATTTTTTTTTTGCGCCAGTTTGTGGATGTTTAGAGAAGAGGAGGTGGTGGGTCGGTGGGCGGTGTGGTAGTGGTGGAGGGGGGTGTATTGCGGACGAGCGGGTGGGATGGGGAGGGGGGGGGGGGGGAGGGGAGGGATGCGGCATGAATTTGATGATGTTTGATGTTTTGATGATGTTCATTCAGAGAAAGGGGAAGGGCTTCCAGTTCGATAAATCTAATGTTGCTTTTTGTATGCTGTACTTTTTTATGCTCGCGGTTTGCGGGTTTGCTTTTGTGTGTGTGTGTGTGTGTGTGTGTGTGTGTGTGTGTGTGTGTGTGTGTGTGTGTGTGTGTGTGTGTGTTTTCTTATTTTTTTGGTTGATTTTTTTTGTGGTCCGTTTTGGCACATAATATAGAACATTGTATATATTTGAAAGTGAATTTTCAAGACTTGAATGGCAACGAACGGCGTTCAAGTGCAGACTTCAAGTGCTGAGCACACTTTTAACATTATAATTCTTATTGTTATCATTGGTTTATTTAAGACTTTCTCCACGTTTTGTTTCTTATGTTATACGTATACAGCCCGTGTCGGTACATACATTAGCAATATCGACATCTCGCAAAGAATGTTGTCTGGTACAAAGATAGCACGTATAGCTCATAGCCAAATGGACGGTATTAATTCACATCGGGGTAATTACGCAAGCCATGATTACGGTGATTGTTCAAATGCATGCTGTTGTAAAGTATACTCCTTTTTGCCTGGCCCTTGTGACATTGAACTGGATTCCTGTTTGTTGCTTTTATTCCTCTTGTGGCACTTGATGGTTTTTTAAAAATGTTTTTGACTACAAGGAAAACACCATGGATTCAGTAGGTAACAAGGCAAATATGTTAACAATTTCATCATTAAACTGTCAAGGTCTAGGGAATTATCAGAAAAGAAGAGATTTCATTATTTAAGAAAGAAAAAACAACAAAAAACATTACTCTATATATTGCCTACAAGATACTCATTTTGAAAAAGATACGGAAAAGTGTATTAAAGCGGAATGGGGGTATGACTGCTTTTTCTCCTCATACAGATCTAATGCTCGAGGAGTAGCAATACTATTTAACAATAATTTCAAATTCAAAATAAATAAGGTGGAAACAGATATGCAGGGTAACTTTATCATTATATCATTTACAACAAATGAAAAGGAACTGTTGCTAGTAAGTGTTTATGGACCAAACAAAGACGACCCAGCATTCTATGAGGAACTCACAAATAAGATTAAAACGTACAAAAATAACAACGTTATTGTGGTGGGGGATTTTAATATGGTACTAGAACAGGAAATTGATTGTTACAATTATAAACACATAAATAACCCCAAAGCTAAAAAAGCAGTTGAGGATATGATACAAGATTTGTCATTAGCAGATATATGGAGAGAAAACAACCCGGATTGTAGGAGATACACATAGCGTAGACCTACCCCCTTGCAACAAAGTAGGCTAGACTTCTTCCTTCTGTCAGAATATTTAATTTGGTATTTTGAAGATGCTGACATTTTACCAGGCTATAGATCTGACCATTCACTGATTACACTAAAGCTTCAATTCGGAAAGAAGATTAAACACAAAACTCTTAGGAAATTTAATACATCTCTACTAAAAGATAATGAATATGTAGACGGAATAAATAATCTAATAGAAGAAATAACAGAGGAATACACAGATAAAGATGAGGGGAATGATATTAATGCTAACAATAGCCAAGATGAAAACCAGTCGAACAGCTCAGACCCAAAACTAACAGTGTCTGATCGGGTCTTTCTTGACTTCTTACTAATGAAGATAAGAGAAAATCCATCCAGTATGCCACAATTAAAAAAAGAGAATCACAATGTAAAGAAAACAGCCTTATGCAAACTATTAAAGATATTGAGAGTAAAGAACTTAAATCAGAGGAGGATTTGAAGACAATTGAAGAGTGTAATAGAGAACTGATATCACTAAGAGAAAAGGTTATGAATGGTGTACTACTAAGATCAAAAGCAAAATGGGTTGCAGATGGGGAAAAGGTTAGTAAATATTTCTGCAGTTTAGAAAAGCGTAACTTTATTAGCAAACAAATTGTAAAACTACTGGATGGACAAGGTAATATACTGGACAAACCAGAAGACATAAAAGTTACAGTAAAACATTTTTATGAGGATCTATACCGAAAAAGATCAACTGTGAAATGCAATATTGAAGATTTGGTGAATAAGATACCGAAACTAACAGAAAAACAAACTAAATCATTACAAGGAGAAATAACAATAGAAGAAGCAGGGATTGCATTGAAAAATATGAAGAACGGAAAAAGCCCTGGATCGGATGGGTTTGGAGCTGAGTTTTTCAAATGCTTTTGGAAACAAATTGGTGCGTTTGTAACCCGAGCTCTAAATGAAGTTTCAGAGAAGGCGAACTATCAAACACCCAGAAAGAAGGTATAATAATCTGTATACCCAAAGAAGGAAAACCAAAAGAATATGTAAAAAACTGGAGACCTATTTCACTTTTAAACCTTATATACAAAATTGGCTCCACTTGTATGTATTGCTAACAGCATTAAAAAGGTCCTTCCATCACTGATTAGTGAAGACCAGACAGGATTTGTCCCAAATAGATACATAGGTAGTAACATTAGGTTAATTTATGACATAATACACCATCTCAACATAAAAAATATCCCAGGGATGCTAATTAATTTAGACTTCGAAAAGGCGTTCGACTCGTTAGATTGGGATTTTATGCACAAAGTGCTAGAGGCTGTAGGTTTAGGTAAAGATATATGTAAATGGTTAGAAGTATTCTACAAAAACATTAAGTCTACTGTTATCGTAAATGGCCAAACATCATCATGGTTCTCAATAGAAAGGGGTTGTAGGCAAGGAGATCCAGTTTCCCCATATATCTTCGTATTATGTGCAGAAACATTATCCGTAATGATCAAAGAAGAAAATAGTATTGAAGGTATACAAATCGGGGAGAAAGAACACAAGATATCACAATGCCGACGACACTCAACTGATAAACACAGGGAATAAGAAATCATTTGAAAAATCTATCGAGATTCTCGATAGGTTTGGGAAAACATCAGGTTTATTCTTAAACAAAGAGAAAACACAAGTAATTTGGCTTGGAAGACAAAAGCATAGTGAAATAAGATATATGCAACATTTAAAGATGATCTGGAATCCAAAAGAATTCAAAATATTAGGAATTTGGTTTACTCAGGACTTAACACACATGGAAAAAAGAAACTACAAAGATAGAATGATAGAAGTGAAGGCACTATTTAAAATTTGGCTAAAGAGAATCATTACCCCTTTAGGAAGAATTGCTGTCTTAAAATCATTAATTCTGTCAAAACTAACTTACCTATGGTTGATGCTTCCAAATCCACCTGACACATTTGTTAAAGAATTACAAGGCTTATGTTACTGGTTTGTATGGAATAAAAAACAAGACAGAATTAGTCGAAAAACAGTTATTAAAGATGTACAGGATGGTGGGTTGAATCTACCTGACATAAATGCTCTCATCACTGCTTTAAAATTAACATGGATAAAAAGACTGAGACAAACACACACAGATGGAGAGACATGTTGATTTTTTCATACCCAGTTATTGAGAACATTGAGAAGTACTCTCCAAATCATCTGTGCATCACCACTCAAGACAATGTTTTCTGGAAACATGTATTCATGTCGTATAAGCAGTTCTATTATAAAATAAAACCAGAAAATGCTAGAGAACTACTTGCAGAATCAATCCTTTACAATGAACATTTTAAAATAGGAAATAAACTAATAAAACACAAAAACTGGAACAACAGAAATGTATTTAGAATATCTGATTTGTTCAAAGCAAATGGAGATTCACTATCCCATGAGGAATTCAGAACAAAGTATAACATTGAAATAGATTTCCTATCTTATGGTGGATGTATATTATCCATTAAACGATACATCAGAGAACAAGGATTTGAGAATG
This sequence comes from Conus canariensis, assembly GCA_033310375.1. Classification (NCBI taxonomy): domain Eukaryota; kingdom Metazoa; phylum Mollusca; class Gastropoda; order Neogastropoda; family Conidae; genus Conus; species Conus canariensis. The sequence goes on along the minus strand of CM065741.1, from coordinate 38,049,433 downwards.
AGATAAAAGATAACATTGAAGCAGAAGTCAACACAACACTAAAGAATATATATTCTGTAGATAAATGTTCCAAAACTTATTACATAGTTATAGTAAAACATAACTGGGAACCAAACTGTTGTGCAAAATGGACGGAGAAGCTGAATAGACAGATACCTTGGAAGAAATGCTTTAGAAAAATTCATCAAATTAAGGATATTAAGCTAAAATGGATGCAAATGACAATAGTGCATCGAATAATTGCAACTAATGTAGCTCTGAAAGAAATGGGAATAGTAGAAAGTTATAACTGTAGTTTCTGTGAAGAGGAAAAAAGACAGCATTGAACATATGTTCTGGAGATGCATACACGTCAATGATTTCTGGAAACCATTGCAAGAATTAATAAAAGGAAAGTGTTTAATAGCGAATAATCTGTCTCTGACTGAAAACACAATAATATTTGGAGCAGATGACAATTCCACAACTGATGCTACATTCGATCTTATAATTCTGATAGCCAAACACTACATTTTTAGCTGTAAAATAAACAAATGTAAGCCTTCAATAACAGTATTTCTAAAAAATACTAAAGAGAAGATATAATCTTGAAAAATACATAGCAACTGTACAATTGAATCTGCTAAAATTTAACACTAATTGGATCAATTATGAAGTATTATTTGAAAATTGATAATCAAAATCATAAGATACCTGGATTTAATACGTGCATGAGAGGATATGTTCAGGATGTGTAGGTAATTTCATATGGTATTCAAATATCATTGAGTGTGGTTGTAGCCTGTGGCCCGCTGCTTGTCTGGCATGGCGATACCGCGGCTGGAACCCGTAGGCCGATCGGCAACTTAGCTGGTAGGTTGGCTTGTTGGTTGGTCGGCGGGGCACGGCTGTGGTGTAGCGATGTCATATTGGTAGCGGGCTTAAGAGCATATAATTAACTTTCTTTTGATTGTTAAAGAAATATAAAGACACTGATGGACGGGATTTCGGTGCTGGTGTGTACACTCAGCTGGGAAACGCTGGGAAACGCTTAAGTCTGTTTAAATCTATATTTTGAAGGATCATTACAGTGAACATTATTATGTTATGCGTTATATACAACAGCTATCACATGGTACCACACGGAGAAAACATTACTTCATTATTATAAATTGTATAATTATGTATATTGTTTAAGTATTATTAATTCATAAGAAGAGAGAAAGTGGGGGTGTGGGTGGGTAGGGAGGGGAGGGGGTGTGAGTGGAGTGAGCGGGTGTGTTTGTTTGCCTTTATGTGCTTGTAGTTTGTAAGAACTCAGAGGATTGTGCTTAGTGATTTTTGTTTGTTTGTGCATGTGTGTATATCCAACAAAAAGAAAACAACCTTTCCTCGGCACACATTGAACTCTCACTCAAATCCATTCAAACCGAAAAAAAAGATAACTCGTTTCTAATAAGTTTCACGGATTATTTACTACAATATTGTCAAACATGTACAAATATGATTAACAACAAAAAATATGTGATAATTTGCATCCGGAAATGTACAGCAAAGAGAAAGATCATGTTGATGAAAGAATGGAGAAGAGAGAAAGAAGGAACTGTGGAATGGAAGAGAGAATGAGGAAAGAAATAAAAAAAAAATGTATAAAAAAAAAGAAACATGCAGCAGTAACATCTGGTTTGATGGTCTCCATTCTTCTTCTTCTTCTTCTAGGAAAAGGGACATCTCGACTGACATAAAATACACTAGAGTCATTTGACTAGCACACTGAAGCACTTTATATTTTAATTCAGAAGAGAATGTCAGCTTTTTCTTTTCCTTCAGCAGTAAGCACAAAGTTTTGACAATCATCCTTACATTATGCGGCGAGGGACCTTGTGAGAAAAATAAAGTCACTCTACGTGTCAGCCATCCCCAACGTAACATCATTCAAATCAAAGTCCTGGCGTTTGGGCAATTTCAGAGGGATAACTTTGAGTGCTTCAAGCAGGAATGCCATCTCTTTGTCTGCTAGACTTGGGACCCTCAGCCCACATGACGTCAGTATCCAAAAATGTATTTTCTAAATATATTTCTGTATTATGCTTTTATTACCTTAACCTTCACTATAGTTGTTAGCAGTATCATTCAGTAATACTATTGCTAGTATTGATACTACCACCACTAGCATTGACATCACCATGGCCTTCGCCTCTGGGACTGTTGCCACGGCAACCCAGCTGTTTAAGAATCCTCTAACCCACTCTCCGTTCTCCCATACCCATACGTATTGACACCGAGATTGGTAGTAATCTTGTCTTTTTTTTCTCAATAGTTTGACCATTATTAGTATTCCTATCAGTAATATTATTATCATCATTACGACTTTGACTCACACTATTTCCCTTCCAACAGCCTCGTTCTCATTCAACGCCTTCTTCCTTGCGCTGAACTCTAGCGATCTGAAGCGATCAAAGCTAAGTGAATTTTCATTGTTTTATTCGTTTGTTTCTCACCTGAGGAAGACCTAAGAAGTCGAAACGCGTTGTGTTTTGTCTTGTGACTCGTTTGTCCACGTTTCTCTGGGCGGTTCGCTAACATTTATTTAAGATTTTTTACAGTCTGAGTCAAACCAAGCTGCTGTTTTATTTTTGCCAATAACAATAATTGTTTCCATACATGAACTTGCATCATGCAATGCCTCGTTAAAACAGTTAATTGCTTCGTTAACGTCAACATCAATTAGACGTGTTGCTTTTTCTAACGTATTTTTGAATTCTTCGTCAGACACTTTGCATAAAAAATCATTTACTTTTCCCGTGTCCCATTTCAACTTTTTAATTTTAGTAGGATTTGGGGCCATACCCTGTAAACCGTCATCGTCAGTATGCCCAATACAGAGTTCCACAGGCATATGCTTAGCTTCAATGCGTGGTGTGACATTCAAATATGTGCATAATTTTAGTAAACATGAGAAGTTATGAAGTAATCGACAATGCTACATCCGGTTGGAGAAATATAAGTGTAATGGCCAAAAGAAGCATCATTTTGTAAAGTACCGTTTAGTATGCACAAATCAAAGCATTTACACAAATTAATCAGTTGCTTTCCGAGGTCATTACAGACTCTATCTTTTGATGTTCGACTAGCATCATCATCGTCATCATCAATGTCACGTGATGGGTCCACACCTAAGTCTTCACTGCTTTCACATGCATTTTCACCGCCAGTGCGTGCATTAAAGTCCCCCTCATCAAGAAAGGACAGTTGCCATGTGTTTCAATGAGGTCCATTATGCAATGTTCCAAGATAGTAACCCCATTTGTGATTTCTGTGTCTCTATAATAGTCAGATGAACTGGGTGGTAAATAAACGCCAACTAGAAGAACAGTATCATCAAAAGTAAAGAGCTCCCCTGCCATTTTCACAACAATAATATTGTCATATTCCACATGTACTTGTTCAACATAACCTGACAGCTCTTTCTTCACGAGTAGTGCAAGACCACCAGACAAACGTGCAGTCACTCCTTCAGACAACCGGACCCCAGGTATTACAAAAACATCATAATCAGGAAAAAGATAGGATGGAAAGTTTGTAGCAAATGTTTCAACGAGTAACAAAAATCGAAATTGCAAAGATAAGCCTTCAGTTCCGAGTTGAAAACCTGTGAAATTCCTTCTATATTATGCGTTACAAACTTCAGCCTTTTGTCAACATGGGCCGGGCCGAGTCCCTATTTTTTTCCGTATGTATGCTATTTACGGTGGAATCGTATATCTGTGTACAATTTGTATCGTCATATTGTATCATGGTCAAAGACGCATCCCCTACCTGACCATGTGACAGATGGTCGGGCTCTACAGTCGTCAAGAGTCCTTACAATGCGAGGCCTTGGTGCCAGATATGGGAAGTTGTGTGATGACCATAACCAGCTGGGGTACGTCTGGTATTGATGCTTATCACCAGAATTCCACTCTTGTCCCTTGTCGGTTCCACCGTAGCTGGAGTACCCGGAACGATACCCATTTTCATTACTGTAGTTGCGGTCTGTTGCGTGACGAAATTATTGTCCCCATCTGTAGTGGTTCCCTCCCTGTCTGTTGCCGTGTCCCCTGGAGTTGTAGTAGTAGGGACGCCGCCCCTGTGCGCCCACATCGTACTGCTGCTGCCACTGCCGATCACCGCCACGTCTACTGCCTGCTTCCTCCACCACCAGACGGTTTCCCTTAAAGTAGGCATGCCTACCTCGCTGTCTGTGTTCTTGTAACGTCTCCCGTTGTCTGTCCGTCAGGTCGCCAGCCACCAAGATGTTCTTCTTCTTCAGTGCCTCTTTTCCTGTCGTCAAGATCGCCATTTTATCTGACCAACGAAAAAAACTTGACAATGACCGGTGGGGGTCTCCCTCGGAAATCATTGTGCCGACCAAGGCGATGGGCTTGCACAATGTCCTTCCGACTCCACAGTTTGCCAGGCACAACACCTTCCAACGCCTCCAATACCGCTGTTACACACTCATTGTAACCTTCATTGCTCGAAGACCGGGGGATGTTGAAAAACTTCAAGTTTTCACGTCGTGAAAGTATGTCCGGTTTGTCGATCTTGTCATCCAAGCGTGAGGAAAGACTTGCCATGTCATCTTCCAGCTTCAACAATTTCTGTTTCGTGTTATTCGTTTCTGTCAGTGAAGTACTCACGCTCTGCTCTAAAGCGCACGTCTTGACACGGAGCACGTGAATTTCGTCCTTCAGTACTCGAACAGCGCTGTCAATGTTGCTTGAAATTTGAATGGAGAATTCCTGAAATTTAGAATTTAACACTTTATGTATTGATTTCTCAATTTCATTCTTTTGCTTTGAAAATAAATCTTCTATCATCGAATCCACTGGGTCAGGTTCTTCCTTATCATCCATCTTTCAATGCTCAGCGATGGATATCAACAGAGTAATTAAGAAAAATTAATGAAAAACTGAGAGAGCTCCTCAAAGCGTGCCCTGCCTGTTCCTTGAGCGTGAACTCACCCCCGAAGAGAGAGAGAGAGAGAGAGAGAGAGAGAGACAGACAGACAGACAGAGTAGAGGGAATGGAAAGAGAGAGAGAGAGAGAGAGAGAGAGAGAGAGAGAGAGAGAGAGCGAGAGAGAGAGAGAGAGAGAGAGAGAGACAGACAGAGTAGAGGGAATGGAAGAGAGAGGAGAGAGAGAGAGAGAGAGAGAGAGAGAGAGAGAGAGCGGGGATGGAGTTGGGATTGGGTGGGTGGGGTGTGTGAAGGGGGGGGGGAGAGGAGGGGGAGGAGGAGGGGGGTGCTGCGTCCGGTCCAGAATGAGGCGAGAACGGTCAATAAATGACGTGAGCCATGTCTGAATCCGCCTGCATTTGGGGTCGGTTGCCACGTGGCAGGCTGTATAAAACGCTTGGGATCACCTTGCCTGCTGTGCATTCGTCTCGCTCCAAAGCTGAACCTTTCGCCACCTTCACTGGGGGTAAGTCCATAGTGACTGCTTTTGAACTGCATGTGACGCTTCTGCGTCTTTTCAAGCAAGCTGATGCGATGAAAATGACTGAATTATGAATAGTTAGTAGCGAAGTGAGGCGACTGCAGGCGGAAATCCAACAAATTTTAAAACGTTTATGTCATAAATCCGTCAAGCATGAACAAACGAATCATAAGACAAAACACGACGCGTTTCGACCTCTTAGGTCTTCTTCAGGCAAGACATACAACCCTCAGGTCAACGACAATGAAGAAAAAGCAATCACTTACCTGGTCACATTCAGCGCAAGATGGGCGTGGAATATGATAAGTGATTACTTTTTCTTCGTTTTCGTTGTCCTGAGTGTGGGTTATCTTGCCTGAAGATGACCCAGGGGGTCAAAACCTGTGTTTTTTTGCCTTGTGATTCGGTTGTTCATGCTTGGTGGATTTATCACATAAACTTTTAAAGATGAATAATGAATGTGAAAATGATCAGTTTTGTACTTGATGAATAACATCCAGTAGTATTTGATGAATAACATCCAGTACATTCTTCCGTTAAGTGACAGTTACTATCTTAACAGATACAGAGGATAGACATTTTGTCGATGTTGTTTTATTGAAGAAGCTGTTTTTGAAGTTAACAATAGCTTTATTCATTGAATAGGGTAGGTTGATATTGAGAGGGAGAATTTGAAAGCTGTAATCAAGTGCTTGAGCGTGTTGACAACTTACTTAAAAAATCTAAACTGTTGATTAATTAGACATTTCGTTGCCCTATTTTGGAAAGAACGGCTGTCTCAAGCATTCAGGATATCATAGATTACATAGGTCAATGTCGGTGAGACATTCTGCACACTTGACATGCATGTGTCTGAACACGTGGTCGACAAATGCCATCACTGACCTAAACCACTCATTCTGCACGTGAGCCGTCCCCAACACAACGTAAGTCATGTTAAAGTTCCGGCGCTTTGGCAATTACAGAGAGAGAGAGAGAGAGAGAGAGAGAGAGAGAGAGAGAGAGAGAGAGAGAGAGAGAGAGAGAGCATTTAGCTCAGCATGCAGGAATCCCATCTCACTGCCAGACTAGGGGCCCTCCGCCCACTCAGCATCAACATCCCCAAATTGCATACCTGTCCACCCTCATAACACTGGACCGCAAAATTCGCCATGCACACATCACCTTACTGCTCATTATTTACTTCATGTATAGGCTACATGTTCGTGTGAGCGTGCATGCGTGTGTGTGTGTGTGTGTGTGTGTGTGTGTGTGTGTGTGTGTGTGTGTGTGTGTGTGTGTGTGTGATTGCTTCTTTCCAGAGATCGAGACAGTAGAGACAGACCCATCTCTGTACAGCAGTTCCAGAGCCGGTGCCCATCATCATGGCTGTCTCTGTACAGCTGCTGCTGCCGCTGCTGGTCGTCCTGACAGCCCCGTTGCAGTCTGTGGTCCTTAGCGGTATGTGCCACGTAGTACTGGACTGACTAGGTAAGGTAATGATGCTTACAGTCCAGCCGACCGCCAAGGGCCGTATCAAGGTTCTCACCACGTTGAAGTCAACTCACAAGTCATAAAAACAATACAATACAAAACAAACAAACAAACAAAAAACTCTTTCACACAACCCTTTAAAATTTACCTTCTAAAAACATCGGAAATATGTTAAAAAATCTTTCCTCCGTACAGTCTTAGATCAGATGAAAAATGTTTATCGCTTTTAGAAATTCAAAGATCACATCAGGCGGGGAAACATCTGTGAACAAGGTTTTCGTGGAGTCTGCTGTAAAGTGTTCGTGTCTCACATTATGCAAGTCCCAACACTCCAAAAGAATATGTTTCACCGTTGGTGACACATGGCTGACTCACTCACTGACCGATGGTCATCTTTGGATGATTTACAGGTTAACTCAGTGACGGCTATCTTCTTCATTCATTAACTGACACACACACACACACACCACACACACACACACACACACACACACCACACATATATAACACACACACACACACACACACACACACACACACACACACACACACACACACACACATCCCTCCCCCCTCAAAAAAAAACCCCACAGACCCACACAAGGGATAATGATCTCAATTTTTTTTTTCATAAAATATAGAAAGTAAAATTCAGACCACAGAATTAACACAGCAAAGAAGAAGAATGATCTCTCTCTCTCTCTCTCTCTCTCTCTCTCTCTCTCTCTCTCTCTCTCTCTCTCTCTCTCTCTCGTGTATGATTATATGAATGATTCACAGGTAGCTCCTTAGATAGAGTGAGTGAGTGCTTGGTTATTGGAAAATGCATCAGATAATGAAGTCGCAGTATTAAGTCATATAGCATTTTAGTACATGAATATTATAATACATAGCGTTTCATCCCCCCACCTCTCTCTCTCTCACACACACACACACACACACACACACACACACACACACACACACACACACACACACACACACACACGCAAGTATGTATATTCACAAGTCGTGTATCAAAACTGATTTTGGCGACATTTTTTTCTTTTTCTTTTTCAGCTCGAGATTCCCAGGGGAAAGAATTTATCTTCGGCTTCATGGAGAATAGGTGCGTTTCACGCACTTTCTGTCTGTCTGTCTGTCTGTCTGTCTGTCTCTTTCTCTGGTATAGTATAGGAACGCAAGTACAGATCAATTTGATAATCGATTCTTCAGTCTTTGGAAAGAATCGACTGAGTGAAAAGGATTCCACGCCCATCTTACGCCGAATGGAATGAAGATAAGTGATTCCTCGTTCATTTTCGTTGTCCTGCGTGTTGTCCATCTTGCCTGAAGAAGACCTAAGAGGCCGAAACGCCTCACGTTTTGTCTTGTGATTCGTTTGTCTACATTGTCCGGCGGAGTCGTTATAAATACTTTTGAACAATTGTTTGGATTTCCACCTGCAGTCACCTCACTTTGAGACTAGAAAGGGAATTTGGTGACGAAAAAACTGCATGGGAGTAGCCATGAACACAAGAGGAAAAGAGAAGAATGACTGATGATGTTGTGGGCAGTTTGCTGAGAACAATCAAATATCCTCCTGACGAAGTGACTCGGCAGCAGTGCAGTGTCTCCTCCGGTGGGTTGCCTCTTGACGACTTGACATTGACTGCTCCCTGTGGATTGCCGGTGCCGTGGCTGCAGCGGGGCCGACCGGGCTGTGGCTGTGGACGGGGGTGTCGGAATGAGCGGCGTGGGTGCACTGCCTCTGAGGTGGCGCAGAGGTTGGGACAGAAAAAACAAACAAACAAAAAAATGTCCTCTTGACCCACAAACTTCTTTCAGTACCTTGCTACACCTCGAAACGGGGAATGAATGCATGGACATATGAGAGCTCCCATCCGGAGGCAAACCACTGGTGTACCCTGTGCTTTACAAGGGTTTCGAGGCTTTCGCCTCCGTCTTTGATAGACACGGCACATGGCAGACATGTATGATAGGCACGGCACATGGCAGACATGTATGATAGGCACGGCACATGGCAGACATGTATGATAGGCACGAAACATGGCAGATATGTATGATAGGCACGGCACATGGCAGAAATGTAGGATAGGCACCGCACATGGCAGACATGTATGATAGGCATGGCACATGACAGACATGTATGATAGGCACGGCACATGGCGGAACTGTATGATAGGTACGGCACATGGCAGACATGTATGATGGGCATGGCACATGGCAGAAATGTATGATAGGCACGGCACACGGCAGACATGTATGAAAGGTACGGCACATTGCCGACATGTATGATAGGCACGGCACATGGTAGACATGTATGATAGGCACACCGCATAGCAGACATGTATGATAAGCACGCCACATGGCAGAAATGTAGGATAGGCACGGCACATGGCAGACATGAATGATGGGCATGGCACATGGCAGAAATGTATGATAGGCACGGCACATGGCGGAACTGTATGATAGGTACGGCACATGGCAGACATGTATGATAGGCACGGCACATGGCAGACATGTATGATGGGCACGCTGCATGGCAGACATGTATGATAGGCACGCCACATGGCAGAAATGTAGGGTAGGCATGGCACATGGCAGACATGTAGGACGGGCATGGCACATGGCAGAAATGTATGACAGGCACGGCACATGGCAGAACTGTATGACAGGTACGGCACATGGCAGACATGTATGATAGGCACAGCACATGGCAGACATGTATGATAGGCACGCCGCATGGCAGACATGTATGATGGGCACGACACATGGCTGGAATGTAGGATAGGCACGGCACATAGCAGACATGTATGATAGGCAGGGCACATGGCAGAAATGTATGATAGGCACGGCACATGGCAGACATGTAAGATAGGCACGGCACATGGCAGACATGTATGATAGGCATGGCATATGGCAGACATGAATGATAGGCACGGCACATGGCAGAATTGTGTGATAGGCACGGCACATGGCAGACATGTATGATAGGCACGGCACATGGCTTGAATGTATGATAGGCACGGCACATGGCAGACATGTATGATAGGCACGGCACATGGCTGGAACGTATGATAGGCACGGCACATGGCTGGAACGTATGATGGGCACGGCACATGGCTGGAATGTCTGATAGGCACGGCAAATGGCAGGAATGTATAATAGGCACGGCACATGGCAGAAATGTAGGATAGGCACGGCACATGGCAGACATTTATGATGGGCATGGCACATGGCTGGAATGTATGACAGGCACGGCACATGGCTGGAAAGTATGATAGGCACGGCACATGGCAGAAATGTATGATGGGCACGGCACGTGGCAGACATGTATTATAGGCTCGGCACATGGCGGACATGTATGATAGGCACAGCACATAGCAGACATGTATGATAGGCACGGAACAAGGCAGACATGTATGATAGGCACGGCATATGGCAGGAATGTATGATAGGCACGGCGCATGGTAGACATGTATGATAGGCACGGCACATGGCAGGAATGTATGATACACACGGCACACGGCAGGAATGTATGATAGGCACGGCACATGGCAGACATGTATGATAGGCACGGCCCATGACAGACATGTATGACATGCACGGCACATGGCAGACATGTATGATAGGCACGGGCACATGGCAGGAATGTAGGATAGGCACGGCACATGGCAGACATGTATGATAGGCACGGCGCATGGCAAACATGTATGATAGGCGCGGCCCATCGCAGAGATGTATGACAGGCACGGCACATGGCAGACATGTATGATAGGCACGGTACATGGCAGGAATGTAGGATAGGCACGGCACATGGCGGACATGTATGATAGGCACGGCACACGGCAGGAATGTAGGATAGACACGGCACATGGCAGGAATGTAGGATAGACACGGCACATGGCAGGAATGTATGATAGGCACGGCACATGGAAGGAATGTATGATAGGCACGGCACATGGCAGAAATGTAGGATAGGCACGGCACATGGCATTCATGTATGATAGACACGGCACATGGCAGGAATGTATGATAGGCACGGCACATGGCAGACAGGTAGGATAGGGACGGCACATGGCATTCATGTATGATAGGCACGGCACATGGCAGGAATGTATGATAGGCACGGCACATGGCAGGAATGTATGATAGGCACGACATGGCAGGCAGATATGTATGATCGGCGCGGCACATGGCTGGAATGTATGATAGGCACGGGACATGGCAGGCATGTATAATAGGAACGGCACATGGCAGACATATAGGATAGGCACGGCATATGGCAGACATGTATGATGGGCACGGCACATGGCTGGAATGTATGATAGGCACGGCACATGGCAGGCAAGTATGATAGGCACGGCACATGGCTGGAATGTATGATAGGCACGGCACATGGCTGGAATGTATGATAGGCACGGCACATGGCACGAATGTATGATAGGCACGGCACATGGCAGAGATATAGGATAGGCACGGCACATGGCAGACATGTATGATGGGCACGGGGACATGGTAGACATGTACTGTAGGCACGGCACATGGCAGAAATGTATGATAGGCACGGCACTTGGCAGACATGTATGATAGGCACGGCACATGGCAGAAATGTATGATAGGCACGGCATATGGCAGACATGTATGAAAGGAACGGCACATGGCAGACATGTATGATATGCACGGCATATGGTTGGAATGTATGATAGGCACGGCACATGGCTTGAATGTATGATAGGCACGGCATATGGCAGGAATGTATGATAGGCACGGCACATGGCTTGAATGTATGATAGGCACGGCACATGGCAGGAATGTATGATATGCACGGCACATGGCAGACATGTAGGATAGGCACGGTACATGGCAGACATGTATGATAGGCACGGCACATGGCTTGAATGTGTGATAGGCACAGCACATGGCAGACATGTATGATGGGAACGGCACATGGCAGACATGTATGATAGGCACGGCACATGGCAGACATGCATGATAGGCACGGCACATGGCAGGAATGTATGATAGGCATGACGCATGGCAGACATGTATGATAGGCACGGCACATGGCAGATATGTATGATAGGCACGGCACATGGCAGACATGTAAGATAGGAACGGCACATGGCAGACATGTAAGATAGGCACGGCACATAGCAGACATGTATGATAGGCACGGCACATTGCAGACATGTATGATATGCACGGCACATGGCAGACATGTAAGATAGGCACGGCACATAGCAGACATGTAAGATAGGCACGGCACATAGCAGACATGTAAGATAGGCACGGCACATAGCAGACATGCATGATAGGCACGGCACATGGCAGAACTTTGTGATAGGGCTACTGAGAACCAATGAATGCCGTCATCAAAAAAAAAAAAAGGTTCAAACTCTTAGTTTTCAATACACCTTTGTTTGTGCCCATAGTGAGCAGAATGTAACGAAATGAAAGGCATATTACATCTAAAAAATCTTTCTATACTTTTAAAAGTATAAAGAAAAGAAAGAAACAATTTGTGCCTACTTGCAGATCCAAGACGGAAGAAACAAGAAGGGAGATTACTCTTGATATGTATCCGGTCATATTCAGCAAAGAACTGATTTTAAATGGCCACGGGTGGATCTACCGACAGGAGATGTGGTCCTCCACTGTTGACCAGTTTATAGACTGACCAGCTGAACAGCAGAGGGAAACAAGCGTGGGCACATTTGATGACCAATCCTTCAGACTTTTGAAGGAAATCAACGAAGTGAGAGGAAATGTTTGGTTAACACAACTGGACTGAATAAGATCTAAACACAAGGAAATGGGAAAAGAAGCACGGATGACTTTGTGGGTAGTGTGCCAAGAATATCACAATTTCTTCGGAGCAGGATTCTACTTTCAGTACCATGCTAATATCTATCTATCTATCTATCTATCTATCTATCTATCTACCTACCTATCTATCTATCTATCTATCTATCTATCTATCTATCTATCTATCTATCTATCTATCTATCTATCTATCAACCTTGCTAGCTAGCTGTCTGTCTGTCAGTCTGTCCATCCATCCATCCACCCATCTATCTATCTGTCTATCTATCTATCTATCTATCTATCTATCTATCTATTATGTATTTATGTATCTATATATCTATTTGTCTATCTATATCTGTCTATCTTTCTATCTATCTATTTGTCTGTCTATATCTATCTGACTATCTATATCTATCTGTTTATCTGTTATCTATCTATCTGTCTATCTAATCTATCTATCTATCTATCTATCTATCTATCTATCTATCTATCTATCTATGTGTATGTGAGCTCGAGTGAGCGCGCGCTGGTGTGTATACCATTTGCAGCAAGTTAGGAACCTTCCTGGATGAAGATACAAATGTACACATTATAAAAAAAAAATGCATGGTCAGCATGTAGTGTTCAATGCTGAAGGTGAGTTTAACAGTTGTTTCCTGAGATTGTTTTTCCTTCCTTCGACCATTACACATCTGGTAATAAAGAGAGAGAGAGAGAGAGAGAGAGAGAGAGAGAGAGAGAGAGAGAGAGAGAGAGAGAGAGAGAGAAGAAAAACGACGTATTGCAAAGACTACGAATGGCACTGGAACACACACACACACACACACACACACACACACACACACACACACACACACACACACACACACACACACACACAGACACAAGGAGAGTTTAAGACATCATTTTCTGAACTATTGCTTAACAGGACACTTTTTTTTCGGTTTCCTAAAATCTGTCCAGAATAGATCTCGATAAAAAATCAATTAAATAAAAAAGGGCAGGGGGGAGGAAGCGAGGGGATAATGGGTCGAACGATCTGCTGATGACCACAAAGTCGTCAGATGTGGTGCAGAATCGGATGAGAAGAGAGAGAGCCAGTGTGCAAGATGACATTGGTAAGGTCAGGGGGCAGATCCTGTGGATTGTCACTTTCACTGAGAGTGCATTACTGGCTTTCATTACAGAAATGGTATTACCAGCCGCCGTGGCGAAGTGGTTAGCGTCGCGGACTCCCGGCTGGGAGGTCGTGGGTTCGAATCCCATCAGAGTCACGTGGGGTTTTCTGCCCCGACCGGCTCCTACCCAGAGTTGAGTTTGCTGCGGACTCAGTTGGGAAGACTGGGACCACTTATATGGATGTGTTTCCGAGAGTGTTGCTCAAATTTCCTGACCAACACTGCAGGTGCCTGTATCTCTCGGGCCTGGTTGACGCCGGGATATATTATGACAGGAAGCGTAGAGTACAGCCCTGTCATGTAGTCTCAGACCGAAATGGAAATCCGTAGCATCATCTTAATCATCCTCATTCTCATCGATCAGCATGAAAAAGAAATGTCTCAAATTCTGTGGCCCTTCATGCCCTGCTCTCATGGTGACCTCAATTTCGATGTCCTCTCCACGTCTGTGGCCTTGGTTTGGTTCCGTCGGGGTCACCGGTATCGGCGAGTCCATGGGGGCTGTCGTTGGACGGACGTGGTGGCGCCCTCCGGAGGGAGAGCTCACTCACGCCGGCTCCGCGACTAAGCAATTATTGTCGTCAGTAGAGGGCTTAGTAGGTGGTGTCCTGCGTATGTTAGATCAGAACAGGCGCCACTGAACACCACCGAAGTGACTCGGCAGCAGTGCAGTGTCTCCTCTGGTGGGTTGCCTCTTGACGACTTGACATTGACTGCTCCCTGTGGATTGCCGGTGCCGTGGCTGCGGCGGGGCCGACCGGGCTGTGGCTGTGGACGGGGTGTCGGAATGAGCGGCGTGGGTGCACTGCCTCTGAGGTGGCGCAGAGGTTAGGACAACCAAAAAAAAAAAAAAAAAAAAGAGGTATTTTCTTGTTAAATATCCTTTCTTTGCGGTGGGTGCTGTGACTCACTGCGTGAATCACAATCCTCGTATTTCTCTTTGATCAACTAACGTGCTGAATATCAACGCAGAATGTTCCATTGGGGACCACCATTAGGCTGCAGTGCTAGTGTTGTCATAGAGGGCGCACTGATGTCTGTACGTACATACGCTATGCTATGTATACGGATGCTACGACAGGGAATCGAGCAATGCCGCGTTACAAGTGCACATCAGCACGAGCTCCAA
>CM065741.1:38024382-38026882 GCA_033310375.1 Conus canariensis | reverse complement strand
CAGAAGAGAGCGTTAACTGACTGCATGCAGAGTTTGGACAGAAGAGAGCGTTAACTGACTGCATGCAGAGTGTGGACAGAAGAGAGCGTTAACTGACTGCATGCAGAGTGTGGACAGAAGAGAGCGTTAACTGACTGCATGCAGAGTTTGAACAGAAGAGAGCGTTAACTGACTGCATGCAGAGTTTGGACAGAAGAGAGCGTTAACTGACTGCATGCAGAGTTTGGACAGAAGAGAGCGTTAACTGACTGCATGCAGAGTTTGGACAGAAGAGAGCGTTAACTGACTGCATGCAGAGTTTGGACAGAAAGAGAGCGTTAACTGACTGCATGCAGAGTTTGGACAGAAGAGAGCGTTAACTGACCGCATGCAGAGTTTGGACAGAAGAGAGCGTTAACTGACCGCATGCAGAGTGTGGACAGAAGAGAGCGTTAACTGACTGCATGCAGAGTGTGGACAGAAGAGAGCGTTAACTGACTGCATGCAGAGTTTGGACAGAAGAGAGCGTTAACTGACTGCATGCAGAGTTTTAGGAGCAGGAGAAACAGAACTCACTCTATACAAAGTTTAGACAGAGGAGAAAGTGAACACATTCTACACAAACATGAAACAGATGAAAAATGAACTGACCCCATGCAACGGTTAGACAGAGGAGAAAGTAAACTCATTCCATACAAAGGTTAGGCAGAGAACAATGAACTGACAACATGCAAAGTGTAGACAGAGGAGAAGGTGAACTGTCTCTGAGCAAACTTAAGGCAGAATATGTACACTGTCCCCATGTAAAGTCCAGCTAGAAGAGAAAGTGAACCCACTCTACGTAAAGATCAGATAGAGGAGAAAGTGAACCCACTCTATGTAAAGATCAGATAGAGGAGAAAGTGAACCCACTCTACGTAAACATCAGATAGAGGAGAAAGTGAACCCACTCTATGTAAAGATCAGATAGAGGAGAAAGTGAACTGACTCTATGTAAAGATCAGATAGAGGAGAAAGTGAACTGACTCTATGTAAAGATCAGATAGAGGAGAAAGTGAACTGACTCTATGTAAAGACGAGATAGAGAAGAACGCGAACTGACTCTATGTAAAGATCAGATGGAGGAGAAAGTGAACTGACTCTATGTAAAGATCAGATAGAGGAGAAAGTGAACTGACTCTATGTAAAGATCAGATAGAGGAGAAAGTGAACAGCCTGTATGTAAAAATCAGATAGAGGAGAAAGTAAATTGACTGCATGTAAACATCAGATAGAGGAGAAAGTGAAGTGACTCCATGTAAAGATCAGATAGAGGAGAAAGTGAACTGACTCTGTGTAAAGATCAGATAGAGGAGAAAGTGAACTGATTCTGTGTAAAGATCAGAGAGAGTAGAAAGTGAACTGACTCTGTATAAAGATCAGATAGAGGAGAAAGTGAACTGACTATGTAAAGATCAGATAGAGGAGAAAGTGAACCCACACTCTGTAAAGATCAGATAGAGGAGAAAGTGAACTGACTCTATGTAAAGATCAGATAGAGGAGAAAGTGAACTGACTCTATGTAAAGATCAGATAGAGAAAAAGTAAACTGACTCTGTGTAAAGATCAGATAGAGGAGAAAGTGAACTGACTCTGTGTAAAGATCAGATAGAGGAGAAAAGTGAACTGACTCTGTGTAAATATCAGATAGAGGAGAAAGTGAACTGACTCTATATAAAGATCAGATAGAGGAGAAAGTGAACTGACTCTATATAAAGATCAGATAGAGGAGAAAGTGAACTGATTCTATGTAAAGATCAGATAGAAGAGAAAGTGAACCCACTCTATGTTAAGATCAGATAGAAGAGAAAGTGAACTGACCCTATGTAAAGATCAGATAGAGGAGGAAGTGAACTGACTCTATGTAAAGATCAGATAGAGGTGAAAGTGAACTGACTCTGTGTAAAGATCAGATAGAGGAGAAAGGGAACAGCCTGTATGTAAAAATCAGATAGAGGAGAAAGTAAATTGACTGCATGTAAACATCAGATAGAGGAGAAAGTGAAGTGACTCCATGTAAAGATCAGATAGAGTAGAAAGTGAACTGACCCTGTATAAAGATCAGATAGAGGAGAAAGTGAACTGACTCTATGTAAAGATCAGATAGAGGAGAAAGTGAACCCACTCTATGTAAAGATCAGATAGAGGAGAAAGTGAACTGACTCTATGTAAAGATCAGACAGAGGAGAAAGTGAACCCACTCTCTGTAAAGATCAGATAGAGGAGAAAGTGAACTGACTCTATGTAAAGATCAGATAGAGGAGAAAGTGAACTGACTCTATGTAAAGATCAGATAGAGGAGAAAGTGAACTGACTCCATGTAAAGATCAGATAGAGGAGAAAGTGAACTGACTCTGTGTAAAGATCAGATAGAGGAGAAAAGTGAACTGACTCTGTGTAAATATCAGATAGAGGAGAAAGTGAACTGACTCTGTATAAAGATCAGATAGAGGAGAAAGTGAACTGACTCTGTGTGAAGATC
>CM065741.1:38016882-38019382 GCA_033310375.1 Conus canariensis | reverse complement strand
CCCATAAGAAAACCTAACACAGAGTAACTTTTATTCATGACTGGCACAGCCTTTTAAACTTGAATAAAGTCAGACAAATACAGAGACGAACAATCTAATAGTGGGAAAAAAAACAAGCGCAGGCCAACAACCCCTCCGTCATCACAGTAATGACTTGGCAAAGATTTGAACTTAAGGGTGGGGGTGGGGGGTGGGGGTGGGGTGGAGGTTGAAGATGAAGAAAATGGGAACATGAAATTAAGAAAATATCATAAATATGAAAACTCTTCACTAGCTGCATGAGGGAACCATCGTAATTCCTCTCGTTCTTAGCAAATTTCTCAAGTACTTTTTACACCCAGATACTTTTTAAGAGAAGATCTTTAACTTATGTTCTCTCCAAATTTTTGAGGTACTTTTTACACTCAGATACTTTTAAGAGAAAATCTTTAACCTATGTTTTCACGAAATTTTTCAAGCACTTTTACACTCACATACATTTTAAGAGAAAATCTATAAATTTTATTTTCGAAATCGGAAATGAAATGAGGCAGGGAACAGTAAACGATAAACAGTAAACAAGTTGGGTATTTTTTGCTCCCATAAGAAAACCTAACACAGAGTAACTTTTATTCAAGACTGGCACAGCCTTTTAAACTTGAATAAAGTCAGACAAATACATAGACGAACAATCTAATAGTGGGGAAAAAAACAAGCGCAGGCCAACAACTGAACTATCTTCATAGTAATGACTTGGCAAAGATTTGGACTTCGGGGGGGGGGGGGGGGGGGGGGGGGGGGGGGGGGGGGGGGGGGGGGGGGGGGGGGGGGGGGGGGGGGGGGGGGGGGGGGGGGGGGAAAATGGAGAAACTGGGAACATGAAATTAAGAAAATATGTTACAAATATGAAAACTCTTCACTAGCTGCATAAGGGAACCATCGCAATCCCTTTTGAAGGCAGATATATTTGTATTGCCTGCTCCGAGGCCTTTCGTCCGCTGGGTCGGACTCATCAGGGAGACACGGCTGGTTGTGTCTGCGCTCCTGGCGTCAAATAGAGACACACCACAGTCCATAATACTGTGGTGTTCTCACCACCAAGGGTGCAAAAAAGAATCCAATAGCACCCCAAAAGCAGCCAGCGAAGAGTAGTAAATGAAACCAGTTTCTCCATCTTCAAATCCCTCCCCCCCCCCCCGTGAAGTCCAAATCTTTGCCAAGTCATTACTATGAAGATAGTTCAGTTGTTGGCCTGCGCTTGTTTTTTTCCCACTATTAGATTGTTCGTCTATGTATTTGTCTGACTTTGTTCAAGTTTAAAAGGCTGTGCCAGTCTTGAATAAAAGTTACTCTGTGTTAGGTTTTCTTATGGGAGCAAAAAATACCCAACTTGTTTACTGTTTATCGTTTACTGTTCCCTGCCTCATTTCATTTCCTATTTTGTTTTGATTAAATTGAGGTTATTTGTATTTGTTTCTGTCCGTCTGTGTGTTTGTCTTTTGATCTCCCTTGCATCTTTGGGTGGATCCTCAAGCGTAGGCTCAAAGATTGTCCCCTACATTTGATACCATTTTGCATAATGTCTTTAGTTTTTCAGCAACTTTTTTTTCCTCCCAACACTTTTGTTTGGTTTCATTTACTACTCTTCGCTGGCTGCTTTTGGGGTTGGGCTATTGGATTCTTTTTTGCACCCTGGTGGTGAGAACACCACAGTATTATGGACTGTGGTGTGTCCTAATTTTTACGCCAGGAGTGCAGACACAAAACCAGCCGTGTCTCCCTGATGAGTCCGAACCAGCGGACGAAAGGCCTCGGAGCAGGCAATACAATATATCTGCCTTCAAAAGGGATTGCGATGGTTCCCTTTTGCAACTAGTGAAGAGTTTTCATATTTGTAACATATTTCTTAATTTCATGTTCCCATTTTTCTCCTCTTCAAATCCCCCCCCCCCCCTGAAGTCCAAATCTTTGCCAAGTCATTACTAAAGAAGATAGTTCAAATTGTTGGCCCCCGCTTGTTTTTTCCCCCCCTATTAGATTGGTTCGTCTAAAGTATTTGTCTGACTTTATTCAATTTAAAAGGCTGTGCCAGTCTTTAATAAAAATTACTCTGTGTTAGGTTTCTTATGGGGGCAAAAAATACCCAACTTGTTTTACTGTTTTTCGTTTTCTGTTCCCTGCCTCATTTCATTTCCGATTTTGTTTTGATTAAATTGAGGTTATTTTTTCGTCCGTTTGTGTTTTGCTTTTGATCTCCCTTTCATCTTTGGGGGGGATCCCAAAACGTAGGGTCAAAAATTTTCCCCCACATTTTTATACATTTTTCATAATTCTTTTTTTTTTCAGCAAATTTTTTTCCCCCCAACACTTTCGTTTGGTTTTATTTACTCTCTTTTTTTCGCTTTTTGCTTTTGGGGGGGCTATTGGATTTTTTTTGCACCCTTTTGGGGTGGAACCCACAGTATTATGGGCTGGGTGGTCTCTTTTAGCCAGGGGGGCAGACACAAACCCCCGGGGCCCG
>CM065741.1:38001320-38016782 GCA_033310375.1 Conus canariensis | reverse complement strand
GGGGGGGGGGGGGGGTTGGGGGGGGGGGGGGGGGGGTTGATTTTGACAATTGGAGAATGGACTGAAAGTAGTAAAATATGTTACAAATATGAAAACTCATTTCATAGCTCATAAGGAAACCATCCGCAAACCCTTTGAAGCAATATATTTGTATTGCCTGGCTCCGAGGCACTTTCGTCCGCTGGTGGGGACTCATCAGGAAACACGGCTGTTGTGTCTGCGCTCACTGGCGCAAAAGAGACACACCACAGTCCATATTCCTGTGGTGTTCCACCACCAAAGGTGGTGCAAAAAAAATCCCAAAATTTAGCACCCCCAAAAGCAGCAGTCGAAGAGTAGTAAATAAATCCAATTTTCTCCATCTTCAAATCCCCCCCCCCCCCCCCCCCCCCCCCCCGTGAAGTCCCAAATCTTTGCCAAGTCATTACTATGAAGATAGTTCGTTGTTGGCCTGCGCTTGTTTTTTTTCCCACTATTAGATTGTTCGTCTATGTATTTGTCTGACTTTTTCAAGTTTAAAAGGCTGTGCCAGTCTTGAATAAAAAGTTACTCTGTGTTAGGTTTTCTTATGGGAGCAAAAAATACCCAACTTGTTTACTGTTTATCGTTTACTGTTCCCTGCCTCATTTCATTTCCTATTTTTGTTTGATTAAATTGAGTTATTTGTATTTGTTTCTGTCCGTCTGTGTGTTTGTCTTTTGATCTCCCTTGCATCTTTGGGTGGATCCTCAAGCGTAGGCTCAAAGATTGTCCCCTACATTTGATACCATTTGCATAATGTCTTTAGTTTTTCAGCAACTTTTTTCCTCCCAACACTTTCGTTTGGTTTCATTTACTACTCTTCGCTGGCTGCTTTTGGGTGCTATTGGATTCTTTTTTGCACCCTTGGTGGTGAGAACACCACAGTATTATGGACTGTGGTGTGTCTCTATTTGACGCCAGGGAGTGCAGACACAACCAGCCGTGTCTCCCTGATGAGTCCGAACCCAGCGGACGAAAGGCCTCGGAGCAGGCAATACAAATATATCTGCCTTCAAAAGGGATTGCGATGGTTCCCTTATGCAAGCTAGTGAAGAGTTTTCATATTTGTAACATATTTTCTTAATTTCATGTTCCCAGTTTCTCTCCATCTTCCCAAATCCCTCCCCCCCCCCCCCCCTGAAGTCCAAATCTTTGCCAAGTCATTACTATGAAGATAGTTCAGTTGTTGGCCTGCGCTTGTTTTTTTCCCACTATTAGATTGTTCGTCTATGTATTTGTCTGACTTTATTCAAGTTTAAAAGGCTGTGCCAGTCTTGAATAAAAGTTACTCTGTGTTAGGTTTTTCTTATGGGAGCAAAAAATACCCAACTTGTTTACTGTTTATCGTTTACTGTTCCCTGCCTCATTTCATTTCCGATTTTGTTTTGATTAAATTGAGGTTATTTGTATTTGTTTCTGTCCGTCTGTGTGTTTGTCTTTTGATCTCCCTTGCATCTTGGGTGGATCCTCAAGCGTAGGCTCAAAGATTGTCCCCTACATTTGATACTATTTGATTAATGTCTTTAGTTTTTCAGCAACTTTTTTCCTCCCAACACTTTCGTTTGGTTTCATTTACTACTTCTTCGCTGGCTGCTTTTGGGTGCTATTGGATTCTTTTTTGCACCCTTGGTGGTGAGAACACCACAGTATTATGGACTGTGGTGTGTCTCTATTTGACGCCAGGGGCGCAGACACAACCAGCCGTGTCTCCCTGATGAGTCCGAACCAGCGGACGAAAGGCCTCGGAGACAGGCAATACAAATATATCTGCCTTCAAAAGGGATTGCGATGGTTCCCTTATGCAACTAGTGAAGAGTTTTCATATTTGTAACATATTTTCTTAATTTCATGTTCCCCGTTTCTCCATCTTCAAATCCCTCCCCCCCTGAAGTCCAAATCTTTGCCAAGTCATTACTATGAAGATAGTTCAGTTGTTGGCCCGCGCTTTTTTTTCCCCACTATTAGATTGGTTCGTCTATGTTATTTGTCTGACTTTATTCAAGTTTAAAAGGCTGTGCCAGTCTTGAATAAAAGTACTCTGTGTTAGGTTTTCTTATGGGAGCAAAAAATACCCAACTTGTTTACTGTTTATCGTTTACTGTTCCCTGCCTCATTTCATTTCCGATTTTGTTTTGATTAAATTGAGGTTATTTGTTTCTGTCCGTCTGTGTGTTTGTCTTTTGATCTCCCTTGCATCTTTGGGTGGATCCTCAAGCGTAGGCTCAAAGATTGTCCCCTACATTTGATACTATTTGCATAATGTCTTTAGTTTTTCAGCAACTTTTTTTCCTCCCAACACTTTCGTTTGGTTTCATTTACTACTCTTCGCTGGCTGCTTTTGGGTGTGCTATTGGATTCTTTTTTTTGCACCCTTGGTGGTGAGAACACCACAGTATTATGGACTGTGGTGTGTCTCATTTGACGCCAGGAGCGCAGACACAACCAGCTGTGTCTCCCTGATGAGTCCGACCCAGCGGACGAAAGGCCTCGGAGCAGGCAATACAAATATATCTGCCTTCAAAAGGGATTGCGATGGTTCCCTTATGCAGCTAGTGAAGAGTTTTCATATTTGTAACATATTTTCTTAATTTCATGTTCCCAGTTTCTCCATCTTCAAATCCCTCCCCCCCCCCTCCCCCCTGAAGTCCAAATCTTTGCCAAGTCATTACTATGAAGATAGTTCAGTTGTTGGCCTGCGCTTTTTTTTCCCACTATTAGATTGTTCGTCTATGTATTTGTCTGACTTTATTCAAGTTTAAAAGGCTGTGCCAGTCTTGAATAAAAGTTACTCTGTGTTAGGTTTTCTTATGGGAGCAAAAAATACCCAACTTGTTTACTGTTTTTTCGTTTACTGTTCCCTGCCTCATTTCATTTCCGATTTTGTTTTGATTAATTGAGGTTATTTGTATTTGTTTCTGTCCGTCTGTGTGTTTGTCTTTTTGATCTCCCTTGCATCTTTGGGTGGATCCTCAAGCGTAGGCTCAAAGATGTCCCCTACATTTGATACTATTTGCATAATGTCTTTAGTTTTTCAGCAACTTTTTTCCTCCCAACACTTTCGTTTGGTTTCATTTACTATTCTTCGCTGGCTGCTTTTGGGGTGCTATTGGATTCTTTTTTTGCACCCATGGTGGTGAGAACACCACAGTATTATGGACTGTGGTGTGTCTCTATTTGACGCCAGGGGCGCAGACACAACCAGCCGTGTCTCCCTGATGAGTCCGACCAGCGGACGAAAGGCCTGGGAGCAGGCAAACAAATATATCTGCCTTCAAAAGGGATTGCGATGGTTCCCTTATGCAGCTATTGAAGAGTTTTCATATTTGTAACATATTTTCTTAATTTCATGTTCCCAGTTTCTCCATCTTCAAATCCCTCCCCACCCCTCCCCCCCTGAAGTCCAAATCTTTGCCAAGTCATTACTATGAAGATAGTTCAGTTGTTGGCCTGCGCTTTTTTTTCCCACTATTAGATTGTTCGTCTATGTATTTGTCTGACTTTATTCAAGTTTAAAAGGCTGTGCCAGTCTTGAATAAAAGTTACTCTGTGTTAGGTTTTCTTATGGGAGCAAAAAATACCCAACTTGTTTACTGTTTATCGTTTACTGTTCCCTGCCTCATTTCATTTCCGATTTTGTTTTGATTAAATTGAGGTTATTTGTATTTGTTTCTGTCCGTCTGTGTGTTTGTCTTTTGATCTCCCTTGCATCTTTGGGTGGATCCTCAAGCGTAGGCTCAAAGATTGTCCCCTACATTTGATACTATTTGCATAATGTCTTTAGTTTTTCAGCAACTTTTTTCCTCCCAACACTTTCGTTTGGTTTCATTTACTATTCTTCGCTGGCTGCTTTTGGGGTGCTATTGGATTCTTTTTTGCACACACGGTGGTGAGAACACCACAGTATTATGGACTGTGGTGTGTCTCTATTTGACGCCAGGGGCGCAGACACAACCAGCCGTGTCTCCCTGATGAGTCCGACCCAGCGGACGAAAGGCCTCGGAGCAGGCAATACAAATATATCTGCCTTCAAAAGGGATTGCGATGGTTCCCTTATGCAGCTAGTGAAGAGTTTTCATATTTGTAACATATTTTCTTAATTTCATGTTCCCAGTTTCTCCATCTTCAAATCCCCCCCCCCCCCCCCCCCCCCCCCCCCGAAGTCCAAATCTTTGCCAAGTCATTACTATGAAGATAGTTCAGTTGTTGGCCTGCGCTTTTTTTCCCCACTATTAGATTGTTCGTCTATGTATTTGTCTGACTTTATTCAAGTTTAAAAGGCTGTGCCAGTCTTGAATAAAAGTTACTCTGTGTTAGGTTTTCTTATGGGAGCAAAAAATACCCATTTTATTTTCGAACAATTTCTCAAGCACTCTCTACACTCAGATTCTGTAATGTCTTTCTCCTTTATCGGACAGACACTGCCTTTTTGGTTAAATGATGCACGCGCACTCGAATGTGTGTGTGTGTGTGTGTGTGTGTGTGTGTTCTTGCGTGCGTGCGTGCATGTGCGTGCGTGCGTGCGCGCGCGCGCGCGCGCGCGCGTGTGTGTGTGTGTGTGTGTGTGTGTGTCTTTCTCTCCCTCTCTCTCCGTGTGTGTGTGTGTGTGTGTGTGTGTGTGTGTGTAAGCATACGTGCGTGCATGAGTGCGTGCGAGCGTGCGTGTGTGAAAGCGTGTGAGGGAGTGAGTGCGTGTGTGTGTGTGTATGTGTGTGTGTGTGTGTGTACGCGCGTACGTGCGTGTGTGCATGCGCGGGCGCGCGCGCGCGCGCGCGCGCGCGTGTGTGTGTGTGTGTGTGTGTGTATTGCCTAGCCCCAAAAGACGAGCATGTCACACATGCGGAGAGAGAGAGAGAGAGAGAGAGAGAGAGAGAGGGAGGGAGATGTGATCAATGTTTCACACCTGGCGATAATCTACTGTGAAGGAGAAACATAATGAGAACTGGTGTGCATTTGAGTGTGTCTGTGCGCACACATGCATGCGCTGTAAATGTGAGTGACTCATGAGTGTGCATGCTTGCGCGCGCGCGCGCGCGTGTGTGTGTGTGTGTGTGTGTGTGTGTGTGTGTGTGCGTGCGTGCGTGCGTGTGTGTGTGTGTGTGTGTTGTGTGTGTGTGTGTGTGCGTGTGTGTGTGTGTGCGTGTGTGTGCGCGTGTATGTGTGTATACATGTATGTGCGTGTGTGTGTGCGCGCGCGCGCGCGCGCGGTGTGTGTGTGTGTATGTGTTTGTGCGTGCGTGCGTGAGTATGTGCGTGTATGTGTGTGTGTGCGCGCGCATGCGCGCGCGCGCGGTGTGTGTGTGTGTGTGTGTGTGTGTGTGTGTGCTCACGCGCGCCCTTTTGGTGTTTCTGTGTGTGTGTGTGTGTGTGTGTGTGTGTGTGTGTGTGTGTGTGTGTGTGTGTGCGCACGCGCGCCCGTTTGGTGTTTCTGTGTAAACGTTACTAGGATTTTTTTTCAGCAAATGTAAGCATGAGCATAATCAGACTTGACAGAATGATGAGCATTGTTAAAAAACTTTTTTTGTAATCCCTTGCGTAGAGATGGCATTGAAGAGTAACGGCCGTGAATATGTGGTTAACATTTCAACAATAAAACAAAGATTGCAACATTGTCGTTTTCTCATAAACCATGATCACTGACAATTGTTGCTTTATAGCTGATAAGAAAAAAAAACACTATGAAATTGTATTATAGCTTAGCTTAGATGCTCCGGCCGATCCCGTGTCTTGCGGCGCATGAGGCAGTCAAGGCGCTGCACTGTGCACGGTCCTCAGCCAGTCTGGTAGTGTCACTCCATCCTCTGTCAGCAAGTCTGAGGTCTCTCTCCACTGTCTGTCGCCAGCTCATCCTGGGTCGTCCTCTTTTTCTCTGGCCTGCTGGGGTCCAGTTAATGGCCTGGTTTGCAGGTCTTGATGAGGGTAATCTCAAGACATGACCTAGCCAGCGGAGGCGCCGTCTGCGGATGATGGTTGACATGGGGAGCTGTTTGGACCTCTCCTTGACCTCTTCATTTGGTATAAAATCTGACCATTTGACACCCAAGATCTAGCTAGGCACTTGGTGTCAAAAGTGTGGAGTTTCTTCTCCTGAGTGGTCTTCAGTTGACAGGTTTCACAGCCATAATATTATAGCAGCGTTGAAATCACACTGGGGTTATAAACTTCAATTTGATTCCTAGGGAGAATTTCTTGCTGTTCCATATTTTGTTCAGCTGATTGAACGCTGATGTTGCCTTGCCAGTACGACACTTCAGTTCATGGTCGAGGTCATTGGCGTTGTTGATGGAGCTGCCTAGGTATGTGAAGTTCTCTACTTCTTCCACTTGCTTTCGGTCGATGTAAACGTCTGTTGGCATTTGGTGTTTACCGGTAAGCATGTTTTTAGTCTATTTGCCACTGATAATGAGGCCAATGTTGCCAGCAAACTTGCTGATATTATGTACAAGCACCTGCAGATCTTGAGTGGTGCTTGCAATTGCGGCAATGTCATCGGCAAAATCCAGATCTGAGAGGCTGTTTCCTTCTGTCCACTTGATTCCCTTTCCTTGGGTTGCATGTTTCAAAACCCAGTCAATGGCAAGCGCAAAGAGGAGAGGGGAGAGAATACAATCTTGCCTTACTCCGGTGACAACTTCAAACCAGTCACTGTAGCCATCTTCCGTCCTGACTCTGCACTTGGAGTTTATGGAAATCTGCTTTAAGGCCGACACAACTTTCTCTGGGATGCCGTAGGATTTCATGATTTTTCACAATGATGGTCTTAGACACTGTCAAATGCTTTGGAGAAGTCAATGAAGCTGATGGCCAGGGGTACTTGGTGCTCTCCACACTTCTCGATTATCTGTCTTAGTGTGAAGATCTGTTCCACACAGGATCGTTTTGGGCGGAAGCCTGCTTGTTGTTCCCTGAGCTCATTGTCCACTACGTCGCGCAGTCGGTTGAGGATGACCTGGCAGTACACTTTCCCTGGTATTGACAGTAAAGTAACTCCTCTCCAGTTGTCGCACTCTGAGAGGTTGCCTTTTTGGGGGATACAGACGACTTCACCATTCTTCCAATCCTTTAGGACGACGCCGGAGTTCCAAACCTGGTTACAGACACTGCACATCCAAGAGACGATGCAGTCACCACCACCTTTAAGCATTTCCGCTGTTATTCCATCGAACCCAGGGGACTTGTTGTTCTTTAATGTCTTGATGGCTGTTCTTATCTCCTCTTCATTGAAGTCATCAGTGTTGAATGGGAGCAGGAGGGATGGGTCTTCCGCCTCAGCTGGTGTCGGTGGCTCGGGTCTGTTAAGAACTTTGAAGTGCTCGGCCCATCTTGCAAGTTTGTCGTCGCCTCTTGACAGAAGCGAGCCATCTTTTGCCTTCACAGGTCCAGAGCCAGTCCTCACAGTACCAGTTATCTACTTTGCGATCTGGTAGACAGCTCTCATGTCGTTGCGTTTGACAGCTTCTTCGACATCTTCTGCTTGCTTGTCCAGCCAATCCCTTTTATCTCTCTGGGCATTTTGCTTCACCTGCCTGTCCTTCTCGATGTACTCCTGGTAGTACGCTGCTTGGTCTGAGGAGCAGTTGTGTCTCTTCTGATGGAGTTCTTTCCTCTCTGCTATCAATTTCCATGTGTTATCACTGATCCAGGATTCCAGCAGTGGCTTCTTAAACCCTAGGATTTCTTTTCCAGCTGTTGCCATGGCATCCTTCATCTCCTACCCACTATTCTGTCGATCCTGGCATTGTTTCAGTCAGGACTGAATACCTGTTGCTCAGGAAAGCTTGGAATATGGCTTCTGTAGTTATTCTGTAGTTGTATTATAATAAAGAAAAAGAAACTACAACAGATAACCAAGTAGGATTTGTCTTTTTTCTGCTGCAAAGGATGTTCATTTTGACATTTTTGCTACTGACAATGTAGGTAATATCAAATTAAGCTGTCACATGTTTTGTATGTAAGTACAAGTATGTTAGTACAGCTGAAATAAGTATAGAGTTCGTTTTATTTCTGAGTTAAACTGTTTGTGTAATTTCTAAACGGCAAAACAGAAGGCAAGTGCTGAGCTTTGTTGATGAATTCAGTGTCTGAGTCTAAGAATATTTCGTTTACCACAGGTCACTCATACAACAGACTATAAAGTAAAGATGATCTAAGCGAGATACAAAAACGTCTCCATCAAACGTCACAATGAAAGGACCTCAAAGTGCACGAAACAAGATGTACCAGACGCTGACAGTAGATTGCTCCTTTTTCTACTTCTGATAGCTATCTGGAGAGAGAGAGAGAGAGAGAGAGAGAGAGAGAGAGAGAGAGAGAGAGAGGAGAGAGGAGAGAGAGAGAGAGAGCGAGAGAGAGAGAGAGAGAGAGAGAGAGAGAGAGGAGAGAGAGAGAGAGAAAGAGAGAGAGAGAGAGAGAGAGGAGAGAGAATGAGGGAGAGAGAGAAGGGGGATGGAAAGAAGAGAGAGAGAAAGGCACAGAGAGGAGAGAGACAGACAGACAGACAGACAGACAGAGACAGACAGAGAGAAACAGAGATAGCTGTTTGGAGAGAGAGAGAGGAGGGGAGAGAGAGAAAGAGAGAGAAAGAGAGAAGAGAGAGAGAGAGAGAGAGAGAGAGAGAGAAGAGATAGAGAGAGAAGAGGAGAGAGAGATAAGAGGAGAGAGAAGAGAGAGAGAGAGAGAGAGAGAGAGAGAGAGAGAGAGAGATGGAGACAGACAGACAGACAGACAGACAGAGAGAAGATTCAATACTAAACCTGGTGTGATCACTCGCAACACAGACACCTGTCAGAGGCTGCTCCCAAGTTCACCTTTGGAGGCTGGTGGACCCTGGCTCTCATAACCTCTACCACCTTGACCCGACGGTGACCTTCATGCTCTACGCCTCTGGCTCCAGGAGAGCCGACTCCTACGGCTTTCTGGGCGGCATGCGCATGGCTGAGATTAACACTGTGAGTGCCGGCTACTTCACTGACCGAGTTATGGTAGAAGTAATGATGGTGCCTGTGGTGATGGATATGGCTTTGTCTATTCATTGTACTCCTAGTTCTTATAGAAAAGGGAGTACTTTACAATGGGAACGAAGAAATGCTGTCTGTGTCTGTCTGTCAATCTGTCCGTGGTCAAAATGTGTTCCACTCGCTCCAGACAAACCTTCTGGGCCGATCTTTCTGAAAATTTGTAGGTATGTTCATTATGGGTCACGGATGATACCCGATGTTTTATTTTACCGTTATAGCCGTTACTAACGGCTATGACGGCCCATAACGGTTTTTCTTCTTTATGGAATATCTCAGAAAGTACTTGGCCGATATTTCTGAAAATTTGTAGGCATGTTCATTATGGGTCACGGATGATGCCCGATGTTTTTATTTTCACCAGAATAGCCGTTACTAACGGATATAATGGCCCCAAACGGTTTTTCCTCTTTATGGAATATCTCACACGTATTCAAGATAAACTGGGAGTATGTTTATATGCTTTGCATCTTGTTTTTATCTCATATTCGTTGGAGCCCAGTCCGCTACTAAGGGCTGTTATCATGTCATTGTGTATATACATGCAGACGTAGGATTTTTTTTTTCCTTTTTTTCATTCTTTTTCTTTTCTTTCTGCGGATTTCAGCATCTACAGACGTAACTCATAAACTTGTAAACATGAAAAAAAGTCACTGTGACCTCGTTTTCTTCCATTTTCAGTTTTTTTTTATATTGTGTATACACCATCCAATCCTAGAAATGATGCTAACAGTTTTGTACTGATGGTAATGCTTATGCTGATAACAATACTAAGTGATTGTATTTGATGGTGTTTCGTTCGTCTTCTCTTATAAATGATACATGTCATTAAAAAGATTGTTGTTTCGTTCTTCGTCTTTTAGAGAGGATGCTTATTGTTGTTTACATTATTAAATAAGAATGTAGGTTTCTGGATTCTGGATTCAACATTAGAAAAGTAGTTAAGGACTCAGAATCAAAACCTACTTGGAGAATATTTCGACAGGGTCGCCCTGTCTTCATCAGCTCACTGTTGCCGTTGTGGCAGCTAGGCCTGGTGGGGCGACTGTTGTGTGGGGTGAACGGTTGTCAGGATCTGATTGTAGATAGGGGGAAGTTCAAAGCCTTGATCTTTGTTCAGGCTGGGGCGTCTGGTCCTAATCAGCGGACGAAAGCTCTCTGGGCAGGCGATATAAATATTTCAGTGTTCAAGAAAGGCCATGATAGGCTATACATGTTGGTAGTGAAGGACATGATGGGCTATACATGTTGGTAGTGAAGGACATGATAGGCTATACATGTTGATAGTGAAGGACATGATGGGCTATACATTTGGTAGTGAAGGACATGATGGGCTATACATGCTGGTAGTGAAGGACATGATGGGCTATACATGCTGGTAGTGAAGGACATGATGGTCTATACATGCTGGTTGTGAAGGACATGATGGGCTATACATGCTGGTTGTGAAGGACATGATGGGCTATACATGTTGGTAGTGAAGGACATGATGGGCTATACATGCTGGTAGTGAAGGACATGATGGGCTATACATGTGGTAGTGAAGGACATGATGGGACATACATGTTGGTAGTGAAGGACATGATGGGCTATACATGCTGGTAGTGAAGGACATGACGGGCTATACATGCTGGTGGTGAAGGACATGATGGGCTATACATGTTGGTTGTGAAGGACATGATGGGCTATCTGGTAGTGAAGGACATGATGGGCTATAATGGTAGTGAAGGACATGAATTGGGCTATCCATTAATGGTAGGTGAAGGACATGATGGGCTTATCGATAAATGGTAGTGAGAGGACTGATGGGCTATCCATAATGGTAGTGAAGGATTGTATGTTTACATTTAACATCTCTTCTCGCCAGTTTCAAATGCACACTTGACAAAAACTTTGCCAGCGAGTCACTGGTTGAATGATAAAGGAATTGTTAGCATGCACTTGTTTCCTCACTGTCCATTTGTTCAGTTTATCTCTCTGTCTGTCTATCTATCTATCTATCTATCTATCTATCATATCTATCTATCTATCTATCTATCTATCTATCTATATCTCTGTGTGTGCGCGCGGGTGTGTGTATGTGTGTGGTGTGTGTGTGTGTGTGCGTGCGTGCGTGCGTGCGTGCGTGCGTGCGTGCGTGCGTGGTGTGCGTGTGTGTGTGTGTGTGTGTGTGTGTGTGCGTGTGTGTGTGTGTGTGTGTGTGTGTGTGTGTGTGTGTGTGTGTGTGTGTGTGTGTGTGTGCAGGAGTGTACACCCAGTTGTATGGTAGCAGGGGATGGTATCGACAATGACTGCGATGGCTGGGTGGATGAGGAGACGTTGAACGAGCTCTGGTAATTGTCTGCCCTTCCTCTGACAATTGTCTGCCCTTCCTCTGACAATTGTCTGCCCTTCCTCTGACAGTTGTCTGCCCTTCCTCTGACAATTGTCTGCCCTTCCCTGACAATTGTCTGCCCTTCCTCTGACAGTTGTCTGCCCTTCCTCTGACAATTGTTGCCCTTCCCCTGACATTGTCTGCCTTCCTCTGACAATTGTCTGCCCTCCTCTGACAGTTGTCTGCCCTTCCTCTGACAGTTGTCTGCCCTTCCTCTGACAGTTGCTGCCCTCCTCTGACAACTGTTTGCTCTTCCTCTGACAGTTGTTGCCCTTCCTCTGACAGTTGTCTACCCTTCCTCTGACAGTTGTCTGCCCGTCCTCTGACAGTTGTCTGCCCTTCCTCTGAAAATTGTCTGCCCTTCCTCTGACAGTTGTCTGCCCTCCTCTGACAGTTGTCTGCTCTTCCTCTGACAGTTGTTTGCTCTTCCTCTGACAGTTGTCTGCCCCTCCTCTGACAGTTGTCTGCTCTTCCTCTGACAGTTGTCTGCACTTCCTCTGACAATTGTCTGCCCTTCCTCTGACATTGTCTGCCCTTCCTCTGACAGTTGTCTGCCCTTCCTTGACAGTTGTCTGCCCTTCCTCTGACAGTTGTCTGCCCTTCCTCTGACAATTTCTGCCTTCCTCTGAAATTGTTGCCCTTCATCTGACAGTTGTTGCCCTCCTCTGACAGTTGTCTGCCTTCCTCTGACAGTTTTTCTGCCCTTCCTCTGACAGTTGTCTGCCCCCCTCTGACAGTTGTCTGCCCTTTCTCTGACAGTTGTCTGCCCTTCCTCTGACAATTGTCTGCCCTTCCCCTGAACTCGTCACATCCCTGGCTCCTGAAGTTGGAGGGGACAGTGCTCTTCTCTGTGTCTCTGTCTCCGCCTCTCAATCACTCCTCCATATATATATATATATTCTACCCAGGGGCACCCGGCGTTGCCTGGGATATGAACATTCTTTGTGATACTCACGTGACGGCAAACATGTATTAATTGTTTTGATTTACAATCAATCCCCCCCCCCCCCCAACATCTTCCACCCCCCTCCCCCACACAAATACACATTCTCTCTCTCTCCCCTCTCTTCTCTCTCTCTCTCTCTCTCTCTCTCTCTCTTATACATTCTATTGTTTTCCGCCTGCCTCTGGCCCCTTTCGTCTCGATCTTCCCTAGCACGTCGAGATGCTTTTCTCGCTCGATTTTCCGCCTGCACTCACTGTTCCCATTCCCATTCTTCTGTTGCCTTAATTTTGTAGGAATAGACTTTGTGCAGAAGTAGTTTATTTCAACGGTCTGTGTCTAATGTAAAAATAGTGTATCAGGCTTTGCACTGTACAATCATTTTTCTGGCCCCTTCATTCCTCCCTTTTCATCCCCCTACCCTGTCCCATCCATGTTGCAAAATTACTTACTGTTACTGGACATACGCATACCGAATTTTATCAATAGCGGTGTAAATTTAGAAAATAACGGTTTTTAACGGTCAATGTTAAGTTTTGATTCGTAAAATTTGCATAACATTGTTCAGCGCTTAAAACTGTACATGCGTACGGAATGTTATCAAGAACAGTGAAAATATAGAAATTCAAAAAATAACGGTTTTTAACGGACAATGTTAAGTTTCGGATCTTGAAAATTGTATATTATTGTTTAGCGTTCAAAGCTGCACATGTATATTGAATTTCTTCAAGAATACTCTAAATTTATAAAATAACGTTTTTTAACGGTCAATTTTAAATTTCGGTTCGTAAAAGTTGTATATCATTTTTCGGCATTTAAAACTGCACATGTATACCGAATTTCATCAATAACAGCCTAAATTTTGAAAATAACGGTTTTTAACGGTCAAATTTCATGGTCATAATGACTATCTAATGACCTTATATTGCCTGCTGGATGTTCCTGTAGGCTTATGTCAAGTTTAATGGCGATCCGATGACTCTCGCGGCCGCCAACCTCAGAAGATCGGGTTTTAAACAGTTTTTATAGGGTTTGGTGTTTTTAACGGTTTTTAACTGTTATAAATAACGTTTCTTAACTGCCAAATAACGGTTCTAATTTTCGAGAAGTAGCCCTGTACCTGTGCAATGTCACAACGGCCATTTGATGAAAAGCAGAGGGAAAAGATGTCTTTGAAACCGTTACAACAGTTTTTTTTAACGGTTTTTAACGGTTTTATTTTTTTAGAGATTAGCCCCAAACCATCCTCGGGTCACAACAGACGTACCTGCTAAACCAGCCATGTTGCAAAATTACTTTCTGTTACTGGACATACGCATACCGAATTTTATCAATAGCGGTGTAAATTTAGAAAATAACGGTTTTTAACGGTCAATGTTAAGTTTTGGTTCGGAAAATTTGCGTAACATTTGTTCAGCGCTTAAAACTGTATGTGCATACGGAATGTTATCAAGAAGGGTGAAAATTTCAAAATTCAGAAAATAACGGTTTTTAATGGTCAATGTTAAGTTTCGGATCTTGAAAATTGTGTATCATTGTTTAGTATTCACAACTGCACATGTATATCGAATTTCTTCAAAATACTCTAAATTTATAAAATAACGTTTTTTAACGGTCAATTTTAAATTTTGGTTCGTAAAAGTTGTATATCATTTTTCGGCATTTAAAACTGCACATGTATACCGAATTTCATCAATAACAGCCTAAATTTTGAAAATAACGGTTTTTAACGGTCAACTTTAATGGTCATAATGACTATCTAATGACCCAATGTTACCCGCTGGATGTTCCTGTAGGCTTATGTCAAGTTTGGTGGCGATCCGATGACTCTCGTGGCCGCCAACCTCAGAAGATCGGGTTTTAAACAGTTTTTATAGGGTTTGGTGTTTTCAACGGTTTTTTAACTGTTATAAATAACGTTTCTTAACTGCCAAATAACGGTTCTAATTTTCGAGAAGTAGCCCTGTACCTGTGCAATGTCACAACGGCCATTTGATGAAAAGCAGATGAAAAAGATGTCTTTGAAACCGTTATAACAGTTTTTTTTAACAGTTTTTAACGGTTTTATTCTTTTTAGAGATTAGCCCCAAACCATCCTCGGTTCACAACAAACGTGCCTGCTAAATTTCAAGAAGATCGGGTTTTAAACAGTTTCTTTTATAGGGTTTGGTGTTTTTAACGGTTTTTAACTGTTTTTTTTTTTAACTGCCAAATAACGGTTCTAATTTTCGAGAAGTAGTCCTGTACCTGTGCAATGTCACAACGGCTATTTGAAGAAAAGCAGAGGAAAAAGATGTCTTTGAAACCGTTATAACAGTTTTTTTTAACGGTTTTTAACGGTTTTATTTTTTTAGAGATTAGCCCAAAACCATCCTCGGGTCACAACAGACGTACCTGCCAAATTTCATTACAATCGGTTGAGCCGTTTTTGAGTCTGTAGCGTACACAGACACAGACACAGACACAGACACACACACAGACACACACACACACACAACACACACACACACACACACACACACACACACACACACACACACAGAGAATTTGCCATTTATATATTAGATATCTATATATAAATGGCAAATTCTCTGTGTGTGTGTGTGTGTGTGTGTGTGTGTGTGTGTGTGTGTGTTGTGTGTGTGTGTGTGTGTGTGTGTCCGTGTCTGTGTGTCTGTGTGTCTGTGTACGCTATAGACTCAAACACGGCTCAACCGATTGTAATGAAATTTGGCAGGTACGTCTGTTGTGACCCAAGGATGGTTTTGGGCTAATCTCTAAAAAAAATAAAACCGTTAAAAACCGTTAAAAAACTGTTATAACGGTTTCAAAGATATATTTTTCCTCTGCTTTTCTCAAATGGCCGTTGTGACATTGCAGAGGTACAGGGCTACTTCTCGAAAATTAGAACCGTTATTTGGCAGTTAAGAAACGTTATTTGCAACAGCTAAAAACCGTTAAAAACACCAAACCCTATAAAAACTGTTTAAAATCCGATCTTCTGAGGTTGGCGGCCACGAGAGTCATCGGATCGCCACCAAACTTGACATAAGCCTACAGGAACATCCAGCGGGTAACATTGGGTCATTAGATAGTCATGACCATTAAAGTTG
>CM065741.1:37978820-37986320 GCA_033310375.1 Conus canariensis | reverse complement strand
TCAGGGGAACAGTATGCCATCCATGCTGATGATGTGTCAGGGGAACAGTATGCCATCCATGCTGATGATGTGTGAGGGGAACAGTATGCCACCATGCTGATGATGTGTGAGGGGAACAGTATGCCATCCATGCTGATGATGTGTGAGGGGAACAGTATGCCACCCATGCTGATGATGTGTGAGGGGAACAGTATGCCACCCATGCTGATGATGTGTGAGGGGAACAGTATGCTATTCATGCTGATGATGTGTGAGGGGAACAGTATGCCACCCATGCTGATGATGTGTCAGCGGAACAGTATGCCATCCATGCTGATGATGTGTCAGGGGAACAGTATGCCATCCATGCTGATAATGTGTCAGGGAACAGTATGCCATCCATGCCGATGATGTGTCAGTGAACAATATGCCATCCATGCCGGAGATGTGTCAGGGAACAGTATGCCATCCATGCCGATGATGTGTCAGTGAACAGTATGCCATCCATGCCGGAGATGTGTCAGGGAACAGTATGCCATCCATGCTGATGATGTGTGAGGGGAACAGTATGCCATCCATGCTGATGATGTGTGAGGGGAACAGTATGCCATCCATGCCGATGATGTGTTTGAGGAACAGTATGCCATCCATGCTGATGATGTGTCAGTGAACAGTATGCCATCCATGCCGGAGATGTGTCAGTGAACAGTATGCCATCCATGCCGGAGATGTGTCAGGGGAACAGTATGCCATCCATGCCGATGATGTGTGAGGGGAACAGTATGCCATCCATGCCGGAGATGTGTCAGTGAACAGTATGCCATCCATGCCGGAGATGTGTCAGGGGAACAGTATGCCATCCATGCTGATGATGTGTCAGGGGAACAGTATGCCATCCATGCTGATGATGTGTCAGTGAACAGTATGCCATCCATGCTGATGATGTGTGAGGGGAACAGTATGCCATCCATGCTGATGATGTGTGAGGGGAACAGTATGCCATCCATGCTGATGATGTGTGAGGGAACAGTATGCCATTCATGCTGATGATGTGTCAGTGAACAGTATGCCATCCATGCCGGAGATGTGTCAGTGAACAGTATGCCATCCATGCCGGAGATGTGTCAGGGGAACAGTATGCCATCCATGCCGATGATGTGTGAGGGGAACAGTATGCCATCCATGCCGGAGATGTGTCAGTGAACAGTATGCCATCCATGCTGATGATGTGTGAGGGGAACAGTATGCCATCCATGCTGATGATGTGTGAGGGGAACAGTATGCCATCCATGCTGATGATGTGTGAGGGGAACAGTATGCCATTCATGCTGATAATGTGTCAGGGGAACAGTATGCCATCCATGCCGATGATGTGTCAGGGGAACAGTATGCCATCCATGCTGATGATGTGTCAGGGGAAAGTATGCCATTCATGCTGACAATGTGTCAGGGGAACCGTATGCCATCTGTCATGATGATGTATGTCATTCAATCCTATCACACTGCTGTGAAAAACTATGTTATCCATGCTGAGTGTACAGCCGGGAAAAGTATGTCATTCGTCTGATTTATTGCAGGTAGCGATTTACCATCCATTCTGATTACCTCACAGGGAACAAAAGTATGCCATGCGCGCTTGTTACATTCCATGGAAAAGTATGTCATCCATACTGGTTACAAGTAGCACACCCTCAGCATGGCAGGGTGAGGGTGGTGAAATCTATTTGTCATCTTTCCTGCTTATAAGGCAAGGTCAGATTCATGTTCGTCTCGACGTTTGCACCCAATTTGAGGACATAACTGATTATTGTTCGTTCTTCGGTGTCTTTATTGTGAATGTTGTTTGTCCTGTCTGACGCAGACCAAACAGGTCAAAACGCGTCGTCCTTTGTCTGTGTAGTTTGTTTGTCTCTTTCGTTCGGCGGAGCAGTAAATCCTGTTTGAAGTTTGTCTTCCTTTTTGTCGCACGACAGAGTCCAGAAGACCTATGGACCATCAGTGACGATGAGGGGTATACAGACTATCTGTGTTTTGGCTACGACGACGACAATGGAACGGCTTCCTTCTCAGTCAAGACCAAAAAGGATGGCTGCACCCCAGTTCTCACCTTCTCTTCCGTGACTGGCCTCGTGATCACGGTAGGAAATTGACTAAAGGTCGTCGCACCTGTCCCCCAGCACAAAACGCAGCTTAGAAAAACAACAACAACAACAACACAACAAAAACCCCTCACAGCTTTTCTTGCATGTTGTCTTTTAAATGATTTCAGTTCCAAACCTAGCCTTACAGTGAAGGCTCTCTCTGACTGGCAAATCATACCTATAGGTAAATCATGGGGAATAACTCTGGTGGGTGGTGACTCACACTGCATGGGTGATAACACTTGTAGTAAATCACAACTGGAAGGTAAATGACACTGAAGGATACTTCAAACTGAAAGTTAAATTACAACTCAAAGATCATTCACACGGAGAGAGAGAGAGAGAGAGAGAGAGAGAGAGAGAGAGAGAGAGAGAGAGAGAGAGAGAGAGAGTTTTATTTCGGTTAAA
The DNA here is from genome assembly GCA_033310375.1 of Conus canariensis. Taxonomy (NCBI): domain Eukaryota; kingdom Metazoa; phylum Mollusca; class Gastropoda; order Neogastropoda; family Conidae; genus Conus; species Conus canariensis. The sequence goes on along the minus strand of CM065741.1, from coordinate 37,983,792 downwards.
AATGATGATAGCTTTTTTGATAACACACCCACCGTCCCACCTCCCATTCACACGCACGCACGCACGCACGCACACACACACACACACACACACACACACACACACACACACACACACACACACACACACGCACGCCCGCACGCATGCACACACACACACGCGCGCACACACACACGCACGCACGCACGAACGCACGCACACACACAAACACACACACACACGCACGCACGCATTGAGAGAGAGAGAGAGAGAGAGAGAGAGAGAGAGAGAGAGAGAGAGAGAGAGAGAGAGAGAGAAGATCAATTTGATTGGACCTGTCATGTGACTTGATTTCATTTTCGAAGTATTAATGATTAACTGTTCTGTGATCTGTGATTTGAAGACTTCTGTCTTCCTGTTTGTTGATGGCCTTCAGCATCATACGTGAATCCTGTGTAGAAACGAACTTTTTCTGATAGTAATTACATTTTGATTGATATTTCATAGACTGTGTAAATAACAAAATACTGCCTTTTTCTGACAGTAATTACAATTGGATTGATATTTCATAGACTGTGTAGAAAGTAAGTATACTTTGATTTTCATAGACTGTGTAGAATTAACTTTTTTTCTGACAGATACTTTGGATTGATGATTCATAGACTGTGTAGAAATTTTTTTTTTTCTCACAATAATCACGTTTGGATTGATGATTCATAGACTGTGTAGAAATTATTTTTTTCTGACAATAATCACGTTTGGATTGATGATTCATAGACTGTGTAGAAATTATTTTTTTCTGACAGTAATTACGTTTGGATTGATGATTCATAGACTGTGTAGAATTTTTTTTCTGACAGTAATTACGTTTGGATTGATGATTCATAGACTGTAGAAACTGCATTTTCTGACAGTAATTGCGTATGGATTGATGTTTCATAGACTGTGTAGATATTAACTTTTTTCTGGCAGTAATTGCGTATGGATTGATGTTTCATAGACTGTGTAGATATTATCTTTTCCCGACAGTAATTGCATATGGATTGATGTTTCACAGACTGTGTAGATATTATCTTTTTCCGAGTGTAATTACGTTGTTTGGATTGATGTTTCACAGACTGTGTAGAAATTAACTTTTTTCTGACAGTAATTACGTTTAAATTGACGTTTCATAGACTGTGTAGAAATGAACTTTTTTCTGACAGTAATTACGTTGTTTGGATTGATGTTTTATAGATTTTGTAGAAACTGCCTTTTTCTGACAGTAATTGCGTTGTATGGATTGATGATTCATAGACTGTGTAGATATTAACTTTTTTCTGACAGTAATTGCGTTGTTTGGATTGATGTTTCATAGACTGTGTAGATATTAACTTTTTTGTCAGTAATTACGTTGTTTGGATTGATGTTATTAACCTGTGCCTTGTTCACCTAGTCCTGAATTGGACATGTCTTTCACAGCTGCTCCGATGATTTCCTTCGTTCAATGTCGTTGATATCGTTGGCAGTTTTGTTTCTTGGGTGAATTGTTCTTTGTGGATGACACATTTTTGAGTGCATACAGAAGTGTATTTCTTGATCCAAATGACTGTGATTGGTGACTCGTTTGATTGTGACTTATAATTAAGTCAGCACAGTTGTGATCATGTTAAATGGTGAAAACACGGAAGCTGACTCACACTGAATGGTGACACTTACTTATAGTTAATATCAGAATAGTACATTGCACTCAATGGAGATTCCTTCTAAATGGTTGATCACAGAATTGTAATTACACTCAATGGAGATTCTTCTAAAGGGTTTATCACGAATAGTAATTTGCACTCAATGGAATTCCTTACTAAAGGGTTTATGACAGAATAGTAATTTACACTCAATGGAGATTCCTTCTAAAGGTTTAACACAGAATAGTAATTTGCACTCAATGGAGATTCCTTCTAAAGGGTTTATCACAGAATAGTAATTTGCACTCAATGGAGATTCCTTCTAAAGGGTTTATGACAGAATAGTAATTTACACTCAATGGAGATTCCTTCTAAAGGGTTTAACACAGAATAGTAATTTGCACTCAATGGAGATTCCTTCTAAAGGGTTTATCACAGAATAGTAATTTGCACTCAATGGAGATTCCTTCTAAAGGGTTTATCACAGAAAGTAATTTGCACTCAATGGAGATTCCTTCTAAAGGGTTTAACACAGAATAGTAATTTGCACTCAATGGAGATTCCTTCTAAAGGGTTTAACACAGAATAGTAATTTGCACTCAATGGAGATTCCTTCTAAAGGGTTTAACACAGAATAGTAATTTGCACTCAATGGAGATTCCTTCTAAAGGGTTTAACACAGAATAGTAATTTGCACTCAATGGAGATTCCTTCTAAAGGGTTCGATCACAGAGTAGTTATTTACATTAATGAGATTCCTTCTAAAGGGTTTAACACAGAATAGTAATTTGCACTCAATGGAGATTCCTTCTAAAGGGTTTAACACAGAATAGTAATTTGCACTCAATGGAGATTCCTTCTAAAGGGTCGATCACAGAGTAGTTATTTACATTGAATGGAGATTCCTTCTAAAGGGTTTAACACAGAATAGTAATTTGCACTCAATGGAGATTCCTTCTAAAGGGTTTAACACAGAATAGTAATTTGCACTCAATGGAGATTCCTTCAAAAGGGTCGATCACAGAGTAGTTATTTACATTGAATGGAGATTCTTTCTGAATGATTGATCACAGAATAGTACATTACACTGAACAGAGATTCTTTCTAAATAGTTGATCACAGAATTGTACATTACACTGAACAGAGATTCTTTCTAAATAGTTGATCACAGAATTGTACATTACACTGAACAGAGATTCTTTCTAAATAGTTGATCACAGAATTGTACATTACACTGAACAGAGATTCTTTCTAAATAGTTGATCACAGAATTGTACATTACACTGAACAGAGATTCTTTCTAAATAGTTGATCACAGAATTGTACATTACACTGAACAGAGATTCTTTCTAAATAGTTGATCACAGAATTGTACATTACACTGAACAGAGATTCTTTCTAAATAGTTGATCACAGAATTGTACATTACACTGAACAGAATTCTTTCTAAATAGTTGATCACAGAATGGTACATTACACTGAACAGAGATTCTTTCTAAATAGTTGATCACAGAATTGTACATTACACTGAACAGAGATTCTTTCTAAATAGTTGATCACAGAATGGTACATTACACTGAACAGAGATTCTTTCTAAATAGTTGATCACAGAATGGTACATTACACTGAACAGAGATTCTTTCTAAATAGTTGATCACAGAATGGTATATTACACTGAACAGAGATTCTTTCTAAAGAGTTGATCACAGTAATGGTACATTACACTAAATGGAGATTCCTACCAAAAAGGTGATCGCAGAAAGGTGAATAACACTGATTGAAGACTTCTAGTGAGTCGTTGATCACAGAAAGAGATATTAAATCAAATAATGACTCTTAAGGAATAATTAATCACAGGATTGTCAGTTGCACTTAATGGTGACTGCTGAATAATTGATCACAAATATTGGATCCTACTGAGTGGCGACTATATTGAATGGTCAGGTGCAGAACTGAGCCGGAACTTTCATTTAAATGTTTTTCGTAGGACCTCACACTGAAGTCTTTCTCACGGGAACTCACACTGAATTGTTAATCACAGTATGCTCAATCATCTTGACCAGTGGCAGGTGAAACATGAAACACAGAATTGGCGCATCTCACAGAATCATGGCTCCTGCTGCATAATTAAGTGAAAAATAATGAACCACACGGAATAATTCATCTAAAAAAAGAAATGGTGTACCACTCTGAATGGCGATTCACATTGAATTCTCCATCACAGAATGGCAATGTGCACTGAATAATGATTCACAGTGGACATAGAACGGTAATTCACCTAGAATGTGAAGTTGTGTGAACATTTCAGTGAATTTAGTCAGCGTTAGGAGACGATGGATTTGGATTCATGTCTGATCCTTTACGGGCAATCAGTTGAGCTACATATGCACCATGATCTGCTGTGGCCATTGTGCAGGCGGATGAGCGTAGGGTGTCGAGGCACAGAAGAAGCAGGTTCCCCCACACTCTCTGTTCTGGCAAACGGGACAGGGCTTTTGACAGACCCTTTCAGGGCCTGACCAGCAACCCGCGAAAAATCCTGTACGCCCTTCTTGACCAGAACGTCCAGCAACATAACTCTGAGTAAGTATGATGTGACCTTGTGACCGGTCCATTGTACAATATTGCGTACAGCTAACGTTTTGACTGGTAATGGACACAGTACAGAGCATAATTGACGTGCTGACAGATGATGGTGTGTAACATTCTGACAGTTAAAGGATACAGCACAGTGTATAACTAGCATTGTGACAGGTGATGGACATGCTACAGTATATAACTAACATTGTGACTGATGATGGACATAGTATAATGTATAACTACCGTTGTGACAGAGGATGGGCACAGTACAGTGTGTAACTAACATTGTGACTGATGATGGACATGTTACAGTGTATAACTAACATTGTAACAGATGATGGACACAGTACAGTGTATAACTAACATTGTGACAGATGATGGACATGCTACAGGTATAACTAACATTGTGACAGATGATGGACATAGTACAGTGCATAACTAACGTTGTGACAGATGATGGACACAGTACAGTTTATAACTAACATTGTGACAGATGATGGACATGCAACAGGTATAACTAACATTGTGACAGATGATGGACATAGTACAGTGTATAACTAACGTTGTGACAGATGATGGACACAGTACAGTGTATAACTAACATTGTGACAGGTGATGGACATAGTACCGTGTATAACTAACATTGTGACAGATGATGGACATAGTACAGTGTATAACTACCGTTGTGACAGGTGATGGACATAGTATAATGTATAACTAACATTGTGACAGTGATGGACATAGTACGG
>CM065741.1:37916320-37971320 GCA_033310375.1 Conus canariensis | reverse complement strand
CCTGGCCTGGACACTTGTTAGGCTACAGAGTTTTAGGTAGTCTTCAACAAGCCAAGCAAATTGCAGAAATGTGCTGGAAGAGGGGGGGGGGGGGGGGGGGGGAGGGGGGGCGTTAAAATAAAACATTTACAACCATAAAAAAAGCTTGAATAAACATTTTAGTTTTAACACATTAGTATTTGCACTGTATACTAAAAAGTAGAAAGACGAAATACAATATTCTTCTAAAAACGTTTAAGTATAACAAAGAGAAATAAAGACTTGGTGGCAACTTGCAGAAAAATAAAGGTTATGGGTAGGGAAGGTAACTCTTCAAATGTCATTTATTTCAATGAGCTGGTCAGGTTCACCGAACTTCCAGCATAGTTATTTCACTTTAAAAAAAAGCTCATTGTATGCCCCACATTGGGATATACCGTAAGAAAATGCAATCCTCCACTGTTGACAATTTATATATTGAATAATCAAATATCATAGACAAACAAGCGTAATCAACTAACCTTTCCCTTGTGTAAGTGAAGGGAATTACGTTTAAAAGAGAGAAAAATGCACAGATGTAAACTTTTTTGTGTGGATAACCATTTATGAACGTCAAACTTCCTTTGGAGCAGTGCAATGGTTTGGGGATGGTATAATCTAAATGGTAAATGATCCATGTACATTGTGGGTATCTACAGACATAGTTGAAAAATGTCATTTATTCCATATGCCGACTGAACATGACGACAATGGTACGGTCATCAAGGGTGTGATATGGTTGTGGGCTTGTGTTTGAAGTTTCTCCTGCACCTAATAAAAGCATATGGGAAATGAATACCGCTTGTGATCTGTCATTCGTATAGCTGTATTACTGTTTGGTCTGGTTTGGTTGATGATCAATAGGGATGATACAGATAACGCTATTAGGCACCTTTCCGGGCTGAATCATATGAGTTCGTCGGAAAAAAATATCCTGACGTTAACCAGGCAGGAATGCGACTGCCCCTTGCAGCACTAGTGAAGGAATTTGAGAGGCGTTCACAGAAACAGAAACATGATGTCTTTGAAAGTCAACTCAGTGGTTCTAGTTTTCCCTGTCAGGGCCTCGCACACTTTACTCTACGTAGGAGCTGACTGGGGATACAACACTCAAACGCATTCAGCTAATGACGCTCATGGGGTAGAACCCACTGCCTCCCAGCCCTCAGCCTACGACCCTAACCGCTGTACCCCTGTGGCTTATGCTATGTCTTGCTGACAGTTCGTTTCCCATTCTCTTGCGATACCTGAAATCTAAAAGGAACGTGAAAGAGAGTGCATTTCTGTATCAAATGACGAGAACGATGAATGACAAGTTATCCTTGCAGTGAACAACTGAGACATCAAACATTAATATGCCTTCTCTCTCTCTCTCTCTCTCTCTCTCTCTCTCTCTCTCTCTCTCTCTCTCTCTCTCTCTCTCTCTCTCTCCCCTCAGTAGTACGACCAGTTGTGTGTAAATTCTTCTATGGAGTCGATAATGTAAGTCTACACACGCTTACCAAATGATTCACCTGACTGCATTTTCTGCACGATGTTCATACTGCGGGAAATATCACACTATGTGTGTGGTTCTTACCACACCTGCCACATTCTCACTGCACCTGCCACATCCTTACTGCACCTGCCACATTCTAACCACACCTGCCACATTCTAACGACACCTGCCACATTCTAACCACACCTGCCACATTCCAACCGCACCTGCCACATCCTCACTGCACTTGCCACATTCTAACCACACCTGCCACATTCTAACCACACCTGCCACATCCTTACTGCACCTGATACATCCTTACTGCACCTGCCACATTCTAACCACACCTGCCACATCCTTACTGCACCTGCCACATCCTTACTGCACCTGCCACATTCTAACCACACCTGCCACATCCTTACTGCACCTGCCACATCCTTACTGCACCTGCCACATTCTAGCCACACCTGCCACATTCTAACCACACCTGCCACATTCTAATCACACCTGCCACATTCTAACCACATCTGCCACATTATAACCACATCTGCCACATTCTAACTGCACCTGCCACATTCTAACCACACCTGCCACATTCAAACCACACCTGCCACATTCTAACCACACCTGCCACATCCTTACCGCACCTGCCACATCCGCATTGCATCTGTCACATTCTAACCACACCTGCCACATTCTAACCACACCTGTCACATTCTAACCGCACCTGCCACATTCTAACCACACCTGCCACATTCTAACCATACCTGCCACATTCTAACCACACCTACCACATTCTTACTGCACCTGCCACATTCTAATCACACCTGCCACATCCTTACTGCACCTGCCACATCCTCACTGCACCTGCCACATTCTAACCACACCTGCCACATCTTTACTGCACCTGCCACATTCCAACCACACCTGCCACATTCTAACCAATCTGCCACATTCTGACCATACCTGCCACATTCTAACCGCACCTGCCACATCCTCACTGCACCTGCCACATTCTAACCATACCTACCACATTCTAACCACATCTGCCACATTCTAACCCACCTGCCACATTCTAACCATACCTGCCACATTCTAACCACACTTGCCACATCCTCACTGCACCTGCCATATTCTAACCACACCTGCCACATTCTAAAACCACACCTGCCACATTGTAACCATATCTGCCACATCCTAACCACACCTACCACATTCTAACCATACCTGCCACATTCTAACAACACCTACCACAGTCTCACTGCACCTGACACATTCTAACCACACCTGCCACATCCTCACTGCACCTGCCATATTCTAACCGCACCTGCCACATTCTGACTATACCTGCCACATTCTAAACACACCTACCACATTCTGACCATAATGCCACATTCTAACTACACCTGCCACATCCTCACTGCACCTGCCACATTCTAACCACACCTGCCACATCCTCACTGCACCTGCCACATTCTGACCACACCTGCTTCATTCTGACCACATTTGCCACATTCATACCACACCTGCCACATTCTAACCATACATGCCTCATTTTGACCACATTTGCCACATTCATACCACACCTGCCACGTTCTAACCACACCTACCACATTCTGACCACACCTGCCACATTCTAACCACACCTGCCACATTCTGACCATACATGCCACATTCTAACACACCCGTCACATTCTAACCATACCTGCCACATCCTTACTGCATCTGGCACATTTTAACCACACCTGCCACATTCTAACCACCTGCCACATTTAACCACACCTGCCACATCCTCACTGCACCTGCCACATTCTGACCACACCTGCCTCATTCTGACCACATTTGCCACATTCATACCACACCTGCCACATTCTAACCATACATGCCTCATTCTGACCACATTTGCCACATTCATACCACACCTGCCACATTCTAACCATACATGCCACATCCTTACTGCATCTGGCACATTTTAACCACACACTGCCACATTCTAACCACACCTGCCACATTCTAACCACACCTGCCACATCCTCACTGCACCTGCCACATTCTGACCACACCTGCCTCATTCTGACCACATTTGCCACATTCATACCACACCTGCCACATTCTAACCATACATCCCTCATTCTGACCACATTTGCCACATTCATACCACACCTGCCACATTCTAACCACACCTGCTACATTCTGACCACACCTGTCACATTCTAACCACACCTGCCACATTCTAACCGCACCTGCCACATTCTGACCACACCTGCCTCATTCTGACCACATTTGTCACATTCATACCACACCTGCATGTTGCATGATGTGTACGGCCTTCTGTAAGGACAGATCTCTTCAATGTCTTTGAATTTTGCACGCACTTTGTCCGATTTTGTTCCAAGGACAGTTCTGTTCTCCTCTACCTTTGCTTTCTGTGTTCTCGTGGTCGCTATCTTAATGGAGGCGCAGGCCTGAATCCAAGCAGCACCAAACATATTTCTGACAACATCTGGCATGGCATCTGACATGGCATCTGCAAGTCATGACTGGAGTCGGCATGCACCCTCAGAGAATAAGGTCAGGGACAAAACACTTGTCGAGAGAGAGGAAGGGGGGGGGGGGGGGGTGGAGGGAGGAGGGTTGAGAGTTCTCTGCCGTCACGCTGTCTGTGGAATGTCCTCTTACTGACATGTGGCTGGATCACTGACTTTCAGGAACAGTCAACGGGGGTTTTGGGGGGAAAGAGCAGATGGCATTGCAGTGAAACAGGTTTCAGCTCTGTGAGCCGGTTCTTTGACATTCCTTTCTCCACCATACCTCCAGTACAAACATCAAGAGATGCTGCCTGTGTTCACCCAAATCGGGGAGAATGATGAACCCATCGGCACCAACCCAATAATGACTGAAAGTTTACAAAAGACAATGAGCAATGACCTGGTGGAATTCCCATGCATCTATGAAAACAAATCCTCCAATTATATCATTAGCATTATTATCCACAAGACAGAACAAAGATGCACGAAGACTTTAATGGAACAGAGGCGTATTGTGCCAGCAAATGAGACGCGGGAAGTTCAAGGTCAGGATTCAAACTATGGTGCCAAGAACATGAAAGCCGATTGTTCAGACGTTAGATGTGCACAAGCTCTCCGGGCGAAACGCCAGAAACCAATCTTCCCACCTGCCAGGGCAAAATAAAAAGGAGGGGGTGTGGGATGTGGAGAGAGGAATGGATTAACAAATTGCGTGCTCTGATAATAAAAAGAACACCAGAGCACAACTTGCTACATATGGCAATATTGAATACAGAACCTGCCGTGACGCTTTAAAAAAGAGCCTAGGCTGAAGACACCTTCAAAGTCCAGACGCCAAGGAGAGACACATAAGATTAATAATTAAAAAAAAGAACAGAAGGAAGAATCTCCGGAAACAGAGACGCTGCCTCAAAAGCTAAATGAGAGGGTTTGATAAGCTGTAGTAGACACCTGAAAACACAACACACAGCTAAACGAGAGGGCTTGATAAGCTGTAGTAGACACCTGAAAACACAACACACAGCTAAACGAGAGGGCTTGATAAGCTGTAGTAGACACCTGAAAACACAACACAGAGTCCTGAGCAAAGCAGAATGATTAAGAAGGGGAAGGAGCAAAAAAAAAAAAAAAAAAAAAAAAAAAAAAAAAAAAAAGGCAGGGAAAAAAGCCAAAAAAAAAAAAAAAAAAAGAAAAGAAAAAAAAAGCCAAGATTGCTTCTTCTGAGAGCCTTTCCCTTTCAGCAGGAAATGATTGGAAAAGTCAAAGTAACACTAACAGTGGGTAAAGAAACTCTTGAGCTGCAGCATTTCAGGAAAACGTATTCGACTTTAAGCGTAGAGCAGCACTTGAAATTCAGGGCTTTGTGTTTCTTGTAGCTGGTAATGGTAATGCTAATGTTGCTCACAGCCCAGCCGACCGCAAAGGGCCATATCAGGGCTGTCACTGTGTTGAAGTCAACACACAAGTCATTAAAGAAAAAACACATTCATACAAATCTTTAAACCACACCTTCCAAAAACACACCGGCATTTTGCTTAAAATCTTTCCTCTGTAAAATCCCAGATCGATGAAAAATGTTAACCACACTCAGATATTCAAATATCACATCAGATGGGACATCTCTGAACAAGGGTTTCGTGGAGCCTACTGTAAAGTGTTTCATGTCTCACATCATCCAAGTCCCAACACTCTAAAAGGATATGTTTCATTGTGAGTGGTACATGACATGGAATGCACCACGGAGCTTCTTCACCTTTTAAAAGATAAGAATGGGTGTGAAACGAGTGGCCTGTATGCAAACGGCACAGAACTGTTTCTTTACGGCCGCCTTGGGAGCATGGTAAAGTGAGGTTTAGACAGCGAATTTTCAGAAATAAAAGGAAGTTTTGTCTTGACGTGATCAAATATGCTAGTGGCATGTCATTTCCATACTTTCAAGGCGGATTTCGGGCTGTTTCCTCGGTGAAATCAGTTAATTCACTGCTAGTAGGCGGCACAGTACGCTCTGCACGTGGACAAGAAGAGTATGTCTCTAGAAACTTACCAGCTCGAGTATTCGTCAAAGCCACAACAAGAGCTATGTCACACAGATAAAAGGCAAGCTACATAGCCTTGCTGCAGGTTGATGGGAATGTAATAGCTACAGGCAACGCAGAAACAACCAGGTGGCTTTAAGCTCTGATCATGTCGCTCAACAGACAGAATGATGATTGAAACCCCATTTACAGCGACATGAATAGTGTGTGTGCATATGAGAGAAAGAGAGAGTCAAAACTGGAAACGGAGCTAATTGTAAACACGTCTGCACTCGATGACTGCTCAGCTTAGACTCGAAAGAGAGAGAGAGGAGAGAGAGGAAGAGAGAGAGAGAGAGAGAGAGAGAGAGAGAGAGAGAGATAATGATGATGATGATGATGAAGTTTATTTCCAAGGGTAACAGACAAGCGAACACATGCTTTTTTATGCGGCCCTTGCCCCCACTAGGAAACTAACTAAGCAGGACTAGCGACTAAAACTTACAAAACTTTTGACACAGACAGATATCTTAAAAAATGCATAGAAATGTGGAGTTATGCTTCAGATGGGAGTGACTAAATAAACTGCTTCACCATACTCGTCCTCCATTACGATTGTCAAAAAGAGAAATGGGCAGATGTGATTCTGTGCAGATTTTAGATGGTTGAACCAAGCCAGATGTTGATCATATTTTTGCCCAGCTCAGTCGAACAATCTTTTTCTCACTCCAAGCTGGGAATAAACATCACCTGAAACATCACTAGAGCACAGCAAGATAAATCCCCAAACAGCTTTCATAGGGACAATGTCAGTGGAATAGCCTTTTGGGTTGAAAACGGCCGGCGCAGTTTTGAGCCATACCACTCGGAAAGTGTTGGATTACTCCAACTACCAGAAAGTGCGTAATGCCATGGATTTCCCGTTGAAAGTTCTACATCTTGGGGCCATCATCCAAAGATTTCAAAAGCCACCTTCAAGCGACTTCTCTAAGAGCAAATGTCACAAAGGCCAGTGCGGTGCCATCTTGGTTACAATGAATTTTTTTTCTGGGGCGCAAGCTGGGGGGCACAGATATGAACAAGGCATCAACTACACAGCCACGGCGAAGTCTCCAACTACCACGAAAGAATGTTGTCTTTCCTGGAACTAGCACGATGTTGTCGTAGGTTGTTACCCACCTCGTTGTTATGTTGTTACCACTCACAAATAAGACCAAAGGGAGGCAACCAGCATCACAGCAGTTATGATGCAGGACCAGTGGGAAAAAAAAGATTACAACCCGTTGCATATGCCAGCAAGAAACTGCCTTGAGCAGAAACAATCAATCGATCGAGCAGGAATGTCCAGCAGTGGTCTCAGCAAGTAAGGAGTTCTGCCCCTTTGCTTGCCCTTTTGTCTGTTTGCCCCTTTGTCTGTTTGCCCCTTTGTCTGTTTGCCCCTTTGTTGTTTGCCCTTTGTTGTTCCCTTTCTTTGAGGTAAGTTTTCTTCTTGAATGTCACCATTAACCTTAACAGTTTTCAAATTGCATATACTCTGTCAGTCAACGTCTGATGTGATAAGCTGTTAAATTTGCAGAGCTACGCCCTGGCTCTCAGACACGTCAGTGGTACATCCAACGTGGAGGCAGACTAGCTTAGAAGGATGACCTACTGAACGTCGAATTAGTAGGCCGAAGCAAAATTCATGTTTTTAACATTAACTGTCAGCAAATGAGCCAAGGTACAAGACATGGCTTTAAACCCTCGTTAGTCAAGAAACTACCATTAGTGGGGTGTTGGAGAGAAATTCCCAAATGAAAATTTCCTCTCAAGCACACAACACTTTTGGGTGTGTGTGTGTGGGAGGGGGTGGGGGTGGGGGTGGGGTGGGGGGATGGCCTAGGAACGGGTAGGGATGTGATTAGTATCACAGCCGTTTGTTGTGTCAGTCCCTTGTTCACCCAGTCTGGTGCTGGCTCACTGTGACAGCGGCATACTTGTAGCACATGTCTGGGTTGTGATACTTGCTTACCTCGTAGACATTTTCTCTGATACATTCTCTTCATCACCCTGTAGTTAACGCCGTCCATTGTGCAACACTAAGAGTTATCCCATCATAATCCCTAGACTAATCTCCCTTTGCTTCATTCTTCTGGACATTGTTTTCTTCGTCTTTCCTTCACTGCACGCCTTTTTAAAAAAAAATTCTCTTTCCATATTAGGTCTGGTGTCTGCAGTTCATGCTGATACCAAAGCTCCTATGGCCTCTGATGATATACGACATCTGCACCAGCATAGTGGAGGCAATGGAAGCCAAAATCAACAAGTTCACAAGGAAATGGCTTGGTGTCCCACCCTGTCTGACTGACATAGCGCTGTACTGTCGCCAAGCAAAGCTGAAACTACAACTGAAATCCATCCTGGAGGAATACAAAGCAGGGAAGATCAGACTTCAAAGCATGCTGGAGGACTCAGGAGACAAGGTGGTAGAAGCAATCAAGCCCCAGCTGAAGACAGGCAGAAAATGGAAAGTTCAAGAGGCGATGGATTCTGCAAAAGAAAGTCTCAAGATCAGAGAAATAACAGGACACACACAGACCAACAGACAAGGACTGGGGGTGACCAAAACTGAATGGTGGTCAAAGGCCAAAGGAAAAGCCAAAAGAGACATGATGATTCAGGAGATGAGAAAAGAAGAAGACCAAAAAAGACTCCAAAAAGCAGTCCAGCAGAGCCAGCAAGGGCAATGGACAACGTGGGAGAATGCACTCCAAAGAAGTCTCACTTGGAATGACATTTGGCACATGGCCCCTCTCAGGATCAGCTTCATTCTCAGATCTGCATATGACCTTCTGCCCTCAAATGCAAACCTGGTGAAGTGGGGAAAAACAGACGATCCTGCCATGAAAAACAATCAGTGGAGCATGTCCTAAGCTCATGTAAAGTAGCCCTGGCTCAAGGAAGGTACACATGCAGACACAACCAAGTGCTCAAAGAGATTGTACAAGTAGTCTGGGCTAGTACCAACACCACAAAAGGGCAAATCAGGACTCCAAAAGCACCCGCAACATTCTTCACGGCAGGAGGCAGCAAATCATGGCCAAGAACAACAGTACCACTCGGAACATGCAGGCAGAGTCTGCTGGACGGGGCAGATGACTGGGAGTGCACTGCAGACCTCCCAGAATGGAAGAGTCACCCAGAGATCATCAGCAAGAGTGGCATGAGACCAGACATAGTAGTCCACTCTCAGTCAACCAAGCAGCTGATCATGATCGAGCTCTCGATGCCATATGAGAACAGAATGGAGGCAGCTCAAATTTACAAGACTGAAAAGTATGCTGATCTGGCAAACAGCCTGAGGAAAGAAGGCTATCAGGTCAAAATCCTCACTGCAGAAGTTGGAGCTAGGGGGTTTGTAGGAACGTCTGCATGCAGCCTCATGGAACAGCTCTCAGTTGCAGGGAGGGAAGGAGGAACAAAAGTGAACTTCATAAGGCTTAACTTTCCTACAAATATCACGTGCCCCAGTGGCTCAGTGGTTAGAGTGCGAGTCATTAAGTGGAAAATGAGCATGTCCGCCAAGGATAAAGACAAAGTACAGGACAAGACACAATGCATTTTTACCTCTTGGGTCTTTTTCAGGTAAAAACAAATAACATTTAGGACAGTGAAAACAAAGAACGAGAAACCACTTATCTTCTCATGTTCGCCGCACGACCAAAATGGCCGCCGGACGGAAACGAGGCCACCCAGGAACTATTTAGCTCTTGTAAACGGAGCTCATGAGTTGAGACGAATGGCGTTATGTATGTGAATGCGTTTGTCAGTGTGGACTGTTTTCTTTTTCCGTCAGTATACACTTTTGTATTCAAACCCCATTTACTTCCTTTCAGACTCTAGATCATTTTCACTACTGGGGGAATACCATAGCGTATCCGTGAAGCTAACATCATCACATTCGTCATCTGGAAGTTCAGACCACTCAGCTCAGCCAGGTTGGAAAATTGAAAGCACCGACCCATAAAATGGACAGATACTAACAACAAATTCTCAGCCTTTGTTAATGTGGATGGAAGAACAATGGTGAAGAACAGACAGAAGGCGGGCATGCCCTGTGCTATAGTGAAGAAGAAGACAAACAAGCACGCAGAGTAGGACTTTTAGTTGACATGAACATTACAAACTCTGACCTTGGATGACGCCTCTTTGCAGCAGATTCATGGAACCCTGTGAGCAAAACCATTCAGTTTTCCCAAGACTGCAGATAGATGCTCTGTAATTAGACTATGATGGTGACCAGAATGGAGAATGTTTACTCGCAGCTCTAAACGGTGATCAAAAAGTCTCACAAAGTGGTTGTAATAAACCCGCCAAACATGAACAAACGAATCACAAGACAAACACGAAGCGTTTTGACCTATTCGGTCTTCTTCAGGCAAGATAAGTATTCACTTGCTCTTTATTGTTTACCTTGCCTGAAGAAGGTCTAAGAGGTCGAAACGCATCGTGTTTAGTCTTGTGATTGATTTGTTCATGTCTGGCTGATTTATCAGGTAAACGTTTTAAGTCTTGTTTAGATTTCCGCCTGCAGTCGCCTCACTTTGCAACTAACGGTCATCAACAAGGTTGACAAAAAATACACTCTCATCGTTCAAGGTGAGCAAACTGAAAGAAATCTGCATCCCCTGCTGTAATGAGATCAGTAACGATACAGCTCCTTGAATTTGCCAGTGATCATGATTTGGTACTACCAACATACCTAACGATAGGCTTGGCACTCTCAAACAGTCAGTGTGTAAAATCCAGATAGACTAGATTCTAGCGAAGACCTGGAGCATGTTTGCATTGATAACACTAAAAATAATCCAGCTCCCAATGTTCCTACTGACCGGGACGTTGTATAAATTTCGAAAAACGTTTACTTGCATACACCCAGAAGAAATCATACATGAGAGAGACAGAGAGAGAGAGAGAGAGAGAGAAGAGAGAGGAGAGAGAGAGAGAGAGAGAGAGAGATTAGCTGAGAAGAGAAAAAGAGGACGAAGAAGTGTGACCAAGCATAGAGAGAGAGAGTTGAAGTCTGAACTATTTGTAGCCTCATATATACTGATCCTAGGGTGAGTGTAGGACGTGTGAACACATTTGATAATTTTTCAAAACAATCTTTTATCGCAGACTCGAATTACGATCGTTCATTCCCGTTTTGATCGAAATCGGAATTATTTCCAAATTATACCCCGTTCACACACTCGATAGGTAAGATGTGGATCCTGTAATCGATCGTCAAGGAAGAAATTAATTTAGATTGCTAACAGAGTGCCTTGGGTGTCAAGGGGGAACACTCTGTACGTGTAGGTGTTGCTGGGACATAACCCTCGCAGCTGCTCGCAACCCTTGAGATGATTTGCTGTCGAAAGAAGGTTGATTTGGAAATGGATGTGATGGCTGTCCTCACGGGAAAAATGCAGTATATTTTGGTGACCAAAAGGAAGAGAAGTTTCTTTTTTTTTTACCCCCCTCCCCCCCCCCCCCCACCCCCACGCCCGGAAAGTTCAGAGAGAACTGGGGTCTGAAACCTCAGAGTGATGTATTATTGGTGTAAGGCAAATTGTTCATTGGGGTCTGTAAACCCACAGTGATGTATCATTGGTGTAAGGCAAATTGTTCATTGGGGTCTGTACCCTCAGAGTGATGTGTTATTGGTGTAAGGCAAATTGTTCATTAGGGTCTGTAAACCCAGAGTGTTGTATCATTGGTGTAAGGCAAATTGTTCATTGGGGTCTGTAAACCCAGAGTGATGTATCATTGGTGTAAGGCAAATTGTTCATTGGGGTCTGTAAACCCAGAGTGATGTATCATTGGTGTAAGGCAAATTGTTCATTGGGGTCTGTAAACCCAGAGTGATGTATTATTGGTGTAAGGCAAATTGTTCAGAGAGAACTGGGGTCAGTAAACCCAGAGTAATGTATTATTGGTGTAAGGCAAATTGTTCAGAGAGAACTGGGGTGTGTAAACCCAGAGTGATATATTATTGGTGTAAGGCAAATTGGTCCTTTGTGTAACCGGAAAAAAAGGAGTTTGTGAAATGGGTGAATGGATTGAGGTCAGCGTGACCTAGATATAATTTTTGCGAAGTAGAGTATAAAAGGCACATCTTGTTTAATATATTGGCAAGCGAAAGAAAAAAAAAAGAGGAAACACGGAAAAAAAAGCTCTTGCGCCCAAAGAACTGATGCATGAATAGAAAGGAAACAATTAACTGGGGAGAAATTCAATACTGTATTCTGGTTTGTTTTATTGAAAGAAAGGCGTCAGATGTGTGGTTGTGAGCAGGGCGCATGATTGTCTCTGTGTGCATGTGAGTGTGTGATGGAGGCCATCGAGTCACACACACACACACACACACACACACACACACACACACACACACACACACACACACACACACACACGCACGCACGCACGCACACACACACATACACACAAACACACACGCACGCATGCACACACACACAGCACACACACACACACACTGCACGCGCGCGCGCCACACACACACACACATGCACACACATATGTGCAAACACAGTTGAAATCAATCAGGAAATTCGTGTGAGGGTGTCTTTTCTGTTGTTTTTACGTGAAGTTAAATGCTACCTACTCATCTTTTGATTGTGTATTTCTTTCTTTGTTGATTAAACCCGTATTCTTGTGTCCTGCCTTGGCTGCTCGTGACTGCAGTAGTCGTAGTGATTTCTCTTCCTGTGCTTGTCGTTGGGACTGGGTTTTAACAGCCCACATGTAGAGCAGGGGGTCGAGAGCAGAGTTGAACGGTAACACCAACACAACCATTGTGTCGTGCACGAGATCAAATCTGCCATCACCGTGCAACCTCAGCACTGTTACCAGTCCGAATGCAAACCAAAAGGCAGCAGTAGTGACGGTCACTTTCCCCATCACGTGCACTGAAGAATACACTGGTCGCAGTGTGGGACAGAGTGTTATTCTGTGTGTGGGTGTTTTTCTGTAGATGACAATCTGACCAACAACAATCATCACACACAAAGTACAATTGACTGCCACAACAACTGTGAACCACGTGAAGTTTCGCTTGGACTGGTCATTGTCAAACAAAGCCAGACGACACAGACCAGACTGACCCTGGAGGCCCCAGTGAGACAGACCAGGAAGAAAGGGAATTAATGCGAACACGATTCCAGTGATCCACATCAATGCACAGCCTGTGACTGTGAAGCCATTGTTTAATGTCCATGAACGGCCAGGAAAACACAGCGCAATGATATGACAGAAAGTGATGAACCACAGGATCAACACTGTCACTGCACTGGACAGAAAAGACAGAAACCCTGCCAGTTTACAAGCTACACTGTCTGTCCACGCTTTTTCATTCTGTAAGTATGTTCCATGAAACAGATAATGTGCTGCCAGGACAATGCTGACGTGACCTGCCATACAGGTGTTAGCACACTGCAAGTTGACAACAGCACTGACCATTGGCCTTCCCATCAGTTTCTGGACTGCAAGAGAAATGATCATGCAAAGCGAATTCCCAACCATAGCAAAGGTAGCAACGATCCAAAAGAACTCCCTGTACAGATCAATTGGTATCAGTGTTGTGCATGAAGGGAGCACAGTGTGAGGTGCAATACAGTTGATTTCACGTGACGATTTAGGAAGTAAAGTCTTGCAACAAAATCTATAATTTATTGGAAATATGCTTTCCAAATGACCTGACTTTGACAGCATGTCAAGAGGAAAGTGGTCTACAATGTTGCCCTGTAAATCCAAGTGTTTGAGTTGTGGCATGTTTTTAAAACCTTTCAATCCAATGGTTTCAACAGCAGAGTATGATATGTTTAAGAATACCAGGAGAGGCCAGTATAAAGATATTTCACTGTGAAGAATTCTGAGTTGTGTTCGCGACAGGTCAACGCGTTTTACTCCATACTGGATGGCCTTCTTCCTTTCGCTGGTTAGTCTGCTGAGAGGATTGTTGCTTAAACATACGCTAGTTAACTGTGGTAGTTCAAAGAAAACATCCATACTGAGTGTTTTAAGATGGTTATTAGTCAAATCTATATACTTCAAGTTTAGAAGTTTGGTATGTGAAATGTTGTAAATGGAACAATGAGATAAACTCAGATGAACCAGATATATATTGTCAGTGAAGTCAGCCAGTGACATGTTTGAACTTGGAACGTCCACGTGCCTCAGCTGAGGAAACGCCTCAGCAGGAAACAGCCTGTTACAAACAAACACCTGACCTTGACACAGACAACCCTGAGGACAGGTGAAGTCACACACCAGTTCATCGTCCCGCTGTGGACACTGCCCCCAGCCATCACACAGATGTTCTCTATGCACACAGACTCTGGAAGTTCGACATTTATAAAACCCTGGACATGTCATAGTTTCACAGTCATCTTCATCCTCTCCATCAACACAATCAAACCATCCGTTACAACGAGTGTAGACAGGAAGACAATGCAGCCATTCAGTTTGACAACGATAATGGCTGTGAGGACATGGCTCATCAGGTGACATCCTCTGCTGTGTGAAATTACCTGCCCCATCCAGATTCACATAAAACAATTGCTTCACGTGTTCCCATGTCCCACCACCTGGTCAAAGTAGCGTTCGCCAAGACAAGCAACTTCGTCCCAGTCATCCCCACAGTCTGAGTACTGGTTACAACGTTGACTGGGTGACACACACTGGCCATTAGAGCACAGAAAACCAGGGCATGAAGGATGCTCACAGAACGACTCATCACTTCTGTCTGGACAATCGTCTTTAAAGTCACACACAATGGTATAATGGACTTCTGTCTTGTCATCATTGCATGTAAACATGGCATAGTTGCATAGAAATCTTCTTCCAAGAAGAAACATGTCAGTTTGCTGTGCCTCACCTACGTGTAAAGCGGTGCAGTGTGTTCAGATGCATTGTTCTATGACAGTCCGAATCACATGACACAAGAGTTACATGATCATCCTGGCATAAAACCAAAGACTGTCGTGTATACGTAGACGTTGAATTAAGTGAGTGCATATTTACATATCCCAACAAGATGTGGGAACTAAATGAACCATGTGATTTTAAATCTAGTTCACATAATATAGATCCTTTCCCAAAATAATCAACATCAGATGCATGCACGAAATAAATAGACATTGAGAAAACCAACGCACTCAGCATTGCTGAAGGGGCAGTGTTCTGTTTCATCCCGTCCGTTCTCACACTCTACATAGTGATTACAGTCCAGGTGCTGTTGAAAAGTGGGATAGTAATGCACAGAACAGTTGAACAAACCACTGGATAGTCTGATGTTTGCAGTATTGTCAAACAACAACGTAGACAGATAGAGTTTAAGATAATATCCACGTTGATTAGCGTTAACGCTATAAATGTCGAAGGATGATGCATGTATAATATCAACTAATTGAAAATTCCAGTTGGTCACGTGTTCAACATTGTCATTTGAGTCTGATTTTCTATATACAAATTTTGTCATGTGGCGGTCATCATAATAAGTATGACAAGCTTGTTGGACACTGACCATGATGATGTATTTAGCTGGCACTTGCCATCCTGTCACCATAGAATTCGGAGTAGATGGAAACACTACATAGCCAGAATATGGTAGTATACGTGTTAGAGGAGAATGGCATGAACCTCTCTTTAGGAAAACATCTACGCGAGATATGTTCATGTGCGTTATAAATGTTACGTCATAGACCAAAAAAAAATCCTGCTGGCTATGACTATTGCAGCTAATGGTCACCTGGTGAAATCCAGTGGATAATGTAGTTGTCCAGTGCCTAGAACCACACCAATAACTTAGCCTGTAGACATGCATGCGCACACAAGTATTTCGGCGTACGTTGAATACCAGTTTACAGAAAGGAGTAAACTGGCCACACACGCCGAATATCACACCCCGGTATCTCATACGCATGCCTTGGACGTGTCTACAGTCTGATACATTCATCCCTAAGGCGTTTGTGTAGCTCTGTCTGGAAAGGTGGCTCAGTCCCGGACAAAGGGTGAATTTGGACCGCCCGTTGACGTATTCCATGTCTGCTGCTCACAGTACCCCTATGTCTCAGTATGCCGGTGATATTCACAATTTCGTGTTGCACAGTCACATCAATGTTGATCACAAATATGTCAGTCTGTCAGTGTTGTTTACAGTCCCTTGATTATTCAGACTGTCAGTGTTTCTCACAATACCACGTATCAGTATGTATGCGTTGGTCACGTTCTCCTAATGTTTTAGTACAATACTGTTGTTCAGCGGCTGCAGCTGTGTTAGTATGTCAGTGATGTTTCCAGTCCCTTGCCATGTCGGTTGGTCAGTGTTGTTCGCAATCACCTAATGTATCCGTGTACTAGAATTGTTCACAATTCCCTGATATGTTCAGTCCTATGATGCATTTTGTATGTCAGTGTTGTTCACATGTTCTCTGATGTGTTAGCACGTCAGTGTTGTTAACAGTTCTCTGATGTGTTCAGTATGTCAGTGTTGTTTGTTCAGAGAGAACTGGGGCCTGTAAACCCAGAGGGATGTATTATTGGTGTAAGGTAAATTGTTCAGAGAGAACTGGGGCCTGTAAACCCAGAGTGATGTATTATTGGTGTAAGGCAAATTGTTCAGAGAGAACTGGGGTTTGTAAACCCAGAGTGATGTATTATTGGTGTAAGGCAAATTGTTCAGAGAGTCTCCTGATATGTTAGTATGTCAGTGTTGTTCACAGTTCCCTGATGTGTTCAGTATGTCAGTATTATTTGCAGTCTCCTGATGTGTTAGTATGTCAGTGTTGTTTACAGTCTCCTGATATGTTAGTATATCAGTGTTGTTCACAGTTCCCTGATGTGTTCAGTATGTCAGTGTTGTTCTCAGTTCTCTGATGTGTTAGTATGTCAGTGTTGTTCACAGTTTTCTGATGTGTTAGCACGTCACTATTGTTCACAGGTCTCTGATGTGTTAGCATGTCAGTGTTGTTCACAGTTCCCTGATGTATTCAGCATGTCAGTGTTCTTCACAGTCTCCTGATGTGTTAGTGTGTAAGTGTTGTTCACAGTTCCCTGATGTGTTCAGTATGTCAGTGGTTTTCACAGTCCCCTGATGTGTTAGTATGTCAGTGTTGTTCACAGTTCCCTGATGTGCTCAGTATGTCAGTGTTGTTCACAGTCCCCTGATATGTTAGTATGTCAGTGTTGTTCACAGGTCTCTGATATGTTCAGTATGTCAGTGGTGTTCGCAGTTCCTGACATGTTCAGTATGTCAGTGTTGTTCACAGTTCCCTGATCAGTTCACTATGTCAGTGTTGTTTGCAGTCCCCTGATATGCTAGTATGTCAGTGTTGTTCCCAGTTCCCTGATCAGGTCACTATGTCAGTGTTGTTCCCAGTTCTCTGACGAGTTCAGTATGTCAGTGTTGTTCTCAGTGCCCTGATCAGTTCAGTATGTCAGTGTTGTTCCCAGTTCCCTAATGAGTTCAGTATGTCAGTGTTGTTTTCAGTGCCCTGATCAGTTCAGTATGTCAGTGTTGTTCCCAGTTCCCTAATGAGTTCAGTATGTCAGTGTTGTTCTCAGTTCCCTGATCAGTTCAGTATGTCAGTGTTGTTCCCAGTTCCCTGATGAGTTCAGTATGTCAGTGTTGTTCCCAATTCCCTGACGAGTTCAGTATGTCAGTGTTGTTCTAAGTTCCCTGATCAGTTCAGTCTGTCAGTGTTGTTCACAGCTCCCTGATCAGTTCAGTATGTCAGTGTTGGTCATAGTTCCCTGATCAGTCCAGTATGTCAGTGTTGTTCACAGTTCCCTGGTGTGTTCAGTATGTCAGTGTTGTCTACAGTCCTCTGATATGTTAGTATGTCAGTGTTGTTCACAGTTCCCTGATGTGTTCACTATGTCAGTGTTGTTTCACAGTTCACTGATGTTTTCAGTATATCAGCGTTGTTTGCAGTTGCCTGATGTGTTCATGGTGTGTCCATAATGTCAGTGTTGTTCACAGTTCCCTTATCAGTCCAGTATGTCAGTGTTGTTCACAGTTCCTGACGTGTTGATATGTCAGTGTTGTTCATAGTTCCCTGATCAGTTCAGTATGTCGGTGTTTTTCCGAGTTGCCAGAAGTGGTAAACATGTGAGTGTTGTTCTCAGTTCCCTGATCCGTTCAGTATATCAGTGTTGTTCACAGTTCCCTGATCAGTTCAGTATGTCGGTGTTGTTCACAGTTCTCTGATCAGTTCAGTATGTCCGTGTTGTTCACAGTTCCCTGATGTGTTCACTGTGTCAGTGTTGTTCCCAGTTCCCTGGTATGTTAGCATGTCAGTGTTCTTCACAGCTCCCTGATGTGTTCAGTATGTCAGTGTTGTTCACAGTTCCCTGATGTGTTCACTGTGTCAGTGTTCTTCACAGTTCCCTGATGTGTTCAGTATGTCAGTGTTGTTCACAATTCCATGATGTGTTCTGTGTTTCAGTGTTGTTCACACTTCCCTGATGTGTTCAGTATGTCAGTGTTGTTCACATTTCCTTGATGTGTTCACTATGTCAGTGTTGTTCCCAGGAGTATGATGTGTTCAGTATGTCAGTGTTGTGCACAGTTCTCAGGCGTGTTCAGTGTCAGTGTTGCTCACAGTTCTTGGTGTTTACAGTATGTCAGTCTTATTCAGATTTTCTTGATGTGTTAATTTGTTAGTGTTGTTCACTGTTCCTTGATGTGTTAGTATGTGAATGTTGTTCACAGTTCCCTGATACGTTCAGTGTGTCAGTGTTGTTCATAGTTCTCTGTGTGTTTAGTATGTCAGTGTTGTTCAGAGTTCCCTGATAAGTTCAGTATATCAGTGTTGTTCACAGTTCTCTGGCGTGTTCAGTATGTCAGTGTTGCTCACAGTTCTCTGGCGTGTTTAGTATGTCAGTGTTGTTCACCGTTCTCTGTCGTGTTTAGTATGTCAGTGTTGTTCAGAGTTCCCTGATGTGTTCAGTAGGTCAGTGTTAATCACAGTTTCCTGATGTGTTAATATGTCAATCTTTACAATTCCCTGACGCGTTCCGTATGTCAGTTGTTGTTGTTGTTGTTGTTGTTGTTTTTACAATTTCGTGATGTGTTAGTATTTCAGTGCTTTTTTTTTTTTTTACAGTGCCCTATTGTGTATGTCAGTGTTGTTCACAGTCCCCTGATGTGTTCAGTGTGTCTGTGTTCTTCACAGTTCTCTGATCAGTTCAGTATGTCAGTGTTGTTCTCAATTCCCTGATATGTTCAGTATGTCAGTGTTGTTCCCAGTTCCCAGATCAGTTCAGTATGTCAGTGTTGTTCACAGTTCCCTGATCAGTTCAATATGTCCGTGTTGTTCACAGTTCCCTGATATGTTTAGTATGTCAGTGTTGTTTAAAGTTCCCTGATCAATTCAGTATGTCAGTGTTGTTCCCAGTTCCCTGATCAGTTCAGTATGTCAGTGTTGTTGATAGTTCCCTGATCAGTTCAGTATGTCCGTCTTGTCCACAGTTCTCTGATCAGTTCAGTATGTCAGTGTTGTTCACAGTTCCCTGATCAGTTCAGTATGTCAGTGTTGTTCACAGCTCCCTCATCAGTTCAGTATGTCAGTGTTGTTCACAGTTCTCTAATCAGTTCAGTATGTCAGTGTTGTTTAAAATTCCCTGATCAATTCAGTATTCCAGTGTTGTTTAAAGTTCATTGAACAGTTCAGTATGTCAGTGTTGTATAAAGTTCCCTGATCAGTTCAGTATGTCAATGTTGTTCTCAATTCCCTGATGTGTTCAGTATGTCAGTGTTGTTCCCAGTTCCCTGATCAGTTCACTATGTCAGTGTTGTTCACAGTTGACATATGTGTGTATGTTTGCATATGTGTGTGTGTGTGGATGTGCCTGTGTACATATGTACGTGCCTATGTACAGTGTGTGCATGCATGTATTATGCATGCTCGTGTGTGTGTGAGACGGTGATAATTTCATCTATACAACCTTCACCATCAACCGAGTCATTGATCATTGCCCCCCCCCTCCCCTCCCCCCCCCCCCCCAAAAGTTGCTGTTGTTGTTGGTGGGTTTTGTTTGTTTGTTTGTTTGTTTGTTTGGTTTTAATTCAACTGGCATTATGATGCCAATGCTATCATACTATTTCACTTATGGCAATGAACAACATCCTATAGCACTGTTTATCCCACTAAGACAATGACCAATTATCCATTATTCATCATCCCTTTTTTCTTCCAACCGGCATTACTACATCAATGCCATGACATTATTTCACTTATAACAACTGCCACCCCCTATTGTACTGTAGATCTCATCACAGCTATCAACATCCATCAGTCTTTAATCATTTCCTTTACTCCCCCACTGGCACTATCACACTTACTAATGCACTCTCCTACTCCTTTTACAACAATGACCATCACCCCACACCACTGTGACCATACCTACACCTTTACCATCATCATTATCCACCCATCTTTAAACACCTGCCCCATTCCCCCATCGGCACTTTACACCATGCCACAACATCATCCCACTTATACAACAATTATCATCATCCTACAGTATCTCCAATGAAACATGACTATCACGCACCAGTCATCTACCCCAACCCCCCTCCACCCACTTTCTCAACCTGCAATATTATACCAATGCCACCTTATTATTCCACTTACCTCAGTGACTATCATCCTACAGTACCATTGATCTCACCCATGCCAGTGAGCATCACCCACAGGTCATTGGTATTTTCCTATGCCCCCCCCCCCCCCCCCCACCTTGCACCATTGCACCATCACCACTGCATTTTTCCACTTGTATAACAATGGTCACCACCCTGTGGTACTACTGATTTAAAATTATTACCATTTATCAGTCACTGAAAATACTCCCATCCAGTGAACACCTTCACACTGCACTATATGGAAATGAAGAAGCTGACCAACTGACAAAGGAAGGAGGACAGCAGCCCCAACTGTAAAAGGTAGTCTCCTTGGAATAAATCTAAAATATTTCCAAGGAGACAAATAGGAAGATGACTTGAGCAGCACCCAGACTTCAACAAGAGGGATGCATACTACCGGATGCCCAGATCAGACCAAGTGAACATTGTTGGACTGAGGATAAGGCTCCCCTGACCTCAACATCACAGGTCCACTATACTCCACACCTGTGAGTCTTTCAAACTATCAATGCAGTGCAGCCCCAGAGACAGCAGAGCATTCCCAGCTAGGCCCAAAGTGGAAACCTGGCCTGCCAACTCACCAATGAGTGCACAACCATACTGACCACTGGGGGTCTTCACCATACAGCAGCCTCCTTCAGTACCTCCAGGATTCCGACCTAAGTAAACGAAGAAGAAGACCATCATTGTGATACTGAGAACCGGGCACTCCAGATTGTGACATCACATCTCTGCAATACTCCACCCTGGCGGGTCTTCAATTTATCCATGCAGCCCCAATGACGGTGGAACAGTCCCAACAACACCAAAAGAACAATCCTGGCCTGCCAACACACTGATGAATGCAAAACTTTATTGACCACTGGAGGGCCTTCACCATACAGAAGCCCTTGCCAGTACCTCCACCACCATTCCTGCCTAAGGGAACGGAGAAGAATCTCTTCCTACACTACCGTTGATCTCATATGATCATCACCCATCAGTGACTGATAGATGATAATAATTTTTACCCTTTTTTGTGTGAATGAGTGTATGTGTGTGTGAATATGTGTGTGAAAACTTTCCACAGTTACTCTCATTACGATCACATGATCTTAACTCACCCAGAACATTGTTTACATGTGGTCCCCCACCCACCCACCCACCCCCCTTTGTGTGTGTGTGTGTGTGTGTGTGTGTGTGTGTGTGTGTGTGTGTGTGTGTGTGTGTGTGTGTGTGTGTGTGCAACACATGATACCCTGTTTTTCATTGATCACTGCTATCTTCTCTCAACAAACATCAGCATATTGATGCAAACACATTATTTCACCTGTTACAATGAACATGATCCCACAGCATTGTTTACTTTTTAAACACTATTTATATGAACCTCCCAACCTCCCACCCCCCCCACCCCCCACCCCATAGTGGATGAAGAGATATGAGCTCTCCTTCTCTTGCCCCCCTTCCCTCCCCCCCCCCCCCACACACACATTAACACATTACCCTCCTCCTTTCTTTTTTCTTTTTTTTTCTTTTTTTTTCCCTCAACCCCCCACCCCCCAATCATACTTTATCACCCATTTATCTTCCATCCCCTTCCCTCCCTTATTAACATTACCCACACACCTTTCACAACTACCCACGCATAACTACCACCACCTCTTTCATCACCCAGCGAAATCATTTATTTTATTCACCTAAACTTTCTTTTTTTTTTTTTTAACAGTTTCTTCTGTTCATGTACTTATTTGCCCCTTCTATATATAATTTTTTTCCCAGTTTCCCTCCCCCCCCCCTTACCATTATTATCAATCCAATATTACCACAACCGTCACAAAGATATCACACCGCCCCACTAAACTAGACACACAACCCTATCGTATCACACAACCCCCCCTCCCCCCACGCAGCCCCCCTCCTTTTTCTCTCCCATAATCCCCCTTGTCATTTCCGCCTAGCGGCTATTCTCCCCACCACATGGACAACAACAGATGAGTCATTTTTCGTTCTTTGTTTGTACTGTCTTAAATGTTAAATGTGATTTATTTTTTCGCCTGAAGAAGACCCAAGAGGTTGAAATGCATCGTGTCTTGTCATGTGCTTTGTTTGTCAATGTCATTGGCGGTAACTAACACCTTCTCTTTCTAAATTTTGCTTCTTTTGCCGCCGTCAGTCACTCCATTTTGAACATCTATCTATTATTTATCTAATTACCTTGGTCAGAAACAAACTCATTCCCAAAGGAATCTATCTATCTGTCCATCTATCTATCTATCTATCTATCCTATCTATCTATCTATCTCTCTCTCTCTCTCTCTCTCTCTGTTTAGGAACAGCCTCATACCCAAAGGAATGATAGTTCCATTTGGATTCTCGGCGCTTCCACCTGCCGCTAACCTGACTGACAGAATCAAGTACTTTTGAGCTCAACAGAAACTCCCATTTTATGCACATGCAAAGAATTTTACCAGGGGGCAGCAAAGAAAATCCAACCAGAGCTGCAGAAAGTCAGTAACACAACTTCTTTCATACAGACCCAAGATCAGTCCCACTTCCACCTTCAATGATGAAGTGCAGCTATTTGTGGACACAAAAGATGGACTTCACAAGATCCATTTGAAATAATGATGGTACAATGAAAACGCTCCAACCCAAAAGCCACACAAATTGATATTGTATAAAAAAAAGACCTTTTACGAATCCTACAGAACGAGACGAAGCCCTGGATGCCTACTGCTCTGCGTTCCTCTTCAAAGTAATGGCTGTTGTACTCACTACTCTTTAACACCAGAATTTGGACAAGAAAAGCCGAACAGGTCTGTTGGAACTGAAACAAAAACTAGTCACCAATAGACAAAATCCCGGGAGGGGTGAGGGTGGGGGGATAGTAATCCAGGAATTTCGTGAATACAAGAAGGAAGCACTGAGGTAGCTAAACAATGGTGATTATTACGAGAGACAGAGGAAAGACCCCACCGTGGAAATAGCTAAGAAATCGAATGAATTCGTGCAAAAGCTGAAAGACCGTGGTACAACAGATTTAAAACACATACGAGTAGGGACTGACGGACCTTAGTAGTATAAGAACAGAGTATTCTGACAGGGTATTCTATCTCCCCCAAATACACAAAAATTTGGAAAACCCACCAGGACGACCTATCGTATCAGGAGTGGATGGTCCCACAGAACGGCTTTCACGGCTGATGGATCACTGGCTGCGACCTGTACTGCAACAGCTACCATCCTCCTTGAAGGACACGACCCATCTCCTTCAGACTATAAGAGAATAGGACAATACTATACAGCCATTGAATGGTGAAATATCAATGGTAACTTTTGATATTATGGCTTTGTATCCAAACATTCATCATGACGAAGTGTTCACATCCCTTTGAGAGATTCTGGAAGAGCCTACCCAGATTGACAACATCCCTGAATTCCACTTTTGACGCAGATTGTAGAGCATATTTTCCAAAACAGTTACTATGAATTCGACGAAGAGCTGTTCAAACAAATTCATGGCACTGCGACGGGCACCCCAATGGCCTCGACCGTAGCCATTATTTTCATGGGGCATCTTGAGAAACGTCTTCTGTCCAAAACTTCGTGGTGTATAAGAGGCAACTGTTGGCGCAGTTTCACTGATGACAGCCAGACGCTCTTGGAACACGGGGAGGAGAACCTGAAACAATTCCTACGCTGGCTGAATGCTCAACATGATACCATTAATTTCCTTTCCCTATGGGAGAACGAGTGTGCCTTAACATGACGTGAACACCAGAATAAAACGTGGACAGATCGTCACGTGTCAACCCACTGACGCAGACATGTACCTGCCGTTCCATTCCTGCCCTCCTCGCCACCGCACGAGAGAAATCTACGAGTATGAAGGATCTGTTCAGAGAAAGAAACTTTTCATCAACGAAGCAGCAGCCTCAAAAAGAAGCTGTATGGGCGAGGATATACAGAGAAACTGATACAGGATGCCATCACAAAAGTCACAGCTCTTCCGAGAACAAACTCTCTAATACAAAGTCAATGTAAATAATGAGAGAGATCCCTAGATAATCAGTCATAGCCCATCTCATCCAGATTTAGGAAGATGGCTCAAAGACTTGATGCCTGATCTTCACAGAAGCCGTAGAATGCTGACAGTAATGCCACAGCCACCAATGGTGGGGGAAAGAAACGGTAATAGTCTCAGAAAAATTCTGATGCATGCAAGCTACCAGAAGTCCGCACTCATAAACAGAGTGACAGATCACCAGGAGTTTGCAAATGTACAGCCAGTAGATGTGTACTTTGCCAGAAACATATTCAAGAGATATCAACGTTCACAATTGTTAGAACAGGCCAGACTTTGAACATCAGAGATACTATGGGCTGCAAAAATTCTAATCTAATTGACACCTGAAAACTGTGCTCAGTGTAAAAATGTACAAGCCAAACTCTGTCCAGGCGGTTCCATGGCCTCAGATCGTGTACAAACAAAACAGACAACAGTGACAGCATAACACAGAGTGCTGGCGGTCTGAGATAACATAGAGTGAAACTTCAGCTGCCAGACATTTCCAGAGAAGTGGGCATAGTGAAGATGATCTCTTCTGTCACTCCGATTAAAATGATAACACTTGATACAAGACATGTGAAAGGTTCTGGACCCTTGGAAACCCACGCACCAGACTATGAGCATCTTTGTGAGTCCTCCCATGTCCTACTCCAGTTCCCCCCACACCCCAGGTATACTGCTCATCCAATCCCTGTGCCACCAAGGCCCCGAAAGGTTAGGCAATCAACGAATGCTCCTCCACCTCCTCCTCAGTGTCCACGTATCCCCAGATTTTTCGGTCAATCATCGCCCACACAGGTTTCATGTGTTGACCAATCAACGACAGTTCCATCATCATCATCATCATCATCATCATCATCATCATCATCATCATCATCAGAACCCCTATCTTTTCAAACGTCGTTCTCCATGGTTGTACCAAATGACTGGAAATCACCAAATCAGGCATGCTTCCTACACAGACTGTACAGTACATGTCAGAGCATTTAGACATTGCTCAGTCTGGGGCATCTTGCAGCAACGGCAGGCCCAGAGAAATACACTTTTTTATCATTGTAAGAAAGAATTGCCACCATAGCTTGGCCGACTTCCTCAGTTGGGGAAAATGGTATTTTCATCTGCCTGCAAAGTGCTCGTTGACCTATTCACGTTGTGATTGCATTCAATGGCCATACTGTGGAATACAAAGAGGGAAAATGTCAAGGCACTCTCCCAGAAAAGCTGTTGTATACGGCGCATGGAGACAGCACTGGACACTGAGTGTCTCATTCCACGTTTTGTGCATGTACGTGAAGCGTCATCCCTAAAAAAGAGAAGTCACCGAAGAGCAGAGTCCCAGATCCTGACGTCAGTTCCCCGTGAACAAAAGCTGGCAGCAGCCCTTGCACAGAATCCCCCGTGACAAAACAAAACCGAAGGAGAAGTCATATTGTAAGCTTTGTCAGATAGGTCTTCAGCCCGGCAGAGCCGCGTAAAGAAAAGACTAACAATCCGAGGAAGGAAGTGCCAGTGTTGTCAATGAAGTATCGTATTGTTTCGTCTGTGAACGCAGTTCACAGGAAGATATGCCAAAGCTGTGAAAAGTGCTTCCATGAAGACTGCGCTGGAACGACAGGTATCCAAGCCTCCTACACATGCGATCTCTGTAGGCCTAATGCTAAATAGCGTGTAATGTGATTCTACAGCTACAGCAGATTTTGCAGTTCATCCATGGTTTTAGCACTTACGCCTAGACATGGTCGCTGAAGAGACAGATAAATCCTAAATAAAGTTACTTTGCTTTTCTTTTAACGGTTCTGTTGGGTGTTTTAGCTTTTCAGTTAGCATTAAATTTCCTATGATTTGGTTTTCTTTTGTTTTCTAATATTGATCTATCAATATAGAAACAACGTGTTTTTAAAGAATCTAGTAAGTCCACGCTAGGTCTGGACGACAAATCTTTGTTTATTGCTCGATGGTGTGCCATTTCTTTTTGTGAATAATGCAACACACAAACAGTCATCTGTAAGAAAAGAATGTAATTTGATGATCTAATCAACTGTGATTGTATAGTTCCATAGTTCTAGAAAACCCATTTATATTTTACAACTGTTAATTGGAAGAATACAAAAAGCGTTTGTTCCTTTACTAAGTGGGTCAGTAGTCCATAACAAACATAAAAAAGAATTCTATTACATTGTACAATCTTCTTGCCACAATAAATTTCTCTGTGCATATAGCCCTTCACTGTGAGAGGACTTCGCCATACTACGGTGCCATTTTTGTGTGTGTACAGAGTCCTTTTCTGTACAAAATTTAACCAGGTGCAACCTATTTGTTGTCACGGAATTTTTGGCTTGCACTAATCGCATGCGCCACCAGAAACCCCGATGTATGTCTTGCATTATGTATAAAAACATGTCATGATTTGGTCTTTGAATCACAAGATTATGAAAGTTAATACAAACAGTAAACAACAGGCAGCAAACAGTAAACAACAAACAAGTAGGGTAACTCTTGCTCCCATGATGAAAGAAATACACGCCCATAACTCCAAAGGAGTGCTGCTTACGACACCGAATCGCCTAGCACATATTATAACAGCACAGAGCACACAGAACAAACCAAGAAACATCCCCCACAAAGGATGTTCCAAACTTGACTATATACCCTGCACCAGACACATCTGCACAGCAACAACGACTGGAGAAATGAGCACAGACAAGTTAACATTTATTCAATACTGGTATCATGATGGCTCTGAGTTCAGTCATAATTTCTGTGATCTATTGTTTCTATGTAGATTTTTTTCATACAGTATACAATTAAAAAAAAATTACATGTTTTTGCTTTTGTATGTGTAGAAGATACGTTTTGTTGATCTTAAGTGTGCTGACTTTGCCGGATTTCCTCTAAGCCAGTCATCTTGCGTTATTAGTTCAATTCAGTGAGGGTTCACTATTATGCAATTTGCATCGTTTCCGTGACTAGGTGGGCCATGGCACAAGAAGGTAAAGAAGACACAAAAATCCTCTTTCAGTAGCTTGCATAAGTAATTCAGATTTCATGTCGACATACTCATTTAGTACACCAACACACAGGAAACGACAAGGAAGTCGCCCACAGTTCCAGACATACTACAACCAGTGCACTGTACTATTCGGAAGTTGTGTCAATCTAAGCCTAGTCATTACGCTACAGTATAACAGGAGTGTCTGGCTGAGGTGTGGGCTATGGAACAGTTTGAGGCGTACCTATATGGATGTCACTGCATGCTGTGAACGGACCATGGGTCACTGGTCTTTCTTCAGAATGCACAACACTCCAACAGTCAGTGACGGTGTCTGCTTTGTTGCTGCAATAATAATCTTCAAATATATTCCTGGAAAAGAATCCGTGGGCGACAATTATTATGGTAGGACATTCTCAGATGCGACAGAGTTATATTCATCATCTACGTCTTGCACAGTGGAATGAAATATGGCTGCACTATAACCTGAGTGATGTTATGATTGTCTCTCTCTCTCTCTCTTCTCTCTCTCTCTCTCTCTCTCTCTCTCTCTCTGAGTGTCAAAGTCAAAGTCAAAATTTTATTTTCAGATGGTACATTAATAGGCAATAAATCTTTTTTTTTTTTTTTTACATCAAGCCATCCATAAAAAATTAGATGAAAGGACCAAAAATCACAGAAATTTATGAAAATCAAAGATAATAAAAAAAATAGAAACCAGAGAAGAAATGGATGGGGTGGGGTGGGGGGAGGAGAAGTAAGGAGTGTACAAATGAGAAGGGGGGGAAATCCAGAAAGTAACGAAAGAGAGAGAGAGAGAGCGAGAGAGAGGGAGAGAGAGAGAGAGAGAGAGAGAGAGAGAGAGAGAGAGAGAGAGATTGGTTATGTACAATATGTACATTGTCTTCACAAATTATGAACGGTATGTATACTCCAAGAATACTGTCGACACTGACATACCCATTCCTTTGAGGCACACACACTCATGCGCGAGCATGTACATAGATATACATATACACATGCATACACTGTGTAAACTCATAAAACGTTATTTCAATGGGTTGGGAAAAATATAAGTTATGAACCGTCATATTATTCTTAAACTGGATTTTATTGTTTATACTTTTAAAGCGTGTTGGTAACTTGTTCCATACTTTTCCACCAGAGTATTAAAAAACTAGATTTATAAAGATTATTGCCTGGTCTAGGAAAAGATAAAAAAAATGATTGTATCTATGGATGTTAGTTTTAAATGTGTCGCTTCTCTTTTTAGGAGCATTGCCATATATAACATTATGCATACATACTGCCTTATTGAACAAAAGTCTGTTGTGGAAAGTTAATATATTAAGGTTTTTTTTTATAATCTTCTGGAGTCAGAGTGCTTGATTTTAGCTATACTAATTTTAGTGCTCTTTTATACATTCGATGAACCATTTTTAAGTTGGTTTTACTGCAGCTGTCCCATAATGTTGATGCATAATCAATTATTGATATAATGTGAGCACAGAAGAAAAGCTTACGAGAATGGGTATCAAGGACATTCTTAATCTTGGCTAGATTAAGTTTTTTTTTTTTGAGACTTTTTCGCAGTGACTTCGTGTGAATCTACTTCTTCAATTTGTTTGTTAGATATAAACAATGGCTGAAATTTTGACTTCATTCTTTGCCGTTTTCGTCGAGTACATACATACATACATTTGGTCTTGTTTGCATTTAAGGACATCTGATTCAGTTGGGTCCATTCAACAAGTCTATGAATATTATCTTGTAAAATTTAGAAAGAGAGGGTGTTAGTTACCGCCAATGACATTGACAAACAAAGCACATGACAAGACACGATGCATTTCAACCACTTGGGTCTTCTTCAGGCGAAAAAATAAATCACATTTAACATTTAAGACAGTACAAACAAAGAACGAAAATGACTCATCTGTTGTTAGTCCATGTGGTGGGGAGAATAGCCGCTAGGCGGAAATGACAAGGGGGATTACGGGAGAGGAAAAGGAGGGGGGGGGGTGGTTCGTGGGGGGAGTGGGGGGGGGGGGGGGTTGTGTGATACGATAGGGTTGTGTGTCTAGTTTAGTGGGGTGGTGTGATATCTTTGTGACGGTTGTGATAATGGTGGATTGATAATAATGGTAAGGAGGGGGGGGGGGGGAGGCAAACTGGAAAAAAAATTATATATAGAAGGGGTAAATAAGTACATGAACAGAAGAAACTTAAAAAAAAAAAAAATTAGGTGAATAAAATAAATGATTTCGCTGGGTGATGAAAGAGGTGGTGGTAGTTATGCGTGGGTAGTTGTGAAAGGTGTGTAGGTAATGTTAATGAGGGAGGGAAGGGGATGGAAGATAAATGGTTGATAAGGTATGATTGGGAGGGGGGGGGGAGGGGGGTTAGAGAAAAAAAAAAAAGGAGGAGGGTAATGTGTGTGTGTGTGTGGGGGGGGGGGAAGGAAGGGGGGCAAGGGAAGGAGAGCTCATATCTCTTCATCCACTATGGGGTGGGGGGTGGGGGTGGGGGTGGGAGGTTGGGAGGTTCATATTAATAGTGTTGTTTAAAAAAGTAAACAATGCTGTGGGATGATGTTCATTGTAACAGGTGAAATAATGTGTTGGCATCAATATGCTGCTGTTTGTTGAGAGAAGATAGCAGTGATCAATGAAAAACAGGGTATCATGTGTTGCACACACACACACACACACACACACACACACACACACACACACACACACACACACACACAAAAAAAAAGGGGGGGGGGGGACCACATGTAAACAATGTTCTAGGTGAGTTAAGATCGTGTGATCATAATGAGACTAACTGTGGAAAATTTTCACACACATATTCACACACACACACACACACACACACACACACACACACACACACACACACACACACACACACACATACACACACACACACACAAAAAGAGGGGTAAAAATTATTATCATTAATCAGTCACTGATATTATCTTGTAGTTTATTTACTAGTCTATGGGTGTCTAAATCACTGGAATGGAGAGACGTATCGTCGGCAAACATTTCGCATTTACATTTAACATAAAAAGGTAAATCATTGATATAGATAGAAAACAGAAGAGGACCTAATACAGAGCCTTGTGGTACTCCGTATTTGACAGGCAAAAAGTTTGACATTTTGTTGTTAACTGTTACTGCTTGTTTTCTATTACATAGAAGACACGAGATTAATGAATTCTGGAGTTAATTTATACAGTTCTAATTTGCGCAATAGGAGAGGATGATTTATAACATCAAAAGCTTTCTCAAAGTCTATAAAAAGAATATCAGTAAATTTATTTTCATTTATACTGCATAGAAGGCTATCAACGAGCTGTATGAGGGCAGGAATGATTTTTACGGAAACCAGATTGATCTTCATTGAGTCAAATATTTTTAGCAAGGTAATAAACAGATAAAATAGAAACAGGTCGATAATTTGATGGATTTGATGATCACCAGATTTATGGAGAGGAATAACTTTAGCTTCCTTAAATTTTAAAGGAAAAGTTTGTTTCTGTATGCACAAATTGTATAAATAAGCTAGCGTGTCAGAGATCACTGGGCATGAAACGTTTAGTATTTTTACATCTAAATCGTCTAAATCACGTGCACCAGATTGTTTTAAAGATGAGAAACTTTTACTGACATCCATAACCGTCATTGGTTGGAGAGTAAAAGGAAAGCAAATATTCTTTGAATCAAGGTAATGTTTTAAGTGGCTGAGATTATTTTCACTGGACTTGTCATGTAATATGACTTTATCTTTGATGTGTGCAAAATGGTTGTTTAATTGATTTGCAGATACGTCTGTAGAATTTGCTGACTTCTTGATATCTGTTTATTATTCAACATGTTGATAGCTTTCCAGATCTGACGTGAATCCTTTGTAGAAATTAACATCTTTTGGAAAAGAGAAGAAAATGGCGGAAGAGTTCAGTCACCAGGGTTTGAGTATGGTGATCGGGGGAACAAGAAGGAAACCAAGCAAGCTTTCTGCTCATAGAGCTGTCATCAGGCTTAGAGTTAGTGGGTGACAGAGACAGATCTTATATGAGGACTGACAATAAAAAGAAGAAGAAGGAATGAACAGAGCTCAGAGACAAAAGGAAGTTAATTGGGGTTAAGCAGTGAGTAGGAATCATGAACAAGTTAAAGTGGAAAGCAAGAAGGCCTGTTCGAAAAGGAAAGAGAGAGAGAGAAAGAGAAGAAAAAAAAGGGGAGGGGGGAAAGGGGTTAGTAGAGAAGGGGGAGGGGGTGCCTGAAGCTCAGCTGCTGTCACGCTCATTCAGGCTGCGGTACGTCTCCCCAGTGTATTTCTTTGAACACAAGGTGCAAGTGATGACGTACACCACGTCTGCAGATTGACAGTTGAAGCTTGCTGGGGCCCTGAACTGGCCAGATGGACCAGCACCTGTGGTGCAGCTGTCAATGAATGGAAATGTCTTGCACTCTTTGTGAGTGCATGGGTGTGTGCCCAGGGGTTGTGCTCTCGCCTTGCAGACAGAGGCACGCACTAGATGGTCCCTCAAATTTGTGTCTCTCTTGAAGGCTATCAAGGGTGGTTTTGGGAAGGTTTCTTTCAGTTTGGGGTCAAGTTGGAGGAGGTGGAAGTTGTTGAGAAGGATGTTGCGGACAGGGAGGTTGTGAGGGTGAAAGGTGAGCACAGCCACTGTACGGTCTGCTTGATCGTCTGAACGATCAGCAGAAGTCAATGTCTGACTGCGAGGAATGGCAATGGCACGCTCCAAGGCTGTCTGGACCAATTGCTGGGGGTACTGGCGTGTCAGGAAGAAGGACTTCATCCGTTCAACCTGGTGCTGGAAGTCAGCGTCACTGCTGCACAGCCTGCGAAGTCGAAGAAACTGGGAGAAGGGAATGCTATCCTTGCATTTCCGAGGGTGGTTGGAGGTATACAAAAGGTATGAGTGAGAGTCGGCGTCCTTGTAGTAAATGCTGGTAGAAAGGCTGTTGGAGTCAGAAAGGATAGTGATCTGAAGGTCGAGAAAAGAGACTGAAGAATCTGAGATGCAGTGGGTGTATTTCAGAGCTGGATGGAAGCTGGACATAAAGTCCACGAACTGATCGAGGGAATCTTTGGAACAGGAGGCCACTCCGAGACAGTCGTCAATGAACCGCCTGCAAAAATTCGGTTTCTCACCTGTATACTGGCTCAAGGCTTGTTCTTCCACATAGCCCACAAACAGACATGCAAAGCTAGGACCTATTTTGGTCCCCATGGCCACTCCGCTCTGCTGCAGAAAGTGGTTCCCATCAAAGGCGGACGAGTTCAGGGTGAGGACCAGTTCAGTGAGGTGCAGGATGGTGGGGATGTGGAGGTTCAGGGCACTCCTTTGGAGGAAATGGCGTAGTGCCTGTAGGCCGTCATTGTGGGGGATGTTAGTATACAGAGAGACAATATCCATGGTGAACACATGCCTCTCTGTACAGTCGTCTGGAAAGGAGAGGTCCTCCAGGAGATTGAGGGCGTGCGTGGTGTCCTTCACACAAGTGGGCAGTGCTGATACGATTGGCTGAAACACACTGTCCAAAAAGTCAGAGATGAGTGCTGTGGTGCAGGAGCAGGCAGACACTATAGGGCTTCCTGGTGTGTTAGCCTTGTGGATTTTGGGCAGGTGGTAAAACAGGGGCTCTCTGGGTTCTTGGACCACAGTAAATTGAGCCTCACATGAAGATGACCTTCGTTGATAGAGGTCTTGATTGTTTTTCTAACCAAGACGTTGTCCGGTTTGGTTGTACATCTGGGGACTGGGCTGTAGAAGGCGGTGTTGGACAGCTGTGACCTGGCTTGCTGGATGTACAAGTCTCTCCGCCACACCACAATTGCTCCACCTTCATCCGCAGGCTTGATCACAATGTCCGTCTGGTCCTTCAGTTCCTGTAGGGCTGTCTGTTCTGCAGGGCTGAGGTTGGAATGGCGAAGGGGCTTAGGTTTTAACTGGCAGATCTGGTTGGTGCAGACATCAATATAGTAGTCCAGAGAGGGAAAGGCACCAGGTTTGGGAGTCTAATGGCTGGGAGGTTTGTGAAAAAGAGAAGCAATATCACTAACATCTTGGGGTGGGG
Organism: Conus canariensis; assembly: GCA_033310375.1. Classification (NCBI taxonomy): domain Eukaryota; kingdom Metazoa; phylum Mollusca; class Gastropoda; order Neogastropoda; family Conidae; genus Conus; species Conus canariensis. The sequence goes on along the minus strand of CM065741.1, from coordinate 37,937,446 downwards.
AGTCACGGACAGAGGCATTTTAAAAATGGGCTGCCAGACGCAGTCGCCGAAAAAACCGCTTGCAGAGGAACAGTGTGCTGGCCCGGTTAGTTGTTGGCTGCAGGGGCACAAATTTGAGTCCTCTTGATAACAACTGGTGTTGCCCCTCTGTCAACTCCAAGTCAGGGGGATGGTGACAACCAGATGGGGGTTCACTGCAGGGGCACTGGAAGGAGGAGGACACTTTCTGTTTGAGAGGGCCAGTAGTTTTTTCTTCTTTGTTTCAGTCATAGAGCTATATAACTTTTGGTTGGCAGACCGAATGGTAGAGACAATAAAGCTTGAGCTGTGACGATCCAGTACATGATGGAGTTGGTACTTCAAAGGGTGAAGGTGTGATTGATGGATTTCACACGACAAAGATATGCATTCTCTGTTTCTTGCATGAGCTGAAAACTGGCCGAGCGTAGGATACGTTCCATGGTAGACTTATGGGTAGAGGGGTTGAATTTCAACTGAAAACCCATAGGAAGAAGTCTTTTTCTCAGACAATACTGCGTGAAGTTGATGTGGCTGGTCAGTCTGGTCTTTTCCAGAGTGGAGCGCAGATAACTAACACCAACACAGTGAGGTATAGTTGGCAGAGTTCTCAACTGAGCCAGGGCGAAACCACAAACTTGGGAAGTGACGGGCGTGATGAAGACAAAAGCTTAACAATCAAGAGTAGATGAGGAACAGGAGAAGGAAGGTAGGTCGCAGTCAGTGTTGGGGAAGTGCGTTGTTGGCAAAAACAGGAGATTACTGCAGGATCACATTTGAAGTAATTGCGTTTAGATTTTCGTTTCATTGAGTTTACCTTATTTCTTTGTTTTCGAAATTCTTCATTTGTTCCCAAATAGCTTAAATGATTTCTTTTATTAATTTCTATATCAATTTCTTCTGTTATCCACGGTGGTTTTGTTTCTTGTTTCACTCTTTTCTTTATGAACGGAGCATGCTTGTTATATACAGAAGTAAATATATTGATCCAATATTCAGCTGCTTCATCAGGATCTCTTATTTGATATATATAATCCATCTGTGCCGTGGCAAGGTCTGAAAGGAAATCTTCTTCTTTAAAGTTTCTAAAGCTTCTATGACATATAATCTTATGCCCTACCTTTGGAATTTTAACACGGGTATTGTGCCAAGTAAGACAGACAGGATTGTGGTCACTACATCCGCATGGTGGAACACATACTTCAATAATAGGTTGTTTTGTGTTTGTGTAAATGTGATCAATTAAGGTACTTAAATGTTCAGTTACACGTGTTAGTTTGTCAATAAGTTGTTCTAGGTCGTGTAAAATGTAGTTTTGATGCCACTTGGGTTTGGGTTTCATTAAATCTATATCAAAATCTCCCCAAATGATAGTTTCAAAACTTAGTATTGTTACTTCATCCATAAGGACACTAAATTTATTTTGCCAGTCTGTAGTTTCTGATGGATTTCTGTATAAAAATCCTACGATTAGTGGTTTACTGTTTTTCATGCTGATTTCAATCCACACAGATTCAATGTCACAATTTTCAAGATTATTCTTTTTTTTTTTTGTAGTTTCACGAAGATGCAAGATACAACAGCATACCTGTGGTTTTGGGTTTATGTGGATCTGGTCGAATTATCTGGTAACCTGGCATGTTCATATCAGCATCAGTTATTTGTGAGGACAAACAGGGTTCTGCAAAACAAAATAAATGGAAATTGTTAGCACTGTTGTGAAGAATGGTTGCAATATCGTCTTTCTCAGTTGTTGCATTGTTAATGTTCAAATAGCCTCTTCGAAGCCCTTGTTGTATTGGCCATGTTTCCAATGTTAAAGACATGTTTGGGAATAACTTCAATAAGTCTAGAAAAGTTTTCTCAATTTTAGAATGTGTATATAACAAGTAAAGCAATGTATATTTAAGTTATAAAAAGCTCAAACAGCAAAAACGAAAGGACATATTGTTAGGGTAAGTGAACACCGCCTTCAGCGTTCCTCGATACACACTGCACACACTGTATCTTCTATACTGAAACAGCAATTGAGTTCAATGAAAAAAATGAAAAAGAGATTCTTCACAAAATAATCTCTAACATTCATGCACGCACTCACTCAGCTACGAAAAAAAAAATTAGTGTACCAGCAGAATAACAGAGAATTACAACAATCTTCAAACTAGAAAAAAAAATGCAATAACAAAAGCAGATGAAGTACAATAACAGAAATTATCGCAGTCCGCCAAATTCAAGATTCAAGAGTCCAAAATTAGTCACCAAGCAGAAGTCACTACAAGTTCCCATGTCCGATATCAAAAACACACATTCACCATACTAACATTCAGACTTAATATATCGCTGTCGATTGTCATGGGAAAAAACGATTTTCACTCAAAAAAAAAAAAGAAAAAAAGGCGTAGGTGCGCGCATCCGTGTACGCACACACGTATGTATACACGCACTTCCCCCTCCCACTCCCCCCTCCCTTCCCCCCCCCCCCCCCCCACACACACACACAAACGCGCGCGCGATAGCGCACATGTGAATACAAGCACTCAGTTACTGAGGTCTCTGTTGGTGGAAAAGCTGTGATGCCATGTTCATCAGCTGAAGGGCGTATTGTCCGGGTTGCGTCGGTAAACCTTCTGGACACCAGATATTGGGGAGTGGCACAGCTACACGCGGGTCATGGAATAACCGCTGATGGTTTGAGGCAGCTGTATGAGTTTGGTCATCCATGACTGAAGGTGGATACAGGGAAGAGGGGTATGGGTGTGACGTAGAGGGGTACCAAGGTCCTTGGAATGGGTAATGGGGTGGGTTGGAGCACAAAGGAAAAGGGACTCCATGGGTTTCCTGGACAGACAGATTGCCTCTGTCCTGGGGGAGTCTGTGGAAGTAAGGCTGAACGGTCTGGTCCATGGCGTCCAACTGCTGCAGTGCAGGAGCAGGACGTAACAGGAACAGGACCCTCAGGATGAACTGGATACAGCCTGTCGTTGAATGGCCCACCACCTCTCCAGGATGGCAGCAGGGGATAGTGGGCCATGGAAGTGATGGATGGGACGCCAGGAACGTTGCTACTATGACCAGAGGGTCGACTCGGTTCGGCACGAGAGTCCATCCTGCCACTATGTAGTATGTTGTGGAAGGCATCTGAAAGCTCTTCTACTTGCTGATTACTTCTGTGTTGTCCTCGAGGTGGAAAAGCCCCTTCAGAGTGTTGGCCAGAGTTGTAACAGAAGAAACGTGGCAAGTACTTCATAAAGTCAACAGCGAGCTTTGCCGTTCCCTTTAGACTAAGATGGACAGGGTCTTTGTGTAAAGCGAGTCTTGGAGCACCATGTTTTGTAATAAAAGTGTCATGATTATCAATCAAATTAATTTTAGATGTATTACAGGCTGAGTGCAAGGTTCTGTTGGAGGGGGAGATCGCATTATTTAGAACATAGCGTCCTCGTGCTGGAATGATAGAACTGAACGTGATACAAGCTGACAGAAAAGATTTTTTGTTCACAGAGTAATCAGTTCTGTCCACTGTTTAGCAGACACTGGGCTAGCCAGTTAATTGTTGACCCCAACATGAACAATCATGTGTTGGACATGGGTGAGCTTATCGGGCAATGAATGAAGCCACTGGATCATGTTCTGTACTGTCATTCCCGGAATGCACAGTTTAAACACACGCTCTTCTTCAGTTCCCAGCCGTCTCGGATCAATATACCTTAAAACAGCATGACCGATGAGGACTGAAGAAATGTTGTCAGGAATCTTAATTTCGTTAAACACCTGCAAAGGGGATCTCTGTCGTGTGGGGATCTTCAATAACAGGAGTAAATTCTCTCCTTGTTTCCGCTGGGTGGGGGTGCTGCACTTTATATTGAGTTGAAGTTGTTGAGGTAGGACCTTTGTCCATCATAAACTTAAGTTTTGACTGAAGAGTTCCTATTTGTGTTTTCAATGAATGGTTTTCTTTGCTTAGAGTTATTATCGGGCTTTCTGACCTGGAAATACGTTCCTTTACAACCTGTATTGTTTGATGACAATTTTCAGTTTTTTGGGTGATATGATGCTTAATTTAATTTTTATAGATGTTTTGACGTCTTCTAGATGGGAGATCAATATATTCTGAAAATGACTTAACTGCAATAAGGTCCTGACTGTCTTCTAGTCTTTGGAGCTTTTGATGGGTGGTTTTGTCATACAATCGTTTAGGGAAAAGTACTCGCCTTCTGTCATATTTACTTGACTTCCAGCGTCTGGCACTTTTTTTTTACTTGAAGTAATATGGTGTGTGCTTGATTCATTTCCTTCGTGGAAAAATTCACTGTAAGGAACTGAATCTTTTCGAGGTTATCAATGTCCTTTAGATGGTAAGGATCCCAGACTGAGCAACCGTATTCCAGTACTGGTCTAACGAGTGTTTTGTAGCAGTCGTCTTTAACCTTTTGGGGGCAGTCGTTGATATTCCTGTATAAGAAAGCTAAGATGTTATTTGCTTTCTTACATACTAAATTGTAATGTTCTTTCCATTTGAGACGACTATCTATAATCACGCCTAAATATTTTGCGGCATTGGTTTCTTTAAGAATAGTATTATGAATAGAATATTCTGATCTAGTTGGTGAGCGTTTATTACATATACGCAACACTTGGCACTTCTGGGGATGAAATTCCATTTTCCAAGTTCTTTCCCACTCTTGTAAAGCGTTTAGATCTTCTTGTAGAATGCGTGTATCGTTCTTGCTTCACGATTAACGATTAATCTCCAGCAATCGTTAAATCAAAATTTAAGGTCTTATATTCTCTTCTGTAAGGCTGTGAAAAAAGATAACTCATCTTTGTTAGGTCCGCATATATTACCTCAAGCAATATATCTACCCATTATGCTCTGTACCAGAATGATATAATTTTCTTTACTGTCTATAATTGACTTCTTAATTTTGAATTCAAAATCATCGATCAATAGAACGGCCACTCCTCGAGACCTTGTATTATTACTTGCAAAGATGCATTCATAGGCCCATTTGAATCCGATTTGACGTTCTACTTTGTGGATAAAATGGATATTCAGTTGAAAATAGATTGAGTAACACTTTTGTCTAAGGTAGTGAAACACATCTTCCTTTTCTGTTAATTTCCTAGACCCTGACATTTCAACGAAGAAATGTTTTCTTTAATTACGTTTTGCATCAAATGATCTCCTTTCTTAATACCACTACTCTTATGATGATTTAAAAAAAAAATTATACTTTCTACTAAACCCGAATGAATAAATTGTCACTGCCTACACATAAATCACTTTGAAAGGAACTGTTTTCACACGAAAGCTTTGCTCTCAGACAAAACATTGTTAAAGAAAAAAGAAAAAGAAAAAAATCCTGTTTAATGTAATTTCTAAAGAAAAGAAATGGATAGAATGAAATGAAAAAATAAGACAGTAAAAACAGACAGTTTCCTCTGATTCCTTTTGGCGAACAAGAAAAGCAGTGTCTTTCAGTGGGGAAAAGGAAACAGATTTACAACGCAAAGTTCAGTTCGGCACCAACTGGTGATCTCTAGACCCGGGATTTGGCAAGAAAGAACCATCGACAACCAGCTATCCAACATGCAGAGAAAAGCATTATACACTTGCCTCAGAAACACTTTTTTTTTTCTACGATCCATTAAAGTCTGGACAGTCGGATGTACGAGGAAAGCAAATCATGGCGCTGAATGTCACTGCTAACACTGTATTATTTTACACACTCCTTTGCTCTTCAGCTGTGGGCGATCGGCGGAACTCTACTTAAAAGTAATTGTTCAGCAAAGTATTCAGACGGTGGAAATACCAGGGGGGGTTATTCGCCAGTTTCTAAAGTATGAGATTTTAACGTGACTACATCTTTGTTGTTATATACATTCCCATGCAGAACTACCCCCCCCCCCCCCCCTCCCTCTTCCTCTCTCTCTCACACACACAAATGAACATAAACAAGTAAACAAATAATTAAACAGAAACTAGGAAATACAGTGCGGTAATAAATCAGTCTATAGTACACCTTTAAACTTACGCATATTGAAATCAAAGACATGATATAAGAGTCCACACACACACACACACACACGCACGCACGCACACACACACACACACACACACACAACACACAAAGAGAGAGAGAGAGAGAGAGAGAGAGAGAGAGAGAGAAGAGAGAGAGAGAGAGAGAGAGGAGAGAGAGAGAGAGAGAGAGAGAGAGGCGCAGTTGTGTAAGCTATAAATCATTATGCTCCTCCTCCCTCCCTCTCTCTGCATGTTTGTGCACGCGTGTGCATATGTGTATACGCACGCGCACATGCGTGTGTGTGTGTGTGTGTGTGTGTGTGTGTGTGTGTGTGGTGTGTGTTGCGTGCGTGCGTGCGTGCGTGCGTGCGTGGTGTGTGTGTGTGTGTGTGTGTGTGTGTGTGTGTGTGTGTGTGTGTGTGTGTGCGTGTGCGCGCATTCGCGAGCATGCACGTGTAAATATGAGTGAGTGTGTGTACGTTCGCGTGCGAGCATTTGTGCATGTATGTATGTGTGTGTGCATGTATGTGCTCGTGCGTGAGCGTCTGTGTATATATGTGCATATGTGAGTGTGTGTGCGCGCGCACGCGCGCGCGCGCGTGTGTGCGTGTGTTTGAACGTGCACGTGCGCGTGTGTACGCGCGCTCCCGTGAGTGTGTGTGTGTGTGTGTGTGTGTGTGTGTGTGTGTGTGTGTGTGTGTGTGTGTGTTGTGTCTACTAATTACATGAACCTTCTCTTTACTGAGGATTAAGTCTTTCTAGCGATTAAAAAACTTTAAAATCGTAAAGCAGCGGGCCTCGGTGGCATTATTGGTGAACTGTCCAAATACTCTTCTGCTCAAGTTGGCAGTTTTGTGTGAAATTGTTTAATGAACTGTTTGATAACGGTATGTTTCCAGACAACTGCACGCAATCAATATTTTGACCCATCTGTTAAAAAGGTAAGGCATAAATCCAAAGAATTGTAGAGACATTTCCCCTAGTAATGTCAGTAGTAATTTTTTTGGAATGACAGTAAATAATAGAATGGATTGAGGAAAACAACATTACTGGAAATCACCGAGCTGGTTAAAAAAATGTTATTCGACTGTTGACTATATGTTAACTTTGATGGCTCTTGTTTCGAAACAGTATTCCTATAATCGAAAGTTGTATGGCACTTCTATAGATTTTGAAAAAAAAAGCGTTTGTTTCCATCCAAAGAAGTCTGCTTTGGCCAGTCCTGATTAAAAATGGTATCAGGAGTAAACTGTACGGAAGAATGTATGAGGTGGTTAGAGCTGGGGTTCCTTGTGGCGCTTCACGGACAGATCATATAATTATCAACAGTGCATGTAGTACGGCCAGGTTGCAGTTCTGTTCTGTTTTCCCTCTTTGTGAATGAGTTAGCAATTGAAGTGATCAACAATGGAAGACATGTGGCTTTGGTGGATGCTTTTGAGTTGCTTTTTTTTTTTTTTTTGTTAGTCTATGATGTGGTTTTGATGTCGGAGACTGTTATTGGCTTACAAATTCAACTGAATAGTTTATACGGCGTGGCTGCTTCTCTCCAACTGAAAGTTAATTTATCTTAAAGTAACTTCATTGTATTTCGTGAGGGTAGCTATTTAAGTACAAGAGAAAGGTGGTTCTATGATAATGTCTTGGTGACTGTTGTGAATGCATGTAAGTATTTGAGTATATTCTTCGCTCTACGTCTGAGTTTTGTTAGGGCGTGCAAAGATCTTGCTAGCAGGGCCAAGAAATGCGTTGCTCTGTGTTATAGAAAAAAACAGTTGTTTATCCTCAATAATACGCCTTTGTTGTTTGTTTGATAGTCAAATCCAGGCAATTGTACAGTATAGGTCTGATTTATAGGGTCTATACAACGCTGCTGTATACTGTAAATCTGTTCACATTTTCGCTTTCAAACGTTTTTGGGTGTAGACAGATGAACGCCTAATTATCTTGTTTACGGTCGACGAATAGATTCCCGGTATATATTGTTTCAGCCGTAAAATGCATCCCCTTTCGGCTGAATATACTTCAAATGAAGGAGCATAGATTACCACGCAAAGATTATAACGTGTTACATGTCTCGATGCTAGAGAAAAAAACAATAATTAGGTTTGTAAAGTACTTAGGATGTTGGCACACGGCTTGAGTGATTTGGAACCCTTGCCTGTTTTTATTTTCTGTGGTAGTGATGTTGATGGCGAAGGTGACGTAACTATGCCGGACATGTCAGTTGCTCCGTTCGCGTCCTCCTTGGAAGTCATTTCTCTCCTATCGTTGATCATTTGTTGCTTTTGATTTTAGGGGCCACTTCCTCCTCGCGCTCGTTAGACGTTGTAATAGCAGGAGCTTTCAGAGAGCTACTCTGTATGTAGGCCTAGCTACAGATCGGCCTGCATTGTGCTGGCGGTGATATCCATTAGACAAACACCCTTGACAATCTGCACTTAATCTGATGGGTAGCAACCACTACAGATCGGCAACAGACAGTAGAATGCATCACAAACAGGAAGCATGGAGTCTATTTCGTAGAAATGCACAAAATTCATCATTACCAGGCAAGAAAGAGCAACCCATCATGCTAATTGAACTGATCCTGTATGAAAAGAGATACCCCCCCCCCCCCCAAAAAAAAAAAAAAAAAAAAAAAAAAAAAAGACCAAAGCAAAAAACAAGCCTGACTATACCGTAACAAAAATATTAAGTGTATTTAAAAGCCAAGCTCTATCTTTTCACTACTGAGGACAAATCCCAACATTTTCTAGTTGCATTAACCGGTAATAATAGAAAATCGAACAACAACTTCCCATTTACATTGAATTAATCACAAAGACCTTTGACGACAATTTCTGTCTCTGACGGATTTGCTGCCTATTTTTTTCACCATGATGCAAGATGACTGAAGGCCACAATGGAGGACAATACAACAGTTGAGCCCAAAACATGTCTCGTGTGTATTAGGTCTCCTGAACTGTCTCGTGTGTATTAGGTCTCCTGAACTTATCATGCTTAGGGATTAGGCAAGAAACTTGTCTCACAGGTATTATTCTTTCTCTGCTTACCTGGCGCAATAAGCAGGCAAGAAACTTGTCTTGCAGCTGTCAGGTGTCCTCTGCGTAGTTGGCTGAGGGATTGGGCAAGAGACTTGTTTTACATACACCAGGTGCCCACGGCTTACCTGGCCCGGGGATTAGGCAGAAACTTATCTCACAGCTACCAGGTGTCCTAAGCTTACCTGGCTCAAGGATTATGCTAGAAATTTGTCCTGCAGGCACCAGAAGTCAGCTGACCTGGCTTAATGATTAACATGTCTTGCAAGTGTCAAGAGTTCTCAGCCTATTCGGCTCTGGGATTAAGCAAGAAACTTGCTGCTCAGGATTCAGGTATATTCAGCTTGCTTGACTAGGCAAAGAACTCGTCTCGTATGTACCAGGTATCCTCGGCTTACTTGACTCAGTGATTGAAGAAGAAAGTTGTCTTATGGATATCAGGAGTATTCAGCTTACCTGGCTTAAGGATAAGGCAACAAACCTGTCACACAGGTATCATATATATTCAGCTTATCTGGCTTAGGGATTGGGCAAGAAACATGTCTCGTGAGTATTAGGGTTTTCTCAGCTTACCTGACTCAGCGAGTAGGTAAGACACCTGTCTCGCAGGTATTAGGTGTCAGTTTACCTGACTGAGGGACTGAGCAAGAAACCTGTCTGGCATATACCAGGTTCCGCAGCTTACCAGGCTCAGGGATTAGACAGAACCTTATCTCGCAGATACCAGCTGTCTTCAGCTTGCCTGTCTCAATGATTAGCAAGAAACTTGTCTCACAGGCATTAGGTGTTCTCAATTTGCCTGGCTCAAGGAAGAGACAAGAAACATGCCATGCAGGTATAAGAAGTTCGCAGCTTACCTAGCTCGGGGATTAGGCAAGAAATCTGTCTCGCATGAACTAGTATCCTGAGTTTATCTGGCTCAGGAAGAAATGTGTCTCGCACGTATCATGTGATCTCAGCTTACCCAGCACAGGGATTGGATGAAAAAGTTTTCTCTTAGGTCTCGGATGTGCAAGGAACCTATCTAGCAGGTATTGGATGTCCTCAGCTTACCTGGCTCAAGTATTAGGCAAGAGAGTTGCATGTATTAGATGTCTTCAGCTTTCCTGGCTAAGGCATTGGGCAAGAAACGTCTCTTTCAGTTGTCAGGTGTCCTCAGCTTACCTACATCAGTGATTCTTCTCACACAGGCACAGAGGAGGACAGACGTCCAGACGTTTAACATGATATGCAGCATTAAAGCAAACACTAGTTATACACTCAAGCAAACAGAAAATGACTAAGGAGAGAAAGCCATAGAGATTTATGAACTGCTCAAGTGTTCACTCTGAAATGGTTGTCTAAGATACAATGATCATGATATGTTAAATGAATGCTAGTCAAGCCTTGGTCGTTTTTTCTTTTTCTTTTGTTTTTCTTTTTTATTAGCTACCTAGTGTTTCTGTATTTGTTTTTAAATGATTGCGATTGTTGGTCAAAAATATAACAAGCACAACCTCTCGTTCATGTGATGACGTCTGAATCATCTGGATACATCACTATGGGAAGAAGAAATCGAAGTTTGGTGTCCCCCGATGGTTTCAAAAGTACTGTACATGTTCCAGCAAAAACACACATCATGACTTCGTTCAGACAAACTGTGAAACGTCAGATAAATCTCCAGGTATTTGGCTATTTCAGGTACCAGGAAAACAATGATGGTCATCATATGGAGAGGAAAGTATATCTTTGGAGTAGAATGGGGACTGACGACTCAGACTTTGCTCAGCTGTATAACGCCACAAAAATCGAGGTTTTTATGGACCCAAAATGTTGTATCAATACAACTTGCTTTAAACTTTTCTTCTCATTCTTCCCTGACAGTGAAGTGCCTGTTCTGTTATCTAATGGTCGATGGAACTGTTCTGTAAAACATTACGCCAGCTTCCGTCACCACATGGCCTGTAACCTGAAGACAGAGTGTGAGGATGGGCGGGATGAAACAGGTGCCTGTCCCTACAGCAGTCCTGATTGCCAGGGAAGATAGCAATATGCAACCGCTGCTACGCTCTTGTTGAGGATCTGCAGGGATTCTTCAGTGGTAAGCTAGACATGAACGAGAGGCTCAATGACCATTGTAATTCACTAGGAGGCAGAATAGGTTTACCACTGTGTGTCATTGATTCACTGACTGCAGTTATGAGCAAAGCACAAATAAGTCAGGGTCGGGTTGATCAAACCATTGGCGGTTTATATACTGAAGATTTATCGTTGCCACAGATGTATGTATCAAGTGTGATCAGCATAGACAAAACAGTTCTTCACCATTCTTTTGCGTATTCTGAGGGAGGATTTTTTGAATCAACGAGATGTTCGAGTGCAGTGTTTTTAGGATCGTGTGACGGACATGTTGAAATCGGTATATTACGATGGACTATTTGTGCTCGTTATGATGATTTAAGTAATGCGAAAATCATGTGCCAGTTCACAGAAAACAACACAGAGAAAGACATGAATAAGGCAATGGCCATTTATCTGGCATACACAGACTTTCTTACGAAACAAGAATATATGAAAAAATGTCATGATGGTCACGTGACACACACGTTTCTTCACTGCAGTTCCAACCGGCATAACGTTTGTGATCAACAGTCCTCGTCTCCTTGTGGTGTTTTTGATCCGTTATCATATACTGATGAGATTGATTCACAGCACTCATTCTCAATAATAAGACCGTTTGTATGTAATGATCGATTCGGGACAGTATCATACACCCTGGTGTGTGACTTCGCAGCTGATTGTCAAGACGACAGTGATGAATTTTTTTGTAAACACCCCCCTTGTGTCAACAAGTTCAGATGCACTAACGCGCAGTGTGTGTCCTTTGGTCATGTCTGTGATTATTTAATCCACTGCCATGATAAATCAGATGAACAGGATTGTTTGGTATACAGAAAGGCAGCCCATGGACTTAGAGATTTAGTTCCATCTCCTGCTCTTGTCACTTTTAACGGGATCAGAAACTTCCTCTCCTCTCCAATGAACTCCAGTGAGTCCTGTCCTGACACTCACTATCGTTGTCCAGGAGAGTTAAATGACTGTCTGCCTGTCTACACACGATGCAATGGGATGTATGACTGCACTGATCATCAGGACGAACAGTCATGTGAAGAAATGACATGTCCAGGATTCTTTCGATGTCGACTTTCGACAATATGTGTACACAACGATCACATATGTGATGACTGGCCTCACTGCCCGATGAATGATGATGAGCTGCTCTGTGATGGTAAGTGCCCACTGAACTGTCTGTGTCAAGGTCACACATTTCTGTGTCCTCTGCCTTTCTTTGCAGCTTCCTTTCCCCACCTCCGTTACTTGAATGCTGCAGGTTCTGGCATGACGCTGTCCGATGTGACCAACAACACCTTGCTTATTGGTGTAGTTTTGGCACGCTGTTTTATGACCAGTCTGTACAAAGCACAACTGAAAAATCTGTGGCTTCTAGATCTCAGTAATAATAAACTGCATCATGTCAATGTGACTGTGTTTCTTGGCTTGGGAAATTTACAAGTTCTTTCCCTGTCCAACAATCCTCTGACCTCAATCCACATCGATCCTTCATCTGTCAAGCAGCCAAGTGCACTGATGGTGCTGGATCTGTCCCTCACAGGCCTGACTGTCTTCGACCTCGCGATTCTTTCACTGTTTCCAAGCATAGAGAAACTGAATTTGACCTTCACCTCCATTCATACAGTTAGTCCTGCCCAGTCCCAGTTCACATCGCAGTTAACTGAGCTCCACATGGTTGGTAGTCCTGTGAAAACGTTTCCACCTGATATTATGAGCATTTTATCTGCTCTACGCTTCTTAACGACAGACAACTACAAATGGTGTTGCAGAAATATTCTCTCATACGACAAGATGGATTTATCGTGCATTGCCCCACAAGACGAAATTTCTTCCTGTGAAGATTTGCTGCAGTCATGGACGTATAGAGTGTTCCTCTGGCTGATTGCTGTCCTGTCAGTGACGTGTAACATCTTTTGTTGTTGTGCTCGTATGTTTTCAAAGAGCATGGCATCTGCAACTGGCTTCAGTGTGTTTGTCACTAACCTCACCATAGCTGACTTTCTGATGGGGGTCTACATTACAATGATTGGAATAGCTGATGAAAGGTACCGAGGACGATATCTGTACCATGATGACACATGGAAATACAGTGTGACCTGTAAGGCAGCTGGCTTTTTGTCTCTGCTGTCAAGTGAGGTGTCAGCTTTCATCATCTGGCTTATTACACTCGATCGCTTTCTTGTATTCCGTTTTCCATTCAGCACAGTGAGATTTGACACGGCATCGGCAGCAGTGGTTTGTGTTTTGACGTGGTTAACAGGGTGCTTGTTAGCTGTGGTGCCTCTGCTTCCAGTGTCTTTACATTGGGAATTCTACAGCCAGACTGGTATTTGCATACCTTTGCCAGTTACACGACGAGAATTCAGAGGGAAGTTTTATTCTTTTAGTGTTTTGATTGTTCTAAATTTTGTTTTATTTTTATTGGTTTCTATTGGACAAGCTTTCATTTATTGGACAATACAAGACAATACACTGAACACCGAGTCTACCAAAGTGTCACGGGATGTGACAATAGCTCGGCGGTTGATCTTCATTGCAGTAACAGATTTCTTGTGCTGGTTTCCCATTGGACTGTGTGGAATGCTGGCCCTGGCTGATACTCCCATTCCTGGAGAGGTCAATGTGGCTCTGGCCATATTTGTCTTGCCTTTAAACTCTGCTCTAAATCCTTTTATGTACACGTTGAATACTTTGGCTGAAAAAAGAAGGAAAACGGCAGAAGAAAAACTTCTGAAATGGTTAGAATCTGAGGCTGACATGATTGATGTTGCAACAGTTTACAATTGTTAATGTCGTTTATACAGCATTTAGTCCAGACCCAGTGGGTAACACTTTTATTTGTTTTATCTAAATGTTCTGATAACTTTGTGTTGTTGTTTTTTCTGGAGATATTTGTGGAATGGAACGACTGATATCTAAAAAAAAAAAAAAGGGGTCTGGCTAATAAAACTATCCCAGTGAAAACATGGTATACAATATATACATTTTTGTCAGTGTGAATCAGTGCTTTACATATAAATGCATGAAAATTGTCCTTACAAACTGTCCTCACTCTGCTTTAAATCTTTGAATGGCTTAGCTCCTTCCTGCCTTTCTGATCTCCTTCATCTCTATGTTCCTTCTAGCCAGCTACGCTCTTTTACCGACAACACTCTGCTCAAAATCCCTCGATTTCTAACTAAGCCTATGGCGATCGTTCTATTTCTTTTAGGGTCCGTGTGACGTCAACCTAAATTATGACGTCAACTTGAAATGACATAGGTAACTACATGACGAAAATGATAATATTTGACGAGAGAAGAGAGCAAGAACTAACGGCCGAGGCTTTGGTGTCCAGCCTAATTTTTTTTTAAATCGTCGTTTTCTCCGGAGTGTTACCATGTGGAGAGGCGGACTTTCAAGTCAGTAGTACGTTGATATTCACTGTGTATATGCGATACTTCTGATGACGGTACCAGCGAAATATGTACCAGGAAATTTAATTGTTATAGAAATGTTGTGAATGCTGTGTCGCCGAGAGTGAGTTAAAACTCCTGCAAGAATATTTATGTGCTCTAATTGTACCACCTCATGTGCGTCGGTGGGCTGAAGTTATTGATGTGAACATTGTAATATCAATACACGGAGAAGCTAATTAATTTTTGTTTTAGATCAACAATACGTGGAATCGAAGTTTATTGTGTTCTATGGGACTTTGCTGAAATCGTGTTCTCCGGGGATTCAATATTGGTTGCTGTGCCTTGTGAATCTACAGTTCTTCTGTGGATTACTGTGCTTTATGAATCTGCGGCTCTTCTTCTGTGGATTGCTGTGCTTTGTGAATCTGCGGTTCTTCTTCTATGGATTGCTGTGCTTTATGAATCTGCGGCTCTTCTTCTGTGGATTGCTGTGCTTTGTGAATCTGCGGTTCTTCTTCTATGGATTGCTGTGCTTTATGAATCTGCGGTTCTTCTTCTGTGGATTGCTGTGCTTTGTGAATCTGCGGTTCTTCTGCTATGGATTACTGTGCCTTGTGAATTTGCGGTTCTTCTTCTGATAGTTTGATGTGATTTATTGTGCTTGTTGTGTGGAGACCCTGTTTCTTCTTCTTCATCGCTTGTGTTTGTGAACGGCTGTGCTTATTATGTGGGGACCTTGGTTATCCTTATTTGTCTTCTTTTAGTGTTGTAGACTGTGGCTTGGGTACTGTGGAACCGAGTCTGTTGACTGAATATGTGAGACACTGTGGACGGCGCCGGCGAGATCTGTGAGTGATATCAAGATATGTACTATGATATGCTGATATCTGATGACTGAAGTTCCTATGTATTGATATCTTGATCTATATGCTATGTAGTGACATGTATTGATTTGTACCAGTTCACATGAATGTATGTTTGATGGTTCAGGCAGCATAATTATAAAGAAAAAAAATCTAACTCGTGTGTTGCCTGGCTATCCATGTGCCTGGCTATCCATAGTGGTTCTTTCTTCCCCTTCCCTTGCCCATCAAATTGATTCTGCGACTAATGTGTGTGTGTGTGTGTGTGGGGGGGGGGGGGGGGGGGGGGGGAGGGCGCATGTGTGTGTGCGCGCGCACACACGCTATTGTGTCCGTTGTTGTGCGACAGCGTGTGTGGGATCATGTCTTTGTGTGTGTGTGTGTGTGTGTGTGTGTGTGTGTGTGTCTGTGTGTGTGTGTGTGTGTGTGTGTGTGTGTGTGTGTGTGTGTGTGCACGCGCGCTCGCGTGCGCGTGTGTGTGTACATGTGTGGGTGTCAATATGCACCCTTGTTTGTAGATGAATGGTACTTATTGCAATATTTATCTTCTTATTGGTTTCATTTATGTTTTCTTTAACCTTTTATGTATTTGTAAGCGCTTAGGGCTTATGATGTAAGATTAAGCGCCATAAATAATAATAATAAATAATAATAATAATAATAATCATTATTATTATTAAAATACATCAATATCAAATGCATTGCACAATGTACACCATTCTGATGCACTCTCTCTCTCTCTCTCTCTCTCTCTCTCTCTCTCTCTCTCTCTCTCTCTCTCTCTCCGTGTGTGTGTGTGTGTGTGTGTGTGTGTGCGTGTGTGTGTGTGTGTGTGTGTGTGTGTGTGTGTGTGCGTGTGATGGACCATGAATCAAGAAATGCTTGGTTACCTGTCTGGAAATGGATGTTTCATGTAGTGGCCTTTCGATCTGGGTCTTAGACAATACAGGTTTTTGTGTAAGCAATGGTCAATACCCCACGGGAAGAAAGTGCAGGAACACGCCCCAGTTTTGTTAAAACTTCTTTCGTGAAATCTTCGGTCACATGAAAAGTTCACGTGGAATTCGTTTTATTCGTGCAATATGTGTTCGAATATGTATTTATGCACTTGTTAATGTGATCAATGTAGGCTCAAATGTGTGAATGTGCTTAGTAAGTGTAAAATTCTCCCTATCACGTTTCTTGTCATCGTGTGGTTCTCCTGTTTGAATACTACTGGATGAGGAACACCTCCTGCACAAAGTTTACTTCAGTAACACCAAGTCTACCACTGAAAAGATGCACTTAACAACATATGCAGAACAGTACAAGAGAAACTATGAAAGATGCCAGACACACAGCTGAGCAATAAAGCTGACGAGATCCATGATATGAAGAAATCTTATTATGCTGTGAAAGAAATTTATGAACTTACATCACAAGGAGCATCCCCTCTGCTCAGCGCTGATGGAAAAAATATTGATCACAGAATAGGAACAGATCTCAGAACGCAGGGCAGAACATTTCAACAGCGAACAAAAATGCCTGTCATCCATCAACGATAAAGCCATTGACCAACTCCCTCAAGGTCCCACCAACGAAAAAATTGATGAACCGCCAACCGTCTTACAGACGACACGTTTGCTGTCTAGTGGCAAAGTTCCTGGCTCAGACAACATACCAGCTCAGGTCTACAAAGAAGGTGGCAAAGTTCATTTGCTTCTTCTGATGTGGCAGCAGGAGACAATTCCTCAGGAGTTCAAATATGCATCCGTTATCCATTTGTGCAAGCGCAAAGGAAAATTATTCAGGTGTGACAGCCATTGAGTCATGTCCCTCCTTTTTACAACAGGCAAGATACTTGCCAGGATTCTGCTGAATCGCCTTATAACACACCTTGGGCAAGAGCTTTTGCCAAAGAGCCAGTGTGGCTTCAAAGAAGACAAAAGAACCATTGACATGGCATTTGCTGCTAGACAGCTCAAACAAAGATGTGAGGAACAAAATGCCGACGAGTTATCTACCTATGTCGACCACCTGAGCAAGGCCTTTAATACAATCAGTAGCGAGGTTGTGGAAGATCATAACCAAAAACGGATGCCCACCAAAATTCTTCTCTATGGTGCGACAATCCATAATGACATGCAGGCTCACATCCAGGACAACCGAGAAACTTTGAAGCCATTCCCTGTCACAAATGGCGTAAAGCAAGGCTGTATTTTGGCACCCACTCTGTTCAGCATCATGTTCTCAGAATGTTAACTGACGCCTTCAGAGAAAGAGACGAAGGCATCGACATCAGATTGAGAACAGAGGGAAAGCTGCATGACCTCAAGGGGCTCCAGGCAAAATCTAAGGTTATGACAGACATCATCAGGAACTTTTTGTTTGCTGATAACTGCACTCTCAATGCTGCCTCATAAACTGACATGCAATTCAGCATCGATAAGTTATCCTTAACATGCGCCAACTTTGGTCTCACCATACATACAAAGAAGACAGGTGTTCTGCATCAGCCCATGCCAGACAGACCATAAGCTGAATCTAACATCAACGTTAATGGTGTAAGACTCTCTGCAGTGAGTGAATTCACCTAGCCTGGCAGCACACTGTCCTAGAACGTCACCACCAAGGATGAAGTGATCTGCAAAAGTAAGTGTAATCTTTGGCAGACTATAAAAGAGGCATCAGTATAGGCACCAAGCTGAAGGTGTACAGAGCTGCTTTTCTCCCTTACTCCTCATGTGAAACGTGGACAGTGTACCAACTGCATGCCAAGAAGCTCAATCACTTCCACACAACCAACCTCAGAAAATTCTTGAACATAAAATGGCAGGAAAAAATGCCAGACACAGAGATACTTGACCAAGCAGGCCTGCCTAGCATCCACACCATCCTGATGCTGTCTCAGCTTTGATGGGTAGGTGATGTAGCTCGCATGCTAGACCACCCTCCACCCAAAACGGAGTGCGTCCCCATGCAGGTCAAAAGAAACGATTCAAAAACACTCTCAAACCATCCACTAAGGCGTTAAGCATCACCCTGACACATGGGAACAAACTGCTATGGATCTGTCTGTAAAGGCGCCAGTTGATGTGAAGAAAAGAGGACAGCTGAAGCGCAAATAAAGAGACAGACAAGGAAAGCCCGCGCCAGCAATCAAGAGGAGGTCTCTCACGATCCCTGTCCAAGCTGTCATCGCATATTCTGTCACATCGGCTTGATCAGCCACCTGCATAATACACAATCGTTTCACCTTCCTCCACACCAAGGTGACTGAAGTGGTCCTCGTCGACTCGACGAAAGAACTGGGAGTATTGTTCTTTTGATACCCTAAGACTCTTTTCTCATCTCACTCTCTGACCTTCCTTTATCATTTCCCCCTTCTACCACCCCTAAACGGTTTTCCTCCGCTGCCCTTCTTGTCTTTAACAACCCTTACCATTTAATACCCCCCTCCCCTCCATCCCTTCCTGTCCCCAGTCTTGCACAGATATGCACAACTAGCACCTTGGCTTTTCCCGTCCCGTTCCCTGCCCCATCCTCTATTCTTACATATGTTCCCATCATTCTGTCACTACATGCAACCTTAATCGGTGTATTTCGCCACATGATACAAAACTACTGTATAAAGGACTCAAGGCGCGCACGCACGCGCGCGCGCGCGCGCGCGCGCACACACACACACACACACACACACACACACGCACGCACGCTCGCACACACACACACACACACACACACACACACACACACACACACACACACGTTCAAGCGAGCGCGCGCGCGTGCCTGCACGCACACACGCGCACATGTGCCTGTATTTTCATCTAAAAAAATGGTGTAGAAAGAAAGAAAGAAAGAAGATGAAGAAGAAGAAGAAGAAGAAGAGTGGAAGTTACATTCAAGATCTTTCATATATATATATATATATATATATATATATATATATATATATATATATATTATGAACAAAACAAGGCAAAGAACAACAAGTTCCGTTTGATACCCAAATTTTCGGCACAAGGCCTTCCTCCGGGGAGTTTATTGCGACAAACTGACAAAAACGTCTCTCACACATGTTACTCTGTTCATCCGGAATTTCACTGGCGCTCTGCACGTGCAACACCCCAACCATTGAAAAAGCGATCACACCCAACCACACATTCCATACCACATCCGTGTGAGCGAACCGACATGCCCACACGCACGCACACACACACACACACACACACACACACACACACACACACACACACACACATGAGAGAGAGAGAGAGAGAGAGAGAGAGAGAGAGAGATTGAGAGAGAAGAAGAGATTGGGGGGGGGGGGGGGGGAAGAAAAGTGGTCGTGGTAGTTACATGCTTTCATATGACCCCACTCTCACTGGGGCCACAAAAATCCAGGAATTGCTCTCACCAAATCCGTAAGAGAGAGAGAGAGATAGAGAGAGGAAAAGAAAGGGGGGGGGGGGGGGGGAGAGAGAGGAAAATGGACGCAGCAGAAACAAGCCCTCCCGTGTCCCCACTCCCACTGGGGCCCCGGAAGCTCGGGACCTGCTCTCACCAGATCCGTAAGAGAGAGTGAGGGAGAGAGAGAGGAGAGAGAGGGGGGGGGGGAAGAAATGTGACCATAGTAGTAACAAGTTATCGATAGACCCCACTGTCACTGGGGCCACAGAAGTCCAGGACTCGCTCTCACCGGGTCCGTCACAGAGAGAGAGAGAAGAGAGAGAGAGAGAGAGAGAGAGAGAGAGAGGGGGGGGGGAAGAGGAAGAAGAAAGTGGAGCAGAGAGAAAGACCGAGAGAGAAAAAACAGAGAGAGAGAGAGAGAGAGAGTGTAGGGGGGGAGAGAGAGTTGTATGGGGGGGGGGGGGGGGGGAGGGTTTTTTGGGAAGTGATCGTAGTGGTTACAAGCTCTAATGAAACCCCACTCTCACTGGGGCATATATATATATATATATATATATTATATATATATATATATATATATATTCACATGCAGGCATTCATACCACTATGAACAACACACCTTCCAAAAACACACCGGAAATTTTGTTTAAAATCTTTCCTCTGTAAAATCCTAGATCAGATGAAAAATGTTAATCTCCCTCAGAAACTCAAAGACCACATCAGGTGGAACATTTCTGAACAAGGTTTTCATGGAGCCTGCTGTAAAGTGTTTATGTCTCACATCATCCAAGTCCCAACACTCTAAAAGGATGTTTCACTGTGAGTAGTACATGACATTGAATGCACCATGGAGCTTCTTCACCTTTTAAAAGATAAGAATGGGTGCAAAACGAGTGCCCTGTATGCAAATGGCACCAAACTGTTTCTTCTTTATGGCCACCTTGGGAACATGATAAAGTGAGGTTTAGACAGCGAATTTTCATAAATGAAAGGAAGGTTTGTTTTGACGTGATCAAATATGCTAGTGGCATGTCATTTCTATATTTCCTCGGTGAAATCAGTTAATTCACTGTTAGTAGGCGGCACAGTACGCTCTGCACGTAGACAAGAAGAGCATGTCTCTAGAAACTTACCAGCTCGAGTATTTGTCACAGCCACAACAAGAGCTATGTCACACAGATGAAAGGCAAGCTACGTAGCCTTGCTGCAGGCAGATGGGAATGTAATGGCTACAGGCAATGCAGAAACAACCAGGTGGCTTTAAGCTCTGATCATGT
>CM065741.1:37911320-37913820 GCA_033310375.1 Conus canariensis | reverse complement strand
CTGTTTTTTCTGTTTGAAAAAAAAAATCTAAAAAAAAAAACTATTGTTGATGTTCAGTTCAATTTTAAAACCTATATTTATCAATATATGCATAATCTTGGAAATAAAGGTCAATATTTCTAGCTATTATATACACCCATTACAAACATGCAATTCAACTTGTATCAGTGAATATATGTCAACTTGAAAGTAACATTATCCTTTCGGCCATCCCCTCTCTCTCTCTCTCTCACACACACACACACACACACACACACACACACACACACACACACAACACAACCCTAATGGTACTACCAACAACACACTTTAATTTGAATTTGCCGATAGAAATAGTAGTAGTGATTGGAAATGAAGTATTATTATAATTATAATAATTATTCACTTATTATTGTTAGGCCTACTACCATTACTGTTATCAGTAGTATTATTTTGCTTGTAGTAATTATGTTATCCTCTACGTTTCCCTTTAATTAGGCCTACGTTGCTCTACATGCAACCATAGTACATATAAAATGTAGCAACAATGAAGAAATATGTGTGTATACAACGGTGTAAATACGACCCCTTTACAAATGCTAACTAACTTTTAATTCACAAAGATTTTTGCCAACGCCTGACCTACTTCGGCTTTACAAGCACATCAGGCCAACGACGCACGCGCGCGCAGGCTATAGGTTTTGCCGGTCGCAAAGTTCTGTCAGAAAGTTTTAAACACGAACTTAATTATGGTACTCACAGAGAAGACCGAAATGCCAGCTTTTGTCACACTCTCAAGTACTCACTGCGCTATTGCTGTCGTACAGAAATTATAGTCTAAAAACCTCTGTACAGTAAATATAACTTAATGATGTTGCACCAGTCTCGAAGCGTCCAAACACACACAGCGTCTGGCAGTGCGGTGGCTGACTGGTTAGGGCCTAGCCGGGGTCAAAAGGCAAAGCGTTGAGCGAACTAAATGCAGTGGCTCTGAGTGTGCCGGCGCCGCCGTGAGACAGATATCTTAAAAAATGCATAGAAATGTGGAGTTATGCTTCAGATGGGAGTGACTAAATAAACTGCTTCACCATACTCGTCCTCCATTATGATGGTCAAAGAGAGAAATGGGTAGATGTGATTCTGTGCAGATTTTAGATGGTTGAACCAAGCCAGATGTTGATCATCTTTTTGCCCAGCTCAGTCGAACAATATTTTTCTCTCTCCAAGCTGGGGAAAAAACATCACCTGAAACATCACTAGAGCACAGCAAGATAAATCCCCAAACAGCTTTCACAGCATCTGAGGGGCAATGTCAGTGGAATAGCCTTTTGGATTGAAAACGGCCGTCGCAGTTTTTGTGCCATACCACCCAGAAATTGTTCGATCCACTCCAACTGCCAAAAAGTGCGTAATGCCATGTGTTTCCTATTGAAAGTTCTACATCTTGGGGCCATCATGCAAAGATTTCAAAAAAGCCACCTTCAAGCGACTTCTCTAAGAACAAATGTCACAAAGGCTAGTGCGGTGCCATCTTGATTACAATGAGGTCTTTTTTCTGGGGTGTACGCTGGGGGGCACAGATATGAACAAGGCATCAACTACAGCCACGGCCAAGTCTCCAACTACCACGAAAGAATGTTGTTTTTCCTGGAACTAGCATGATGTTATCGTAGGTTGTTGCCCATCTCGTTGTTATGTTGTTGCCACTCACAAATAAGACCAAAGGGAGGCAACCAGCATCACAGCAGTTACGATGCAGGATCAGTGAAAAAAAGGATTACAACCCATTGCATATGCCAGCAAGAAAATGCTTTGAGCAGAAACAATCAATCGAACAAACAGGAATGTCTAGCAGTGGCCTCAGCAAGTAAGGAGTTCTGCCCCTTGTTCTGCTTGCCCTTTTGTCTGTTAGCCCCTTTGTCTGTTTGCCCCTTTGCCTGTTTGCCCCTTTGTCTGTTTGCCCCTTTGTCTGTTTGCCCCTTTGTCTGTTTGCCCCTTTGTCTGTTTGCCCTTTGCCTGTTTGCCCTTTGTCCATTTGAGGTAAGGTCTCTTCTTGAATGTCACCATTAACCTTAACAGTTTTCAAATTGCATATACTCAGTCAGTCAACGTCTGATGTGATAAGCTCTTAAATTTGCAGAGCTACGCCCTGGCTCTCAGACACGTCAGTGGTACATCCAACGTGGAGGCAGACTAGCTTAGAAGGATGACCTACTGAACGTCAAATTAGTAGGCCGAAGCAAAATTCATGTTTTTGACATTAACTGTCAGCAAATGAGTCAAGGTACAAGACATGGCTTTAAATAAACCCTCGTTAGTCAAGAAACTACCATTAGTGGGGTGTTGGAGAGAAATTCCCAAATGAAAATTTCCTCTCAAGCACACAACACTTTTGGGTGTGTGTGTGTGGGGGGGGGGGGGGGGGGGGGCATGGAACGAGTAGGGATGTGATAAGTATCACAGCCATTTGTTGTGTCAGTCCCTTGTTGGCTCACTGTGACAGCAGCATACTTGTAGCACA
>CM065741.1:37893820-37906320 GCA_033310375.1 Conus canariensis | reverse complement strand
ACAAACACCTGACCTTGACACAGACAACCCTGAGGACAGGTGAAGTCACACACCAGTTCATCGTCCCGCTGTGGACACTGACCCCAGCCATCACACAGATGTTCTCCATGCACACAGACTCTGGAAGTTCGACATTTATAAAACCCTGGACACGTCATGGTTTCACAGTCATCTTCATCCTCTCCATCAACACAGTCAAACCATCCGTTACAACGAGTGTAGACAGGAAGACAATGCAGCCATTCAGTTTGACAACGATAATGGCTGTGAGGACATGGCTCATCAGGTGACATCCTCTGCTGTGTGAAATTACCTGCCCCATCCAGATTCACATAAAACAATTGCTTCACGTTTTCCCCATTTCCCACCACCTGGTCAAAGTAGCGTTCGCCAAGACAAGCAACTTCGTCCCAGTCATCCCCACAGTCTGAGTACTGGTTACAACGCTGCCTGGGTGACACACACTGGCCATTAGAGCACAGAAAACCAGGGCATGAAGGATGCTCACAGAACGACTCATCACTTCTGTCTGGACAATCCTCTCTGAAGTCACACACAATGGTGTAATGGACTGCAGTAATGCCATCATCACAGGTAAATATGGCGTAGGTGTAGAAGAATCTTCGTCCAAGAAGAAACATGTCAGTTTGCTGTGCCTCACCTACGTGTAAAGCGGTGCAGTGTTTTAGATGCGTTGTTCTATGACAGTCAGAATCACATGACACAAGAGTCATATGATCATCCGGGCATAGAAATAACGACTGTCGTGTATACATAGACGTTGAATTAGGTGAGTGCATGTTTGCGTATCCTGAGGAGATATGGGAACCAAATGTACCATGTGATTTTGTTTTCAGTTCACACAATGTAGATAAATTCTTCAACATGAAAGAATCAGGTACATCAATGAACGAAATTCTCATTGATGTAACGATAGCCATCGTGTCTACTATTGCTTCAAAGGGCCATAGAGGAGAGCTAAGTACAAAGTGATTCATGTAATAGATAAATGTATTGTCAGACCATCTACTAAACATTCTATACATAAATGGTTGAGACCTCCAACCCACCGTGCAACCTACGTACACATAAAAACGGTCACAATACTTGAATAAATGTAGTAAATCTGTCTGTTCCTTTCTCGTTTTGACAGATCCCAGTCTTCCACCAAATGTATGGCAATCATATTCGGAAAACGCCTCAGCTTCAAGCAGTGTGTAACACTTGTTTCGTGAAGCGACTAACCCCTGGCACTCAGCATTGCTGAAGGGGCAGTGCTCTGTTTCATCCCGTCCGTCTTCACACTGTACATTGTGATTACAGTGCAGGTGGTGCTGGAAAGTGGGATAGTAATGCACTGAACAGTTGAATAAGCCACTTGGTAGTTTGATGTTTGCAACATTGTTAAGCAACGTAGACAGATAGAGTTTAAGAGAATAATGATTTACATAACTTTTAACATGATATATTTCAATGTGGGATGCATATATAATGTCGACTGATTTAGAATTCCAGTCGATTACATGCTCAACATTGTGATTTGAGTCTGATTTTCTGTGGACATATTTGGTCATATGACGCGTTTTGCGGACATTACAAACTTGTTGTTGTTGCTGTACACTGATCATGGTGATATATTTAGCTGGCACTCGCCATTCTGTTTTAATTGAATGCCGAGTATATGCAAACAATATGAAGCCGGAATATCTTTGTATACCTTTTAGAGGAGAAGTACATGTACCTGTCATTAGTAAAACATCTACACGAGGTATATTGGTGTGCATGATAAACATTCTGTCATATACAAATAGACGATCGCCCAGGCTATGATGATTGCACTCGACAGACATAACGTTGAATCCTTGGAATAATGTAGTTACCCAGTGCCTGGAATCACACCAATAGCTGAGTCTGTAGACACGCACGCGCACACAATATCCTCGGGGTGCTCTAACATGCAGTTTACAGTAAGGAGTGAACAGGCCACATATGCCAAACACCACTCTTCGGTGTGCAATATGTGCGGGGGTGTCATACTCACAGTCTGACACATTCACCCCCGGGATAATGTTGCTTGTGTTGCTTTGATTTGTGAAATAGTCCACACCCGGACAAATGTTGCTTTTGGGTTGCCCAACAGCGGTAACCACGTCTGTTGTGCACAGTCCCCATATATCGGTCCGTCAGCGACATTCACCATTTTTTGTTGCATCGGCATGTCAATGTTGATGACAAGTCCCCCCTGTGTCAGTATGTCTGTCGTTCACAGTCCTCTGACGTGTCAGTATGTCTGTGTCGTTCACAGTCCTCTGACGTGTCACAATGTCAGTGTTGTTCACAGTCCCCTCATGTGTCAGTATGTCAGCATTGTTAACACTCACCTGATGTGTCTGCATTGTCAGTATTGTCAACAAACCTCGAGGTATGAGTATGTCCGTGCTGGTCACATTCTCATGGTGCGATATCATGACAGTGTTGCTGGCGCTCCCCTGATGACTCAGTGTGCCCACGCTGTTCACAGTCCCTTGACGTGACGCTGCTTCAGGTGAGCTAGTATGAGTGGGAATTGGTTTCGGAACGTGAAAGTTCAGAACGTCCTTGCTATTTTGCGTTCTTGATTCTTTCTTTTCCAGATTGTCAATTTGTTATGACAAGAACAATTATTGTCAATTTGTTATGCCAAGAACAATTATTCCTCTTTATAACAGTTTTGGTTTCCAATTCTGACCTCTCCTCTCCTCCAATTGTCGAAGCAAAAAGCAGAAAATAATCATAATTCATAATTTTGGAAAAAAAAGGGCTCAGACCAGAACAATGTTTTCTACCCTCCTGCCTCCCTGTCGTGTCCTGAATGAACTTCGCCAGCGCCAGGTTTGGCATCTGTTTTCTTCTCAGCAGACGGCGTTTTCATACTCCTTCCTATCCCTCCTCCTCCTCCTTTAAAAAAAAACCAACCAGCTTTCCTGAAGGAGAAGGTATGGAGGTACCAGCCATGGGTCTTTTCACTCAGTCGCGTTCATAATATTTGCATTTTGATGGAACGTGGCAAAGAGTGAGCCTTTGTGAACAGTCAAAGAGGAATTCTGTTTTGTTCGACTGGAATGATGGGAGCAAGCTAGATAACTGAGCGTTGCTTTCCGTAATGTAATAAAGCAACGAAGATTGACTTTTCATGGGACTTCAATGTGTAACATCTTGCTGTATCCTCCTTGGTGTGTTCATGGCGTGGGTAAAAATGCTGTAATTTTTTTTTTCATTTTGCTGAAGCTGTGTCTTTTCCTGCTATTTGCCTTTCGTGTGTAAGGTAGGTTTTTTTTTCCCTAATGAGGTACAGTTATAAGTAAACGGTTGAATTCGTCATTGCCCAGCTTGGATATGGACGCGAACCAAAAGTGTAAACGCCAGGCTTTTGATGGTATCCTGCCCATGGATTTTAGAGGATTTCCGCCTTCTGACCTTGGCTCATAGTGACTCCTGTCGAGTAGGGTAGTTACGGAATTCAAAGAAAACCCCGAATCATATAAAGCACTTTTTCCCAATGAAAAGCTGCTTACGTCCTTCTTAGTCTGTTCTCTTGTGGTTTATGGAAATCAGTCGTTTTGTTTAACCATGTTGAGTACATTTCGCTTGGGATTAAGAACTTTGGTTGTTTTTGTTGTGTGTGCACTCTAATTTGAAGAGTATCAGAGAAAATCACCCTTCGCGTCCTGCGTCGATTTCACTTGATGTTGAATAGCATGTTCAGAAGCATGCTTGAGTGTAACCCTGAATGACAATTATGAATAGTACTATTGTTGATATCAGTATTTCTGTCAATATCAGTATACTTATCTTTATTATTACATACTTCTTCTTCTTCTTCTTCTTCTTCTTCTTTCATAATGACAATAATAATAAGGATAAGAAGTAACTACAACAATAACAATCATCATCATCACAATAATCATTGTTTTTTCAAATTGTTGTCATTATTACCAACAGTAACACTTTCAGCATTCCTGCTATATGTTGAACAACATTCTATTTGAATTGTCTAAATTTCTATCTATTACAATATTTCATAGATTTTGTCTCTCTATACTTCATATTTCCTACATATCATTATCATCATTAAAACAGTAAGATTATATTCTCATAACTATCAGTATATTTCTTTTTACATTCTATCTTACTATCTTTCCTATTTTCTTCTTCTTCTTCTTCTCCTTATTCTGCCCTTTCTCCTCCTCCTCCTCCTCCTCCTCACAACAACAACAACAATAACAATATTTACAATAGTAGTAGTGGTAGTAGTAGTAGTAGTAGTAGAAGTAGAAGTAGTAGTAGCAGTAATGATTATGACATTATCATAATCATTATTATCATTATCATTGATACTATCATTACACATCATTATCATTGTTACTATTATTGTTGTTGTTCTAGTTCTTGTTCTTGTTGTTGTCATCGTCCTTTTTGCTACCATAACCATAGCATTGCAACATTCCGCTCATTCCTGTCCTTCCTCTCCCTCTGGCGTCATTACTACGATTGCAGTTTTCATCATTGTTGTTTGATTGTTATATAATTATACTAACATTAGTAGTAGTAGTAGTAGCAGCAGCAGCAGCAGCAGTAGTAGTAGTAGTAGTAGTAGTAGGGCTTCTGGCTGTACTGGTACTAACATTAGACTGGGTAGGGGGTCGAGACGGATAGTAGGGACACTCACTCCGTTTGTGGAACTTGCAGCCGCAGTGCCAGCAGTGAATGTCTGTGACATCAGATGCACCACCACGACCGAATGCATGACCACGTCCACGATATGGTCTGAACGTATGATTGGAACGTTGGTCAAATGAATTTCCACGTGGAATAGAAGAGGGGGTCACTTGATCAAAATGAGTTTGCTCCTGTATACGCTTTTGACCAAACTGTTGGCCACCCCTGGCGAAATTTCGCTTGGCAGAGCGGAGATGACTTTCTGGAGAAAAATTGTTGTCCTGGTGAAGTGACGCTGGCCTCAAACAAAACATGATCTGATTTCTTTGAAAACTATTTTTCCGAATGTGCAACACGATATTGATCGGCGAGTTTGCTCATGTCTTCAGCATTGTTAAAAGATCTTTCTTTCAGGAAAATGGGCAAGTCTTTTGACACACTGTGAAGGATCTGTTCACGTAATGATAAATCACGTAATTGTCAAATTCTTTGTCTGTGCCAGATAAATGAATCCAGCGATCAAATGGTGGCTGGTGAGAATTAGAAATGCCGCGAATAAGTCGCGTTTTTCTGGACGCACTGCCCGAAATTTTTCCCGAAATCCTTCGTCTGTACACTGAAATTTGAGGAGTTCCACCTTGAGATCTTCCCACGTTAAACTCGTGAGTCGCGAGGCTGTGGTACAGTGTAAGAGCACTGCCTTTAAATAGTGAGGCCGCATATTATGTCCATTTTTCTCGCGGCCAACCACAAGAAGCATGACTTTCAAAACGAAACAAAAACGAGTCTATGTCACCTCGGTAGAAAGAAACTCGTGGAGAGCGTGGCAGCAGAGAGTCCTCAGAAGAGAAGCCCCCTCAAGCAAGTGTTTCGGCCCTTATCTCCTGACACTCTAGGGGGGTTGGGCCACACCCGGTTCATGACTCCGGATGTCCCTCTGCTGCCCCTTTTTTTTTTTTTCCCATCTTGGGACGAGCCATGGCTGGGATTCGAACCCATGACCCTCTGGACATGCTCATTTTCCACTTAATGACTCGCGCTTTAACCACTGAGCCACAGGGACACCTGATATTTGTAGGGAAATTAAGCCTTATGAAGTTCACTTTTGTTCCTCCTTGACCAGATCCAGCTTGAACACCTCTCTGCCGCTTCTCCCATTGCTTTCAGGGCTCTGGTTTTTTCCTTCCCTGCAACTGAGAGCTGTTTCATGAGGCTGTATGCAGACGTTCCTACAAACCCCCTAGCTCCAATTTCTGCAGTGAGGACTTTGACCTGATAGCCTTCTCTCCTCAGGCTGTTTGCCAGATCAGCATACTTTTCAGTCTTGTAGATTTGAGCTGCCTCCATTCTGTTCTCATATGGCACCGTGAGCTCGATCATGATTAGCTGCTTGGTTGACTTAGAGTGGACTACTATGTCTGGTCTCATGCCACTCTTGCTGATGATCTCTGGGTGACTCTTCCATTCTGGGAGGTCTGCAGTGCACTCCCAGTCATCTGCCCCGTCCAGCAGACTCTGCCTGCATGTTTCGAGTGGCACTGTTGTTCTTGGCCATGATTTGCTGCCTCCTGCCGTGAAGAATGTTGCGGGTGCTTTTGGAGTCCTGATTTTCCCTTTTGTGGTGTTGGTACTAGCCCAGACTACTTGTACAATCTCTTTGAGCACTTGGTTGTGCCTCCATGTGTACCTTCCTTGAGCCAGGGCTACTTTACATGAGCTTAGGACATGCTCCACTGTTTGTTTTTCATGGCAGAGGGGGCATGCAGGATCGTCTGTTTTCCCCCACTTCACCAGGTTTGCATTTGAGGGCAGAAGGTCATATGCAGATCTGAGAATGAAGCTGATCCTGAGAGGGGCCATGTGCCAAATGTCATTCCAAGTGAGACTTCTTTGGAGTGCATTCTCCCACGTTGTCCATTGCCCTTGCTGGCTCTGCTGGACTGCTTTTTGGAGTCTTTTTTGGTCTTCTTCTTTTCTCATCTCCTGAATCATCATGTCTCTTTTGGCTTTTCCTTTGGCCTTTGACCACCATTCAGTTTTGGTCACCCCCAGTCCTTGTCTGTTGGTCTGTGTGTGTCCTGTTATTTCTCTGATCTTGAGACTTTCTTTTGCAGAATCCATCGCCTCTTGAACTTTCCATTTTCTGCCTGTCTTCAGCTGGGGCTTGATTGCTTCTACCACCTTGTCTCCTGAGTCCTCCAGCATGCTTTGAAGTCTGATCTTCCCTGCTTTGTATTCCTCCAGGATGGATTTCAGTGGTAGTTTCAGCTTTGCTTGGCGACAGTACAGCGCTATGTCAGTCAGACAGGGTGGGACACCAAGCCATTTCCTTGTGAACTTGTTGATTTTGGCTTCCATTGCCTCCACTATGCTGGTGCAGATGTCGTATATCATCAGAGGCCATAGGAGCTTTGGTATCAGCATGAACTGCAGACACCAGACCTTGTATTTGCCAGGGAGCCCACACTGGTCAATGGTCTCCAAGCCTTCCTCCGCCATCTGCTTGGTTTCTTTTGCTCTTTGTGTGTCTTTCAGCGTATCATCATACCATCTTCCAAGGCTCTTGACTGGTTCTTCTGTGACTGTTGGAATGGCCTGGTTGGCAACACTGAAGACCACAGATCCGGCCACTTTTCCTTTCCTCAGTGAGAGACTCCGTGATTTCTTTGGCTTGAACTTCATTCTGGATGAGGCAACTATGTCGTCCAGCCTCTCCAGCACATGACGTGTCTCGTCTTCTCTGGATGAAATCACTGTAGTGTCATCCATGAAGGCCTTGAGAGGAGGCATCTTGTATCCATCGCCAAGGTCTGTTTGTCTCGCGTTGTTTGTTGCTGCTTTCAAGATGAGTTCCATTGCCAGCACGAACAGTATTGGGGAAATTGCACAGCCCATTGCAATACCCACTTCCAAGTTGATCCAGTCTGTTGTGTACTCCTTGGTAGAGAACCGCATTGAGAAGCCATTGAAGTACTTCTTGAGCATGTCGCGGATGTTCTTTGGCACATGGTACATCTCAAGAGCCAACTGTATCATCTCATGGGGCACAGATCCATATGCGTTTGCCAGATCAAGCCACACTACGTCCAGGTCTCTCTTTTCTGTTTTTGCTTTTTGGATTGCGTCCCAGATCATTGTGGCGTGTTCTACACAGCCAGCCACGCCTGGGATGCCACCTTTCTGGACTGACACATCCAAGTACTTGTTTTCCATCAGGTACTTGGTCAGCCTTGCTGCCATGACAGAGAAGAAGATTTTCCCTTCGACGTTCAGTAGTGATATTGGCCTGAACTGGCTGATGTCACTTGAGTTTTGCTCTTTGGGGATGTACACACCATCTGCCGTCATCCACTGGCCGCTGATCTTCTGGTTTCTCCAAGCCGATCGCAGCAGCCTGTGGAGCCACTCCAGCACCTTGGGACATTTCTTGTAAAGCTGGTAAGGTATTCCGTTTGGCCCTGGTGATGATTTGGCTCTGGCTTTGTCGACCACCTTCTTGATTTCCGCCAACGTTGGAGGCTTGCCA
Source organism: Conus canariensis (assembly GCA_033310375.1). NCBI lineage: Eukaryota > Metazoa > Mollusca > Gastropoda > Neogastropoda > Conidae > Conus > Conus canariensis. Next base: position 37,898,096 of record CM065741.1, on the reverse strand, counting down.
TTGAACTGTTCCTCAGGGTTGGTTGGCCACACCAGACCTTGAATGTCGAGTGGTGCTTTGCTCTGTGGGTCAGAGTATGTTTTCCTCAGATGCTGCTCAAGAACTCCTTTGTCCACACTTAGGGTCCCAGATTTTGGCTGCTCAAACAGTGTTCTGGCAAACTGGAAGGGGTCTCTGAAGAAGCGCTCTTGTGTCTTCTTCTTTTTGCTCTTCCTCTTCCTCGCAGATTCCGCTTTGCTGAGGGCGCTGTGTTTTTCTTTCAGGTCTTTCCACAGTTTTTCCAAGCCTTGTTTTTCAGCTGGCAGTGCGGTCTTCATTTGCATCTTCAGGTTTTTCTTTTGGACCCTGATCTTGTCCATCTTTTCTTGGCGTCTGGATTTCTTTGGAGGTGTTTTCTCTTTGGGTAGTTTTGCTCCATAGGCGTCTCTACATGTGGCATACACAATGTCCCCATATGTGGCTAGTTTGTGTTCCAGGGTGCTTTTCCCTATCAGTGCATCGAGTCTTTGGACGATTTTTGCATCCAGTTTCTCCCAATCTTCAGTTTCGTTTGCTCGTGGCAGGTTGAGTTTCAGGCGCCTGGCATCGAGGGCCTGTGCAAATTCCTCATCCGAACCAACAGCGTGGATGTCCTTGGCACTGTGGTTTAAATCCTGGCCTTGGTCTTCCGACGTCTTATCTGCTGATGCAGTGCGCTGCTGCTCATTCAGATGAGTCTTCACACATCCCATCTTTGTTCTGTGGATCTTCATGCCACGGGTGGTAGCGAAACGCTTTCCACAGACACATGGATATTCCATTTGGTCCATGTTCATAGGTCCTCGATTCTCATCGAAAAGTGGAAGCTTAGGGACATGGTAAGTTCTGATTGAAGGGTTAGACTGGTTATCTGCACTGAAGATTTCTCCTGTCCCTGCTTGCATAGACGCTTGTTTAAGCTGAAGTTCTGTTTGCTTCTGGTCCACCTCCATATGGCGTAGCTTAATTAAGCAAATTTTGCCCTTTAATTTTCTTCAGTTCTCTTTCAACCTCTCTCTTTAGCTCAATTCGCTCTCCCTTAGCCTCTCTCTCTTCCTGGCTAGCTCTCTCAGCAGTCTCTCTCTCTCTTCCTTTTCAGCTCTTTCAGCAGCCTCTCTCTCTCTCTTCCTTTTTAGCAGCAGCCTCTCTCTCTTCCTTTTTAGCTCTTTCAGCAGCCTCTCTCTCTTCCTTTTTAGCTCTTTCAGCAGCCTCTCTCTCTTCCTTTTTAGCTCTTTCAGCAGCCTCTCTCTATCTTCCTTTTCAGCTCTTTCAGCAGCCTCTCTCTCTTCCTTTTTAGCTCTTTCAGCAGCCTCTCTCTATCTTCCTTTTCAGCTCTTTCAGCAGCCTCTCTCTCTTCCTTTTTAGCTCTTTCAGCAGCCTCTCTCTCTTCCTTTTTAGCTCTTTCAACAGCCTCTCTCTATCTTCCTTTTCAGCTCTTTCAGCAGCCTCTCTCTCTTCCTTTTTAGCTCTTTCAGCAGCCTCTCTCTCTTCCTTTTTAGCTCTTTCAGCAGCCTCTCTCTATCTTCCTTTTCAGCTCTTTCAGCAGCCTCTCTCTCTTCCTTTTTAGCTCTTTCAGCAGCCTCTCTCTATCTTCCTTTTCAGCTCTTTCAGCAGCCTCTCTCTCTTCCTTTTTAGCTCTTTCAGCAGCCTCTCTCTCTTCCTTTTTAGCTCTTTCAACAGCCTCTCTCTCTTCCTTTTTAGCTCTTTCAGCAGCCTCTCTCTCTTCCTTTTTAGCTCTTTCAGCAGCCTCTCTCTCTTCCTTTTTAGCTCTTTCAGCAGCCTCTCTCTCTTCCTTTTAGCACTTTCAACAGCCTTTTTCTCTTCCTTTCTTTTTCGTTTTTCTATTTCAGCCTGTTTCTGTTCCTCTCTTTCTCTCGTCGTAGAGGCACGCTCCTCACACTGATTCATCTGATTGATTAGGTCTTGTCCAGAAAGTCCTAGTTTTTGACCCTGTGTCAGAAAATTATCAAAGTCTGATTTAACATCAGTCATGATGACAAGAATGTATCTAGCGTTTCAACAAACCACAGCGCCCAAACCGGAGAGGGAAAAAAGGCATTAAGATTTAAAATAAAAGAACAATTTGAAATGTAAGATACAACAATAAAACAAACGGGAAATTCCAGTGCGAGTCTGAACTCAATATCATACTTATACAGCAACGTTTGACATTACAATCAATGTTATATTTCAAAAGAAAAAGAAAAAACAATCACGGGACAGAAAAGAAGTGTAGTCTACACAACTGAATGGCTTGTGCAGATGCACCCTCGCATGAAAACGTTTAATTCATTGAAGTGGGGTCCGAAAAAGAGAAAAGATAAAAACTGTGAAAACTGCTCTGAAAGAATGTACTTTAAAAGTAAGATTTCCGAATGCTGTTTAATAAAACACGGATAAAATTTGGAAAACTGTGAATACTGAGCACCGTTTTTGAAAATGGAGCAAAAATTGTGTGCCGTCAAAATCACACGAATAATTTATGCCACAATTTCAAAACTGAACTCTACAACGTTCAAAAGACAGGGAGCATCAACACAGACTAATCAGAAAAGCCCTACGTAAACTAGCGAATACGCCAACAGGTAAATGAGATAGGAGCTGATTGCTGAGCGAGGAAGAAGAAATCTAAATTGAGCAGAGGGAGAAACCAAGAGAGGTGAAGAACCGAACATAGTGAGGAAGAGTAAGAAGAGAAAGAACACCCTCAGGTAGTCCACTCATTGAATCTACCCCCGTAAAGTTAGAGACAGGGACAGTTTCAATACATCAAAAAGATGGCACAAATCAGAAGTATACAATACTAAATGCAGGAAATTATAATTACTAACAATGCTAATGAAAAAAAAAAAACAATGGGGTAACAATCGGGAGTTTTATTTATGAAGGGGTATCAAATCAATATTTTTTTTTTTCAATTTCAGAATAGGGGGACAAAACCCAATCTTTGTCCACAATAATGTTTCCCAAGTGTGTTAATTCAGATTTGTGATATCAAAATGTCAAAGTTCACTTTCAATTCTTTTTTCGAATATTTGAAATAATTTTTTGTTCCAAAAGTCGGGGTCACCACTGTCACACACCATATCTGCAACACTCGATCACACACACGGCATGTTTACTCCATACGTGCGCATCTACTCCATAGGACCCAAAGGAGACACTGGAGAAACAAGAATTCACTTTCTTTTAGCTTCCTTTTTAATGAACACAACAAAACATATCATAAGAGACTATACAAACACACAAAAGCTTTTTCGTTTGTCCATGTGGCGATCACTTTTTCCATCAACTTTGTCAGTAGCTGCATGACACCTTAGAAGCAGCTCGTTTTTTTTTTTTTTCTTTTTAATCAACAATACATCAACATTTCTCGTTTCTATTTTTTCAAACATCAAAAGTACCCTTGAAGAAAGGTTTCCTTTGTGAAAAATTCCCCCACCGGGAATTAAATTTCAAGGAGGTTGGTAGTTGACTCCAATGGTTGGACGCTGAGGTTTTCTGGAAAGAAACCCCAAGTTCTAACGTTAGTTTTGGAACTAGTAAGCTTGAATTAAGTATTTTTAAAAGAATTATACACAAGGCATAATAATATATATATACTCACGAATTCGTAGCTTTCTGCTTCCAGCACATTCCTACCTATAGCTGGGGATACAAAGTGAAATCCTCACACAGATATTAATACCAAAAAACGATTTGTATTTTTTTAAAACCAATTACACGTTTCCACATAATGTTTCTCATCACGGGATGTCGTTTTATTAGTTATGTTTTTAAAAAATTAACCACATAAGTATTTTTTCTAATCTCTTTATGCATTCATTATTCCCCAACTGGCAACTTACCCATAGGGAATCAGTATTCTAACAAACAGAATGCCTAGCGGACTTTTGTCTGCGCTACATCAAAATTGACCACTCCCTGGCCGCACGGAAAACCAGGTTTTCCGTCCACAAACCCCAAGGTTGAAAATCAACTACCAACTCGACCTAAGCCAAGCGCCCTGTCCTCTGGTCTGGCAACTCCTGGTCTGCCGTACACATCGGGAAAACACCCATCCTACCAAACAGCGAGCTTCTCACACTTATCATGTGCCTCAGGTCCAATCAACAAGAAAAGGTTAGGGTTTCAAACGCTATTTAGATATGGTCTAGCCTTCGCATCAAATGTTCAGAATTGACAACTAAACGTATCTACTGTCATGACACAGTGCTCCCGTCCCGTATTGTTAAAGGGTAACCGATATGCGACATTA
>CM065741.1:37828820-37888820 GCA_033310375.1 Conus canariensis | reverse complement strand
ACAAGCAACTGTACGTGAAACAAAAGACCTTCACGCAGTTATTTCAAATTTGTGTAAACGGATCTCTCTGCTTGAAAGTACAGTTGCCAAGCAAAACGATCTGTTGCTTAAATTTACCTGCACGGAAAAGTCAATCGAGACCAGGGCTACTGCTGTCAACGCCCAAACCCAGACAGCTTTTATGAATAATTCATAAAATTTTGGGTCTCGTAGTTATGCCGAGGCAATCAAGTTCAATCCGTCAAATACCGACGAGAAAACATCGGTGGAAGAAAAGTCAAAACAGACCGTAAAAGACATATCAATCAAAAAACAGAAAAATCAATAACGCAGTCGAGAAAAAGAAAGATGACGCAAATATCAAACGTGACGTCAAATCTCACCCCGACAAAGTTCGTCATGCCTTGGAACACGAAGAAAATAAACATAATCTTCCTAAGATCGTGATGCTGCATGACTCCATTATGAAAGGTATCAACGGGAACCGATTGGGGCGTTCCTACGGCTTCAGTGCAGATCTACACAAGACCTTTTCTATAAAGGACATTCCAGCGGCGCTTGAAGTGGCCTTGTCCTCAACAAAGGAATCAGTGGACGTGATAATTGTTCACTGTGGAGTAAATGATGTGAAGAAATCAGACCCAAAAGTGTGCAGCAAAGCTTTCGTTCAGTGCATTCATGATATTTCCAGCAAACAACCAAAGACAAAGATCGTGATAAGTAAAATCGCTCCTGTTCAGGATCCTGGTACTGAAGTTAGACGTCAGCTCTTCAATGCCCTGATCACCAATGACTTGTTCAAAATAGAGAATGAATCCTTCATAGGTCACGACAATCTTCAGATCACAACACTGAAGGACGGTCTACACCCCAACACCAGAGGAGCCAGCGTCCTAGCAGGCAACCTGGGCAGACACGTCTGGCGCTTCTTTTGGAGCAGACCCAGGAAAACAGCCAGACGACCCCTGGCCCCACCACCCATGCAGCGTTACCTGCCCCCTTCAAGACAGGCCATCTTTGCTGAAAGTCGACAGGGACGGTGGTGGAATATGTACGACTGCTTAAGAGACTGGTACTGACACAGAACAAATAAACTGTGCAGTCTTTACATTACCGTCAGCCAGATACTTTTGATGAACACCTAGTAGTGTGGACTGTTGTACGCCTATTGACAATTTTGATTTTGTTTATATCTGATATTGTTCTAAACAACCATTTGTTATTATTTTATTCTTTCCTCATCTTTCTTCTTTGCATACAGGTTTTTGTATAGTTAGTTATCTAGAAATTTATATTAGTTCAATTGGTGCTGTTTGAAGACATGCCTGATAGATCACTGTTACGGATGGTGTGCGGTGCGTGTTTTGCTGTCTGACTCTCGCTCTCAAAAGTTTGGATGCGTGTAATAATTATTCCCTACACACACCCACACCATACGTACATGGATAGCCAGGCAACACACGAGTTAGATTTTTTTTTCTTTATAATTATGCTGCCTGAACCATCAAAACATACATTCATGTGAATTGGTACAAATCAATACATGTCACTACATAGCATATAGATCAAGATATCAATACATAGGAACTTCAATCATCAGATATCGTATTTCACATCTTGATATAACTCACAGATCTCGCCGGCGCCGTCCACAGTGTCTCACATATTCAGTCAACAGACTCGGTTCCACAGTACCCAAGCCACAGTCTACAACACTAAAAGAAGGCAAAGAAGGATAACCAAGGTCCCCACATGATAAGCACAGCCGTTCACAAACACAAGCGATGAAGAAGAAGAAACGGGGTCTCCACACAACAGCACAATAAATCACGTCGAACTATCAGAAGAAGAACCGCAAATTCACAAGGCACAGTAATCCATAGCAGAAAAACCGCAGATTCACAAAGCACAGCAATCCACAGAAGAAGAACCGCAGATTCATAAAGCACAGTAATCCACAGAAGAACTGCAGATTCACAAAGCACAGCAATCCATAGAAGAAGAACCGCAGATTCATAAAGCACAGTAAACCATAGAAGAACTGCAGATTCACAAGGCACAACAATCAATACTGAATCCCCGGAGAACACGATTTCAGCAAAGTCCCATAGAACACAATAAACTTCGATTCGACGTATTGTTGATCTAAAACAAAAATTAATTAGCTTCTCCGTGTGTTGATATTACAATGTTCACATCAATAAAACTCAGCCCACCGACACACATGAGGTGGTACAATTAGAGCACATAAATATTCTTGCAGGAGTTTTAAGTCACTCTCGGCGACACAGCATTCACAACATTTTTATAACAAATAAATTTCCTGGTACATATTTCGCTGGTACCGTCATCAGAAGTATCGCACATACACAGTGAACATCGACGTACTACTGACTTGAAAGTCAGCCTCTCCACATAGTATCACTACGGAGAAAACGACGATTAAAACAAAATAAAAATTAGGCTGGACACCAAAGCCTCGGCCGTTAGTTCTTGCTCTCCTCTCTCGTCTCCTATTATTATTTTCGTCATGTAGTTACCTAGGTCATTTTAAGTTGACGTCATAATTTACGTTGACGTCACAATACTCCCCCTCCTCAAACAAAAAACAATGACCCAACTGTTTTTTGAAGAAGTATACAAACAGCAGAATACACAAACCCAGAAATCACATTCACTCGACGGAAAACGAAGCCACTCACGGCTCACAGAAAAACACAAGTTGTCGTCCCAACGAACTCTGAACCCCTTTGACATGCTAGCTCGTGGCTGACCTCACGGACAACCTCTCCATACCCACACAGGGTAGAGACCACACATATCTACTGACCACTCGGTCAGCCTCTCCATACCCCAACAGGGTAGAGACAATGGCTGGGCATGGGCTGCACCCCACACCCGGATGGCAATGCACATACAATGTCTACTGACCACTCGGTCAGCCTCTCCATACCCACACAGGGTAGAGATCACACATGTCTACTGACCACTTGGTCAGCCTCTCCATACCCCCATGGAGTTGAGACAATGGCTAAACATTCCCGCTCAATAGTATTGTACGCCTTCTCACGATTCAGCAACTTTCGACAAGCAAACACGACTGGGTGAAGAACATCATCATTCTACTGGAGCAATACAGCACCGAAACCAACAGAACTAGCATCAGTCCTGAGAACAAAAGGATTACCCAATGTAGGTAACAACACACACGTGCAGAAGACAAGATTCCTTGAATCTTCCTCAAAGCTTCAACACACTCAGGAGTCCAAGAAATAGACATGAAATCAATGTAGAAACGACACGTACAATCTTTCTTCCTGACGAACACAACTGGAGATGCATACGGACTATTCAATGGCTCAATGATACCAAGATCCAACATGATACCAATCTCTCTCTCAACAACCTCTTTTGCAGAAAAGGGGTATCATAACACTTCTTTCTAACAGGGACATCTGTTGTAAGAGGGATCTGTAGTAGTACATCACCTGAGAAAGAACCTGGTTTGGGGGTCAAAATGTCCTGAAAATCATCAAACATTACACGCAACTCCCTGGTACTTTTGTCAGACAAAGTACAATCAAACTGTACAGAAGGAGCATCTTCATCTGGCATAGAAGACGCCATCGGAACAGTTAAAGTGGGAATGGATAAAGCGTCATCACAGTCCTGGACGACACCAACAGTACAAACCACTTCACAAACAGTACAAACAGACTCCGGAGAGGGATCCACAGAAAGACCAATTCCTGGAGAACTGTCCAAAGAACCCTGTTCTTGCTCACAAGCCAAAGGTGCTATCTCTGACCCAGGCACTGAAGTACCTTGTGAAAGAACAACTGTAGGTACAACAACATCAGAAGTAGACATAGCAGACACATCAGAAGACGCTAACTGAAAGCAAGACTTCAATGACTCGTCCTTTTGTTTCTGAACAAGATCAGAACGGGAAATGTTCAGATCATCAGGGATCTGACACAAAGGCTTTTTGTCCCCAACATGCTTATCTCTAGCCCTCGTAACGGCGGCTAAAGAGAAAGGTTCAACAGATACATCACTGGACTCACCGCTTACAGAAACTCCAGGTACATTACCCACAATGAGATCTGCGACAGGGCTATCCAAGACACAACAAGTCAAATCGCCCACAAAATAAGGACAACTGACTGAAACTGTGGCCAGTGGAAACTCATCCACACACCACCAAAAGAAACACACTTCACTGTGGTTCGTAACACTTGACTGTCAGGAACTAACCCTTTGCGAACGCCACAAATGGTAGCACCAGTATCACGCAGAACAGAACTCAAAGTGCCATTCACAGAACCAGACTCCAAACGTAATTTGCCTGTGAACTCACCAGCAGCTAGACAAGCAAAAGGCGTATCAAGAACAGAGCAACAAGCACTGGACTGTTTGCTGTCAGCTGAGTTCTTGATAAAAGTAGAGTTACCAACCACAAAAGGACACGTGTCTGGGTGGCTAAGGGTGCAAATTCTACAAGGGTTTCTACCTGACTTCCATGGACATCTACAGCTACATGTCCTGTCTTTTTACACAAAAAAAAACACACAACACTTGCAAACTGATCAAAAGCACTTTCTGAAGAACTCTTAATGCCAGAGGTATGACGGGCGCCACGACCACGATAACGGCTACCGCCAGTTATTTCCACGACCAGCTGAGTGACCAAAGCTCTGACGACCACAATAACAGCTACCACCAAAGTTATTTCCACGATCAGCTGAGGAACCAGAGTAGTGGCCACTGTTTTGAAAAGTAGAGTATCTGTTTCCTCTGTCAGACTGACCACAGTACGGAGTTCTATCAGACTGACCGGGATACGGATTTCTATCAAACTGACCAGGAGTTTTGTATCCAACAGAAGCAAAAATGTTTACATCAGCTTTCCTTGAAAGCACCTTAGTGGGATGAGCATGTCTGTATGACTCTGCAAACTTGATCATTTCATCAAAAGTTTTCACATCTTTTTCACACAAATAAGTAGCCAAGTCCTTAGAGACACACTCCAAAAACTGTTCACGCAAGATAAGATCCACCAGACCTTCAAAAGACTTATCATTTTTTGACAAAGAGACCCAACGGTCAAACAAACGTCTAAGTTCAACTGCAAAGGTCTCGAAAGGTTCATCTGAGCTAGGTTTAGCCTCACGAAAACGCTTACGAAAACCATCTGGAGTACATTGAAATTTTTTCAGCAAGCTCTCTTTCAAAAGCTCGTAAGACACAACATTATTTTCAGCGAGACTGTGATAGAGAGTTAAAGCGGAACCCTCAAGTAGTGCAGACAGGTATGTGACCCACAAACTCTCAGACCATCCTAAGGAACGAGCATGGGTTTCAAAACGAAACAAGTAACTGTCTATATCATCAGTTCTTTCCTTGAAAGTGGGCAACTTAGGAAAAGTAGGACGAGGGGCGTTAAACCTGGGAAAACCAGAACCCTGACTCTCACTGTCCTGTCCTGAGACCGCACTCTGCTGAGAAGTTATTTGTAACTGTATTCTTTTAGTTTCCTCTATCTCTCTTTGCTGAATTCTGTTAGTTTCCTCTTGCATTCTTTTTGTTTCCTCTTGCATTTTTTTTGTTTCCTCTTGCATTCTTTTTGTTTCCTCTTGCTCTTGTATTTGTATTTGCATTCTTTTAGTTATCTCTTCTTCCTGTACTTTCAACTGAAATTCTTTCAATCGCATTCTTTCCTCTCTCTCCATGTCCTGGGCAATACATTTGTCAACATAGTCCAACAGAGCTGGTCCCTCCAAACCACATACTTTACCTCGTTGTAAATATTTAGCGAAAACTTTGTCCTCGTCCACAGAGAACACAACAGGACTTTCTTCCTTAGCTTTCTGTGCCATAATGAAAACATGAAATAATGTCCTGTCAAACCGGACACACACACTAGTGGATCAAATACAAACAATTGCTATTACAAGCAAAAAACTTTTGAAACCAATGTCTACTGAAATATATATATATATATATATATATATATATATATGAATTCCAAAGAAGATTTTTTTTTCAAACAAACATTAACGACAGTCACTCTTAAAAAGACTAAGTATTATCAAACCCAACCAACAAAAAGATAGAGATAAACAATGAAACAGAAATTCAGGGATATGGGGAGAAAGACAAACACAATCGGTAATCAATGCCAAAAAATCAGCAACAAGTATAAATCAAGCAATGAAATGAGAGTAATAACGAGTATAATCAATGTGTTGTTGTTGGTTTGTTTTTTGTTTTTTTCACGCACTAAGCATTCAAAATGAAACAACTAATTTTTTTTTTAACTGGTTCAGGGCAGCCACTCACACACTCACTCATTCAAGAGAAAAGAACCCTAAGAACGCTGAAGAAGCATCACAATCCCCTAGTAAAGATGGAAACAGAAATAATCAGAGAGAGATAACGGAAGGTAATGAAACCAAAGCCCACAAAGGAAGGAAGAACTAGGAACTAGGCCCTTGTATCTCCAGAAACTATACAGAAGGAGATACCCCGTTACGCTGGAGATGGGAAAGAAAGTAGACAAAAACAGTCATAAAACAAAACAATACAACACAACTCAATTGTTCAAAAGGAAAGTCTGTGAACATGACCTATCACTTCTAATTGGGCAATTATAGGTGTACAAAAACAAATCCTACCACTAAGGCTATTTTAAATTCATTAGCAAAAGAAATTTAACTACGGGGTCACCAGATGTTACGGATGGTGTGCGGTGCGTGTTTTGCTGTCTGATTCTCGCTCTCAAAAGTTTGGATGCGTGTAATAATTATTCCCTACACACACCCACACCATACGTACATGGATAGCCAAGCAACACACGAGTTAGATTTTTTTCTTTATAATTATGCTGCCTGAACCATCAAAACATATATTCATGTGAATTGGTACAAATCAATACATGTCACTACATAGCATATAGATCAAGATATCAATACATAGGAACTTCAATCATCAGATATCATATTACACATCTTGATATAACTCACCGATCTCGCCGGCGCCGTCCACAGTGTCTCACATATTCAGTCAACAGACTCGGTTCCACAGTACCCAAGCCACAGTCTACAACACTAAAAGAAGGCAAAGAAGGATAACCAAGGTCCCCACATGATAAGCACAGCCGTTCACAAACACAAGCGATGAAGAAGAAGAAACGGGGTCTCCACACAACAGCACAATAAATCACGTCGAACTATCAGAAGAAGAACCGCAAATTCACAAGGCACAGTAATCCATAGCAGAAAAACCGCAGATTCACAAAGCACAGCAATCCACAGAAGAAGAACCGCAGATTCATAAAGCACAGTAATCCACAGAAGAACTGCAGATTCACAAAGCACAGCAATCCATAGAAGAAGAACCGCAGATTCATAAAGCACAGTAAACCATAGAAGAACTGCAGATTCACAAGGCACAACAATCAATATTGAATCCCCGGAGAACACGATTTCAGCAAAGTCCCATAGAACACAATAAACTTCGATTCGACGTATTGTTGATCTAAAACAAAAATTAATTAGCTTCTCCGTTTGTTGATATTACAATGTTCACATCAATAAAACTCAGCCCACCGACGCACATGTAATTTAGAATTGTCGTAGTATGTTTACGTCAGATGCTGAAGTCGTCATAGGAGGACGCAGAGGGGCTTCTTGACTGGATACCTGCCACGGATTGTCGTCGTTATGTGTACTTCTCTTCAGAACTAGTTTTATGTGTTTTGTCTTACTTGAAGAACATTGTAACTGTATAAAAACACAATTTGGTGTCAGAAGTGGGATTTTTCTGTCAACTTTTCTTCTGATGGTGTTTATGGTTGATTTTTTTTCTTTTGAAAAGGAAAGAAAGGATTACGAACCAACACTGTTTAATTGCTTAATTACGGGGTTTACAATTTGTAGATCACGGGTTCCGAAAGTTGATGGTCGTTAGAGAAATAACGAATGTAAACAAACATGGCAGAAGATCTAGATCGAAACCAAGCGGCACCGTTAGGTCAGGCTTTTCGTGCTAATATACCCGTCCCGAACAAGCTAGACATGCATTCTCGGAATTAAGAATCTGCGTGGAGAAAGTTCAGAAGACAGTGGGACAATTACGAAGTTGCGTCACGTCTCAGTGCTGAATCTAAGCAGTATAGGTGTGCAGTCTTGCTGGCATGCATTGGCGAAGATGCTTTTGAGGCATACGAGGGTCTTCCTTTCGCTGAAGGAGAGGACAAAGGGGACATTGACGTCGTATTAGCGAAATTCCAGGATTTTTGTGTTGGAGAAACCAATAAAATCTATGAAACTTTTATGTTTAATAAAAGATGTCAAGAAGAGGGTGAAAGCATTGATGCTTATGTCACTGCCTTGCGCAAGTTAGCAAAAAACTTGTAATTTTGGACAGAACTTGGAGGACCGCATGCTGAGAGACCGCATAGAGGTGGGAGTTCGAGATGAGGCAGTAGGACAGAAACTGTTGGAAAATAAGCAGCTGACACTGAAATCATGTTTGGATGTGTGCAGAGCTCATGAGTCTTCACATCATCAAGCCAGAGTGATGGCAGGTCAGGCGACGGTTGCAGCTTTGCAGCAAAAGAAACAAAATTTCACATACACACAAAATCAAAAAGCAGAAAAGAAGTGTGGAAGATGTGGAAAAGGGCATGAAAAGACTGATTCTTGTCCGGCTAAGTTAGCTGTTTGCAGAAAGTGTTCTAAAAAGGGACATTATGCTGCGATGTGTTTCAAGGTAGTCAAAAGAAAACCAAAGCAGTCTGGAGGTTCTGTAAATCAACTTCAAGAGGAAGAAGTGTTTCTTGGAGCTGTTTCACAGACAGAGAGACAGACGGATGACTGGCATGTGCAGGTAGGATTAGAAAAGGAGAACATTCTTTTCAGAATGGACACAGGAGCAGACGTGACAGTCGTTCCCAAAGCTCTGGTGCCCAAGCATAAATATCCACTTCATGAACCATTCAAAAAGTTGTTTGGTCCTGGTCGAGTTGAACTTCAAGTTCTTGGGAAGTTCAGCGCTGAACTGACTGTTAAGGGAGAAACTTCAGTGCAGTATATTTATGTGGTGGACAAGTTAGAAGATCCTCTGCTTGGTAGGCCAGCTATTGAAGCACTCAATCTTGTGAAAAGAGTGAACGCAGTTAGTGACTGCACATTTCCAAAAGTCATATCCAAAGCTATTCCAGGGACTGGGAAAAATGAAGGAGACTTACACCATTAGGCTGAAAGAAAATGCGGCGCCTTTTGCAGTATGTGCTCCTCGACATATCCCTCTCCCTCTACAGAAGAAGGTGGAAGTAGAACTTCAGCGTTTGCAGGACTTAGATGTGATTAGGCCTGTGACAACACCAACAGATTGGTGTGCTCCGATTGTGGTTGTGCCCAAGGAAAGGAATGATGCAGTTCGTCTGTGTGTGGACTTGACAAAACTAAATGAAAGTGTACGGAGGGAAAATTTTCCTCTCCCTTCCACGGATCAACTGTTAGCCCAGCTAGAAGGAGCATCCTACTTATCAAAACTGTACTGCAACAGTGGGTTTTATCAAGTGCCACTAGACCCAGATTCTCAAGAACTAACTACATTCATAACTCAGTTTGGACGCTTCTGTTTCAAAAGACTACCATTCGGAATTTCCTCTGGCCCAGAAATTGTTCACAGAATTATGTCACAACTGTTATCTGGCATTCCAGGAGTGATCTGTGACATTGATGATGTTCTCATCTCAGGTCGTACCCAGAAAGAACATGATCGACGTTTAGAGGAAGTTTTGAACAGAATGGAAAATGCAGGTGTTACCTTGAACGACAAATGTGCCTTCAACCAGCGCAAAATCAAATTCTTGGGACACATTATCTCTGCTGATGGGATACAAATGGATCCAGCGAAAACTGAAGCTATCCAGAATTTTCCCCGTCCAAACAATGTAACGGAGCTGAGGCATTTCATGGGCATGGTGAATTATGTGAGAAAATTTTCACCAGATTTGGCTGATCACACAAGACCTCTACGTGAACTGTTGAAAAAGGATATTCAGTGGACATGGACTGAAGTACAGGAGAAGGCTTTCTCCTAACTGAAACAGCAGCTGAAGTCTTCCCCTGTACTTGCTCATTACAGTCCTGAGTTGCCTACGAAAGTGTCAGCCGACGCTTCGTCGTATGGACTGGGAGCTGTCCTTCTTCAGGAGAAGATGGGAACATGGAGACCAGTTTTCTATGCATCCAGATCCATGACTCCAACTGAACAGCGTTATGCACAGGTGGAAAAAGAGGCCCTGGCATCCATTTGGGCATGTGAAGTTTGCAGAATTCCTGCTGGGTCTACCTTCTTTCATCATCGAAACAGATCACCGCCCTTTATTGGCACTCCTCAAAACAAAGGCCCTGGATGAATTGTCTGCAAGAATACAACACTTTCGTATGCGCCTCATGCGATTTTCATACCAGGTGATCTACACTGCAGGGAAGAACTTGACTACTGCTGACGCACTGTCCAGAGCTCCAGTAGGGACTCCTGAAGCGAGTGATCTGGACATGGAAGCTAAAACAGCAGCTTTTGTTCAGTCAGTCATAGACGCTCTTCCAGCAACACCACAACGTTTGGCTGAACTGAAGGTAAAGCAAGCTAGTGATCCTGTATGCAGTACTGTGGCAAAGTACTGTAGAGAGGGGTGGCCAGAAAGAGATACTCTTCAGGGAGAACTGAGATTGTACTTCAAAGTGAGGGAGGATCTCACTGTGCATGATGGACTTTTGGTGTTTCGTTCCAGAATAGTCATTCTTGAAGACTCTAGGTTGGACATTTTAAACTGCATTCATGGAGGCCATCAAGGCATTGTGAAATGCAGAGCACTTGCTAAAGCTTCGGTGTGGTGGCCTGGACTTAGCAAGAGGATCAAGAGTCTTGTGGAAAACTGTGCGACATGTGAGAGGGAAAGGAAAAACAGATCAGAGCCTCTCATCCCCTTTGCAGTCCCAGATTTTCCATGGCAAAAACTTGGCGTTGATTTGTTTGATTGGCGTGGCAAATCTTATCTGTTGGTCATTGACTATTTTTCGAAATTTATTGAAGTTGCATATCTTCACTCATCCACTTCTTCGGAGCCAGTCATTGATCATCTCAAAAGCATATTTGCCAGACATGGAGTGCCAGAGATTGTCAAGTCAGACAATGGACCCCAGTTCTCCTCCCTTGTGTTTTCAAAATTTACCAGGGATTTTGGATTCGTTCATGAGAAAAGCAGCCCTCATTTTCCGCAAAGCAATGGGGAAGCAGAAAGGGCAGTTCAAACTGTTAAAAACCTGTTGCAGAAAGCAGATGACCCATATGTAGCTATGATGAATTACAGAGCTACTCCACTGCAATCCGGTTTCAGTCCAGCAGAGATGTTGATGGGAAGAAGACTAAAAACCAAAGTTCCTGTCATCTCAGATCTTCTAGTCCCAGACTGGCCACGATTTCCTCAGATGAAACAAGCAGAAGAAAAACAAAAGGAGAACATGTGGAAAAACTTTGACCGACGTCACAAGGCCAAACCTCTGTCAACGTTATCCTCAGGAGATCGTGTGTGGGTCAAACATCCATCAGAGACTGAGGCTGTTGTTGTCAAACCTGTTGCCCCCAGGTCATTTGAGGTACAGACGCCTACAGGTACCCAGAGAAGAAACCGGCGACACCTGAATCGGATGTTCTCAGGTGATACAAGTCCGAAATCGACCCCAAAGAAGCTGTCAATGACATTCCCTACAGTTGCAAAAAGCCAGAATCAAGATGACCAGATGGACTCTGTTCCTGAATCAGTTCCTGCTGATGATGTTGTGATTACACAGACTGAGACGCCAGAGACAGTCAACAACAATAACCCAGCTTCAGGATCCAAGAGTGGACAAGTTTACACTAGATCTGGTAGACATGTGAAAGCTCCAAAGCGCCTTGACGTGTGAAAAGAATGTTAGAAGTGGCGCTAGGTGAAAACTTCAAAGTGCCTGGAAATAGATCTGTGTGATAACACCCATTCATGAAAACAAACACACACAATACTCCCAGGGACAGAGACAAACAAATGAAATGATCATTTTGATAAAGAAAGGGGGATGTGATGTAATTTAGAATTGTCGTAGTATGTTTACGTCAGATGTTGAAGTCGTCATAGGAGGACGCAGAGGAGCTTCTTGACTGGATACCTGCCACGGATTGTCGTCGTTATGTGTACTTCTCTTCAGAGCTAGTTTTATGTGTTTTATCTTACTTGAAGACCATTGTAACTGTATAAAAACACAATTACCGACACACATGAGGTGGTACAATTAGAGCACATAAATATTCTTGCAGGAGTTTTAAGTCACTCTCGGCGACACAGCATTCACAACATTTTTATAACAAATAAATTTCCTGGTACATATTTCGCTGGTACCGTCATCAGAAGTATCGCACATACACAGTGAACATCGACGTACTACTGACTTGAAAGTCAGCCTCTCCACATAGTATCACTACGGAGAAAACGACGATTAAAACAAAATAAAAATTAGGCCGGACACCAAAGCCTCGGCCGTTAGTTTTTGCTCTCCTCTCTCGTCTCCTATTATTATTTTCGTCATGTAGTTACCTATGTCATTTTAAGTTGACGTCATAATTTACGTTGACGTCACAATCATCTGATATGATTACCATTTTACAGTGGAATGCCAGATCAATAATTACAAATGAATCGTATCTTATTCAGCATCTTGCAAAATTTAAGTATCACATTTTAATATTGCAGTCTCTAAATGTGTGCAAAACAAAATTACCCAGACTGCCTAACTGTTATTATCCACCAGTACATAGTCAAGTTTCTGATGTAAAAGAAGGAATAAGCAGTGCTATTTACATCCGGCAAGGTTTTGATTATTCTTTATGCCCATCACCAGTTTCATCAGATCAACCAGACTTGTATTCTTGCGCGGTAAGTGTTAGAATTAATAATAAGAATGTTCTAAACGTTGTCTCCGTGTATTTGCCAAAAGGACCGAATGATCGAAACACTGAATGGCTACATTCGTTTAAAAATTCTAATGAAAAATGCCTGGTTGGTGGAGACTTCAATGCCCACTCTCCATTCTGGGATAAAGACTGCTCAACTATAACCAGCATTCGCTTCCTTGAACATGTGGTGGACTCATCTTTGTGCTTGCTAAATGATGGCAGCATCACTCGAATACCTGATATTTCTACCCACAGAGCAAGTGCCATTGACTTGTCCTTGATTTCTCCACAATTAGCTTTTTACTGCAACTGGCAAACATATCAAGACACTCTTGGAAATGATCATTTTCCACTAAAGATTGAATTAAATAAAAATTCTGAAATAACAAATTTTCCAGAAGACAAAATACCCAAAGACAATTATAAATTCGCAGACTGGAAGAAATTTTCATCTCTTCTTTCTCACGTTGATGTGGATGATATTTCTGACAATAAAGATGATATAAATGTTTTATATAGTAAATTCAATGAAGTGATTCTCTCTGCCGCAAATGAAACTATTCCTAAATGTAGAATTAACAGGAATAGAAATCATGCTGGAAATGTGTGGTGGACAAAAGAGTGCGAAGAAGCCGTGAATAAAAAAAAAGAGAAATATAAAGCATACCTTAAAATTAAGTCTGAGGAAGTAAAAGAAGAAAAACATAAAATGTGGAATGATTCAAGCGCACATTCCTATAGAATAGAAAAGGCACACGAAGAAATGAAGGGAGCCAATGCATGTTCTAACAGAGTTGTAGCCAAAGCTAAATGTTTATATTGGTCATCCTTCTGTGACAAAGAGGTTTCTCTAATTTAATTCAGACTGGATCAACTTGGAAGTGGGTATTGCAATGGGCTGTGCAATTTCCCCAATACTGTTCGTGCTGGCAATGGAACTCATCTTGAAAGCAGCAACAAACAACGCGAGACAAACAGACCTTGGCGATGGATACAAGATGCCTCCTCTCAAGGCCTTCATGGATGACACTACAGTGATTTCATCCAGAGAAGACGAGACACGTCATGTGCTGGAGAGGCTGGACGACATAGTTGCCTCATCCAGAATGACGTTCAAGCCAAAGAAATCACGGAGTCTCTCACTGAGGAAAGGAAAAGTGGCCGGATCTGTGGTCTTCAGTGTTGCCAACCAGGCCATTCCAACAGTCACAGAAGAACCAGTCAAGAGCCTTGGAAGATGGTATGATGATACGCTGAAAGACACACAAAGAGCAAAAGAAACCAAGCAGATGGCGGAGGAAGGCTTGGAGACCATTGACCAGTGTGGGCTCCCTGGCAAATACAAGGTCTGGTGTCTGCAGTTCATGCTGATACCAAAGCTGCTATGGCCTCTGATGATATACGACATCTGCACCAGCATAGTGGAGGCAATGGAAGCCAAAATCAACAAGTTCACAAGGAAATGGCTTGGTGTCCCACCCTGTCTGACTGACATAGCGCTGTACTGTCGCCAAGCAAAGCTGAAACTACCCCTGAAATCCATCCTGGAGGAATACAAAGCAGGGAAGATCAGACTTCAAAGCATGCTGGAGGACTCAGGAGACAAGGTGGTAGAAGCAATTAAGCCCCAGCTGAAGACAGGCAGAAAATGGAAAGTTCAAGAGGCGATGGATTCTGCAAAAGAAAGTCTCAAGATCAGAGAAATAACAGGACACACACAGACCAACAGACAGGGACTGGGGTGACCAAAACTGAATGGTGGTCAAAGGCCAAAGGAAAAGCCAAAAGAGACATGATGATTCAGGAGATGAGAAAAGAAGAAGACCAAAAAAGACTCCAAAAAGCAGTCCAGCAGAGCCAGCAAGGGCAATGGACAACGTGGGAGAATGCACTCCAAAGAAGTCTCACTTGGAATGACATTTGGCACATGGCCCCTCTGAGGATCAGCTTCATTCTCAGATCTGCATATGACCTTCTGCCCTCAAATGCAAACCTGGTGAAGTGGGGGAAAACAGACGATCCTGCATGCCCCCTCTGCCATGAAAAACAAACAGTGGAGCATGTCCTAAGCTCATGTAAAGTAGCCCTGGCTCAAGGAAGGTACACATGGAGGCACAACCAAGTGCTCAAAGAAATTGTACAAGTAGTCTGGGCTAGTACCAACACCACAAAAGGGAAAATCAGGACTCCAAAAGCACCCGCAACATTCTTCACGGCAGGAGGCAGCAAATCATGGCCAAGAACAACAGTGCCACTCGGAACATGCAGGCAGAGTCTGCTGGACGGGGCAGATGACTGGGAGTGCACTGCAGACCTCCCAGAATGGAAGAGTCACCCAGAGATCATCAGCAAGAGTGGCATGAGACCAGACATAGTAGTCCACTCTAAGTCAACCAAGCAGCTGATCATGATCGAGCTCACGGTGCCATATGAGAACAGAATGGAGGCAGCTCAAATCTACAAGACTGAAAAGTATGCTGATCTGGCAAACAGCCTGAAGAGAGAAGGCTATCAGGTCAAAGTCCTCACTGCAGAAATTGGAGCTAGGGGGTTTGTAGGAACGTCTGCATACAGCCTCATGAAACAGCTCTCAGTTGCAGGGAAAGAAAAAACCAGAGCCCTGAAAGCAATGGCAGAAGCGGCAGAGAGGTGTTCAAGCTGGATCTGGTCAAGGAGGAACAAAAGTGAACTTCATAAGGCCTAATTTCCCTACAAATATCAGGTGTCCCTGTGGCTCAGTGGTTAAAGCGCGAGTCATTAAGTGGAAAATGAGCATGTCCAGAGGGTCATGGGTTCGAATCCCAGCCATGGCTCGTCCCAAGATGGGAAAAAAAGGGGCAGCAGAGGGACATCCGGAGTCATGAACCGGGTGTGGCCCAACCCCCCTAGAGTGTCAGGAGATAAGGGCCGAAACACTTGCTTGAAGGGGGCTTCTCTTCTGAGGACTCTCTGCTGCCACGCTCTCCACGAGTTTCTTTCTACTTATATTGGTCATCCTTCTGTGACAAAGAGGTTTCTCAGCATAAAGATTTTCAGAAAGTGTGGAAAAAATTTCGGGACACGAAACATGGGTTAAATCTTCCTTGATGTCCCATTAACTGGATAATAACAAATTTCCAACTTCAGCGGAAAAGGCAGAAGCATTTGCTGATATGTTCTCAAGGACAATGCGAATGGAAAGTCTTTCACCAGAATGTTGACAGTTTCGAGAAGAGGAAGAAAAGAAACATCCCTAGGATGAGTCACATGCAAATAGTGATCTTTTTGTCAATGCACCTTTAACAATACATGAGGTGAATGATGCTATTTTTTTTCATTAACTAACAATACATCATCTGCAGGGTTAGATGCAATTTCAAATTCTATGTTGAAACACTTACCAAATAATTTCATAAAATTTTTGCAAACAATATTTCGACAGATTCGACAGAGGGTATTATGCCAGGAATATGGAAGCAGTCAGTAATAATTCCAGTGTTAAAACAAGGTAAATCTGCAACAAATGTCAGTAGTTATCGACCAATAGCTTTAGCCTCTCATGTCTCTAAACTAATGGAAAAAATAGTTCTGAATCGATTGACATATTATTGTGATAAATTTGACGTAATACCACACAATCGAGCCGGTTTTCGAAAAGGAAGATCAGTCATCGATCATATAGTTAAAATAACCACACAAATTAAAAACCAATTTGCAAAACGAAAAAGCGTTTTGGCTACATTTTTTTATGTTAAAAGAGCTTTCGATAGTGTCTGGCATGCCAGATTGTTATTCAAATTAAGAAACATAGGTCTATCTGGCAATCTTTATTATTATATCAGAGAATTTGTTCAAGACAGAAAGCTACAAGTTAAAGTAGAAAATACGTACTTTGAATTTAAATCATTACAAATGGGAATTCCACAAGGCTCTGTGATAGCTCCAATGTTGTTTAACATTTTACTCTGTGATCTTCCAAAACATATAAGGAAAAATATCACAGCTGTGCAGTATGCTGACGATCTGCATATGGATGAATACATCAATAAGGAAAAATTGTCCTAAAAGAAACTTAATTACTACAAAAAAAAACTTTACCAAAATGAATTAGACAGTCTTGGTAGATACATGTTTGCGAATGGTCTAATGTTTTCTTGTGAGAAAACATATATGGTGTTATTTAACAATGGTGCTGATAGAAGCGATTTGCCCTCTTTTAAAATGGATGCAGTCACACTTGACTACAAACCTTTAGTGAAATTTTTAGGAGTATATTTAACATCTAAATTAACATGGAATTTTCATATTCAGTACCTTCTGAACAAGGCTAGAAAAACACTAAACTTTTTGAAAATTATCAGTAAACAAAGCTGGTGTCAGGATATAAACACTTTAAAGCATTTAGCTACATCACTGATCTGATCAAAATTATGCTATGCACAAGAGGCTTTCTTCAGTGCCCCTAAACACCTGTTACAAAAGCTGCAAAACATAGATAGTAAAGCCTATAAATTATGTCTTGGTCTTCCGTTCCATGCTTCAACTTACCGAACTTATAAGGAAATCAATATTTTACCGTTAGATGAACATAGAAATCTAACACTTGCCAAATATGTAATGAAATGTTCAACACTCACAGGTGTGAACGAAAACGAGATTGCTATAAAACCTGAATCTCATTATCCAAAAAGAGCTCAGACTATTTCATCATATTCTACCATTGGTTCTTGTACTGAAAACCTTTTGAAAGAGTCAACAGTCAGTTCTGAGACATTAGCGAAGGTGGCCTTGATTTCTCCTCCAGCTTGGGAAAGAAACAGGGCACATTTTGATCTTGATCACACTGATGTGAGCAAAACTGACCAGCCAAACATTTTATCTTATTCTGTAAAGATGCATTTACAAGAGAAATATCCTCAACATCTTAAAGTTTACACAGATGGTTCAGTATTGTCTAATAATCAGTCAGGGTCTGCTTTTGTGATACCATCACAAAAGGTTGAAAAAATATACTCCATCGGAAAAGGCAGATCGATATTTGTCGCCGAAATGATAGCTATTAATATGGCATTGTCATATTTAATTGACTTGCCACAATCAATATTTAAAGTATTATTTGTGTGGATTCAATGTCTATTCTGCAAACCATACAATTTCCAAATACCGTTTCGAACAACTTGCTTGTAAATGAAATATGTCATCTTATTCATGTCCTTATATGTAAAGGAACTGATGTCACCTTCTGTTGGATTCCATCGCATTGTGGTATTTGGGGTAATGAGCTAGCTGATATATGTGTAAAGAGATGAGCCAGAAATGAAAAGTGCGCCACGGTATTGAATATATCCTTTTCTTTACCTGAAGTCAATCAAATATTAAAGCAAACCGTCTGGTGCCGATTCAGAAAACATTACAAAAATACGTTGCTTGGTGTGGCTGATAAAAACACTCATTTGATTATGAACATGTAAACAGCATTCCTCATTTACAAGTGAAAAATATGTACCAGTACAGAAATTTCATTTCAATATTTTATAAATTAAAACTTGATGCCTTAAAAACTAAATACACAAACGAAGCAAAATGTATTTGTGGAGAACGAAGAATAACCAGCAAGCATCTGCTGTTTGACTGTTTACCTGTTCAACCTCATTTATCACCATTATCAGGCATGCCTTTGTGTGATGTCTTTTCAGATTTAAAGCTTGCCTTCAATGTTGTTTTCTCTTTAATTTGTAGTCCAGTTAAGCATTTGTTTTAAGATTATTTGCAGGTATGTTGTAGGGATGCTTAGAGGGACATATATATGCACTTAGATAACCACATTATGCATACACTTACATAGTCACAGACATTTATGCATCTCTCTCTCTTCGTCTAATATCACATATGTGAAAAGACGTAAAACTGAAGTACTACTACTACACACGCACACACATATGCATGAACGTGTTTATGTATATGTATATCCATCTGTCAATCTGTCCATCTACACAAACACACACACACGTGCGCGCACACATCAGCCATACATACATTCAAACATACATACATACATTCATACATACACGCATACATATCAATCATTTTTATTGCAAACTTTGTGATAACTACAATTATGCAACCTTGTCCATAAATGTTCAAAACACCAACAACAGACACAGTCGTGGTCCAGAAAGTATGTTTTAAAAGAGTGACATTTTTCTGTTTCATGCCCCCCCCCCCTCCCTTTCTCTCTCTCTCTCTCTCTCTCTCTCTCTCTCTCTCTCTCTCTCTCTCTCTCTCTCTCTTTCTCTCTCTTTCCCCTTATTCTTCTCTATTCATCTCGCGTTCTCATTGTCAGTGAGTCCACTTTTTTCTCTTCTTTTCTTTGCATGGATTTAGGGCTCTTGTCTGTTCGTGAGGAACTGTCGTCTCACCCAAACACGCCTTGACCCAGTCATTACTGACATACTCAAGTATTTTGCCAGTTTTTTGCTCCTATATTTGGACAAACCGAGCAGACAAAGGCCTTGAACCGCATGTTTGTGGACAATTCCTAATGACCCAATAACGATAGTGATAATTTTTAGTATCAAACCCTGCCCCACTCAATGAAAAACAAAGAGGCATGTATTTTTTAAACTTCTTCATAGCATAACTGAAGAAATGGATCAAAGGGGTTGGAAATTTCGACAATGAAAGCCTTTGAGTTGCTATGATCGATGAGACAAAGGTCAGGTTTATACAGATTTGCGTTGTTGTAAACGGGAACAATGCAGTTGTGAAACACTTCAACAAATTCAGTTACCACATGTTTTTGAAGTTCCTTTTTTGATAATGTCCACACACCTATCACGCCTCTGAGTGTACAGGCCTTTTAAGGCTGGACAACCATTCAGATCATGCGAAACTGTGCCTGTGTGAAATGCACAAAGAGAACAATGGTTTGGATAAGTGTGTGGGTAGTACGTATGACACACGGCGTTAGCTTCGAGCAGCTGGAGCCGTCCTTTTGAAACAAGTCTGGTCAGGTGGTTGTTTATGTTGGGGTTGATGAGATGGACAGCTGACTGCTTCATGTCTGCCGATGGAATGCTGTTGCACAAAAATCTTCCCTGTTGTTGAAGGCCTTGAACGTGCTGCAGATCCTTGTCCATCTCTATTCTCTTGATGGTGCTGAATAGCTGCTTGGGGTTGGTGTAGCGGAGCCGAACAATACCATCCTCTGATGCTGGAAGCACGATTCCAAATAAGTCGCCTTGCGCATCGTATTCGAGTTTCAACTCAAGACGCACGCACAATTCGTTCAGTTCTACAAACGAAGAACGGGACCAATTGATTCTGCTATTTTTCCTGAAGTGTCCTTCACTGTCTGTTGCATAGCCTCCAAAATGTTCTTCATCTTGTTCTGCTCTTGGGATTTTCCTTTTCTCCATGTGAAGATGAAAGCTGTTGCGTGCATCCAATCTGACATGCTGATCGTCACTGTTTAACACAGATAATAGAAAGGACACTCGTTTTGCGCAGTACATTGTACTGTGTTTCAGGAGTCCTAGTCCACCTTGATTTCTGGGTAAGAACATGTGAGCCCGATTAGTAAACGTGTTGAAATTGAGATGGGATTGAACAAATTCAACTATTTGATCTTCGAATGTTTTCAATTGCTTTTCCGAAAACTTCATGTTGCTGTAGTAAAAGTTCAGTTTTGATGAAGCAATCACATTCACGGCGTTGATTTTCTTGCACAACTATAGTGGAGAAAATCGAAATTTTTTTCCAACACTGCCTGGAATTCTTCAAAAATCTGTGAGATCTGGTCTTTGTCTGATGTTCCTGTCAAATTGGTCTGAAAGCCAAGGTAGGGGTATGGTCTGTCTTTTTCTAACTTTGGTAGATCTTCTCCTTGTAGAGAAATCTGGACGTTTTCTGGTCTGTCTCTAGTCGTCCAGTTATTCCCAGAGCGTTGTCCATGAGTGGTAGCGCACTTTGTGGGTTTCACTTTCATTCCCGTGTAGTTGAGGAAGATCTCTGTCTTGCTCATCATCTCTTGAAGTTTTTCTTCGCTATGAGCCCTGGCACACACATCATCCATGTAAGCTTGACATGGAGAAGGCAAGGAATGGAGAGTGAATGGTTCCTCCATCCAGCGAATCAAAGAGTCCAAAGCTTGAATGAATACTGTCGCTGACCATGGACAACCTTGAATGATGCCTCGATGTCTGGTGATCCTTGAGGTGTAGCCATCAACAGTCTGCACTTGGAACGTGGAGTCAGTGTAGATATCTCTGGTAATGTCGATAATGTGCTGTGGGTAGTCAGCACTCTCCATGGCGTCTAACATCACTCTGTGGTCAATACTCCCGTATGCGTCTCTGATGTCCACAAACGTTGTGAAGAAAGGGGTAGACATGTGTTTGAAGTTTTCGATGGCTGCTCTCAAACAAAATACATACTCCTGGAGTCCGTGTCGTGGCAGAGACCCTTTTTGTTTGGGTGGAAGTCTACCAGTGGATACAATCCGTGGAAGCAGTCGGCTTTGCACAAGTTTCATGTAGATTTTGTACAAAGACGTCAACAAGGAAACAGGCCTCCAGTCACTAGCTTCCATAATGTTTCCTCCTTTCTTGGGTATGAGCGTCACTGTGGCATGCTTCCAGTCAGATGGGATTTTCTTGTTTTTCCAACAGATGTTGAAAATAGCTGTCAAAGGAGTTATAACTTGTTGATGACGCTTTATGAAAGAGTGCTGCACGCCGTCATACCCTGGTGCTGTGTTGTTCTTCAGGGATTTCAGTACTGCTAACACGTCCTCCTCGCTGAAGGGATCCAGAGGCAGTCCATCTCGGGAGGGAGGGGGGGGGGGGGGTGGCGGTAGCGGGCCATGGTGGGAAGGGGAGGGGGTACTGCAAGATCTTTTCGCTTCTCTGCTGGAAATATTGTGTCAGAGTGTCTGATGGTATTGAACACAAACGTCGTTCTTCCACTTTGCTGTCGTTGTTGATTATTTGGATAGCACGTTTCTGATTTGCTGACCACAGTTGATTGAGGTTGTACTTTTCTATCCTTCATGCCGTATTTTCATTTTCCCTCTCGTGAGTTAGCCTGTAGTATTTGCGAAGACTGGGGAAGATGGTGTGATCACTGTAGTGAAGAGCTTTTTCGATTTTCTGCCGCAACTCGTCTTTCTCCGATTCATGCTGAATTTGTTCGGCGATTTGAATGGGAAACTTGTTGACAGCTCTCCAGATAAATCTCAGAACGCGAAGTTCTAAATCCGGAGCCTGTGACGCCTCTTCGTTTGGCGTCATCGTCATCGTAGGGTTGACGTCACGCTGCGCTTCCAGAAAGCGGAGGACGTTCTGAACTTTGCCTCGGACACGAAGCCACGGTCGAAAATCCCCGTGAGCAAACTTGACGGCATCTGCATGCTTCGTTCGGATAGACTCACGAAACAGCCGCTCGGTTCGTTCGAAGTCAGCCCACTGGGCGTCGTGGATTACTCCTTCAAAGGGCACTCTGTATCTCTATCTGTATCTGTCTGTTTACGTTGCTGCATCCAGGAATCTGGCGTCGACGCAACGGGTGGGGTGCGCAGCGAAAAATTAGTGGCATTGGGCTTTGGCCACCGCCTGCTTGAAGGCCTCAGTACTACCTGAGTGCACAATACTATTGTCCAGTTGGTTCCACCTAATAATAGTTCTTGGAAAGAATGATCGTTTATACTGCTCTGTGCTGCAGTTTGGAACTTTGTAGCACCTGTCGTTGTTGCGTGTGTTGTTCTCCACTGGGTTGTGGAGGCACCCAGGTCTCCGGGCTGGCAAACTCCAGTGGCACTGTGTGTTGACCCGTAGGCAGGGGCTGTTCTTGATCGTTGATTGGGTCCACCACACGCCGAATCACTCCACTCCGGAGCGCAGCTCTGACTGAAGCTTTTGCTTCAGCAATCAATGGCCAGGCGCCTTGCATTGCTGGACTGACTGTGTTTTCGAGGACAGTGACCACGGATGGACGGCAGACAGCAAATTCAAGCAGAGCGACGTGAAGGCACAGCCGCTCTGGTCGCCATTGTCTGACGTCACATACATACAAGCATACATACATACATACATACATATATGTACGTGTATGCAGGCATTAATATTCAAATCTATCTAGCTATCTATTGTGTGCATGTATGTATATATGTGTATGTGTATAGCCCTGTTTGAAATGCCCTTTCATACAAGACCGTGCCAATGTTATCTCCTTTTACTCTCGTTTTGTTCAGTGTTTGTGTGGCAATGTTCAACGTCTAAAGGTTAAACCAGTCCTGGTCAAATTACTGGTAACGTGTTTAACTGCGTTAAAGTTTTTTGTTGTTGCCTTTTTTGGATTGTAGATCCATTCAAACTAGAATAAAGACAAAACACGACGCGTTTCGACCTCTTTGGCTTTCTTCAAGCCAGATAAACAACATTGAGGACAATGGAAACGAAGAACGAACAATCACTTAACTTCTCAAATTGGGCGATAAAATGCACGTTGAAATTGTGAAAAAAAGAATTGTTTGAATCTGCGCTTGCAGTCTCCTCACTTTGGTCTGCGACAGGTTTAGCTGCCACTAACAATGCTATAGTCGCTTTGGAGTGAGTGAGTGAGCGAGTTCATTAATTTAGAGTCTGTTCACACTTGGTGATATTAGACTTAAAAAAAGGGAAGCAAGGAGAAGGGGAGCGTTTATAAAAATCTATTAATTTGATGCATGGAAAACACTTTTGCTATTTGCACGATTTCTGGTTTGTGGGTTATTGTCTTGAAAGAATCGTGTATAGTCACATCCACGTTCGATTCTTTATACAATGAAGTTAATATTGAACAATGAAAAAGAATATGGTCCATTGATAGAAGATTTGAACAACCACATGCTACACTTTGGGAAAACTTGGTTTTCCACGAATTGAGTCGAAGCTTGTATATTAAAGATGACAAATATCGTGGACATGATAAGATTTCATACTTCTCTGGAAGGTGTTCACTGTTCACGCATTTTTCTAATAGCGAATTAATTTCTTGAACGTCAAGTTTTAAATTACTCTCAGGTGTTTTTCTTAACGCACCATCTCTAGCTAATTTATCTGCTGTTTCATTACCAGATATGCCACAGTGTGATGGAATCCAGAAAAAAGATACCCCAATTCCTTTCAACATAATAACATGTATGTAATGTCTTATTTCAAAAAGTAAATCTTTTCTTATTTTTGATTCCCAATTTTGCAAACTATATAGAACTGACTTGGAATCAACGCAAAAAAGTATATTATAGACAGCAGTGTTATCGTCACACTTAAAAATCAACACCATAAGAATAGCGTACAGTTCTGCCGTAAATATGGAGAACCCTTTCCCTAGAGAAAAGGATCTACGAAACTTCAGCAATGGAATCACAAAACCGGATCCTGCACATGAGTCTAACATCGAACCATCTGTAAAAATCTTCAGATGATATGGATAAACGGTTTCAAGGTGTTCTTTTGCTTCACATGACAGAATATCAATGTTATCAACCTTCTTCATGTCAGTGTAATCTATATCGAATTTAGCTTGGATATGCTCCCAATGAGGTATGTTTGAAACTATTGGCACGTCTGAAATACTTTCAATATCAATGTTACACTTTTCAAATATTTCATTTGTATAAACCCTAATAGGCTGGAGAGAGGTAAGGTGTTGAGCTCTTTTAGGATAGTCCTTTTCAGAATTTACTAATATATCAGGTTTGACAGAATTTGAAACATGTAGGCTTCTGGCAACATATTTAGCCGTTGCCAGTTTTCGTTCATCAGACAATGGTAATAAGTTCGCTTCTTTATAAGTATTTAACGAATTCGTGTGTACGAGGACACCAAGTGCTACCTTAACAGTTTTACTGTCTATTGACTGTAATTTCTTCAACAGGGTTTCTGGGGCATTGAAATAAGCCTCTTGCCCGTAAATAAGCTTTGATCGAACTAAGCTAGTAGCTAAATGTAATAGAGTTTTGGCATCTTGACCCCATGGGTGTGCACTGATTATTTTTTTAGTAGATTTAGACTTTGCCTTGCGTCATTTACCAATTTCTCAACGTACAACCGCCAGTTTAATTTACAAGTTAAGGTCAAACCCAGAAAATTTACATTTTGTGAATGTTCTAATATTTTGTCATTTAATACTAGCTGAGGCAAATGCTTAGGATTTTCCCGTTACTGAAAAGAACTAATTGTGTTTTTTCTCCAGACAATGAAAGCCCGTTGTCAGTCATATATTTGTTGATTTTATCTATTTCCAGCTGATATATTTTTTGAACATAATTTATTGCCCTCTTTTTTGTGTGCTTTCTAATACTGGTATTCAACCAAATGGCTAGATCATCAGCATATTGCACTAAATGTATGTTATTGGATATGATCTTGGGAAGGTCGTGAATAAGTATATTGAATAAGATGGGTGCTATGACGGAACCTTGTGGAATTCCTATGTTAATGTCTTCAAAAGAAGAATAGACTTTCCCTATTTTTGTGCAAATAGATCCTCCACTTAAGAAACATTTTATATACTAATATAATGTTTTTTCTCCAGACAATGAAAGCCCGTTGCCAGTCATATATTTGTTGATTTTTTCTATTTCCAGCTGATATATTTTTTGAACATAATTTATTGCCCTCTTTTTTGTGTGCTTTCTAATACTGGTATTCAACCAAATGGCTAGATCATCAGCATATTGCACTAAATGTATGTTATTGGATATGATCTTGGGAAGGTCGTGAATAAGTATATTGAATAAGATGGGTGCTATGACGGAACCTTGTGGAATTCCTATGTTAATGTCTTTAAAAGAAGAATAGACTTTCCCTATTTTTGTGCAAATAGATCCTCCACTTAAGAAACATTTTATATACTAACATAGTATTCCACTTAACTTGTAAAGCAGACGTGCATGCCAAACACTGTCATACGCTTTTTCATGTCGAAAAAAGTAGCTAATGTGCTTTTTCGTCGCGCAAATTGTTTTTTAATGTGTGTTGTAACCTTTACAAGATGATCTATCGTGCACCTACCTTTTCGAAAACCTGCTTGGTTTTTGGGATTATGTTCCGTTTTTCGCAATAATGCACAAGACGCTTTTCAATAATTTTTTCTAACAGTTTCCCAGCATGCGAGGTTAGAGCTATTGGTCTATAACTTTCAACCGAAGACCTAGGTTTACCTTTTTTTAGGTGTAGGTATCACAACTGTCCTCTTCCAGATGCTTGGCAGAGTTTCATTTTGCCAGCATTTTTGGTAAAATGAGTGAAATAACACCTTCCAGGTCTCGGGCAAGTGGGTTAACAACTGGTATGAGATACCATCAAAACCAACGGCCGTTTTGTTGGAAGAGAAGGATACCAGAGTTTCACACAATTCTTCATAAGAGTTAGGAGAATTTAAATAGTGTTGCTGGTCTGGAACAGGATCTTCATACATGGATTGTTTCTCTTCCTTTTTTCTGTAAGACTGGATGTCTGAACTTAGATTAGACAACAAATTATTTTCCGAGAATACCTTTACAAACGCATCTGCTTTGTCCATGGATGTTGGTACAACATTGTTTTCTAGTTTAATGGGAAATGACGGCAGTATTAAATCTATTCTTCATTCCTTTGACTTTTTTTCCACACCTTATGTATATCTTTTGAATCCGAAATTTCATATAAACAAAAACTGGAACAATAGACCCGTTTAGCTTTGGCAATCACCCTGTTGGAGTTGTTTTTAGCATGTTTCATTTCTATGAAATTTTCATCTCCTCGGTCCCTTAGCCATAATCTTGTTGACTACACTATATACCACCTGTTACAGCAGATAATGTTACATTTCAGTATATATTATTGACTTCAGACTTCAGAGAACTTTATTATCTCTCGTTAAAAGAGAAATTACATTCGTGACCGCTGCCCTAAAAGTTAAGACATACATATTTATAGTTACAAACTTGACACTGAAAATTAAAATTACTTTCAAACAATAAAACATGCGTGTATCACCAAAATGGGAATTTCATTCTTTCTTCTTTTTTTTAGTGGAAATTAAGCATGCACTCAGCCACACATAATTATATATACATACATGCGTGCCCGCACGCAAGAGAGAGAGAGAGAGAGAGAGAGAGAGAGAGAGAGAGAGAGGTGATTTATCATTAAAAATCATTAAGATAAGATATATTCCAGACATTTCTATTCCTCAGTGCTCTAGGACATGCACACATAACACACACACACTCCAGCATCTATACTTTCCTGCTTGCTCACAGACATACACACACGCGCACATGCTTATTATATCACAGGTGATCCACCATCTCTTCTGAATAATATCAGACTGATCTGAAGTCTGATATTATTGCCAGCGACGATGTCCACCAGAAGAGCCCATATAAGAAACCAATTACACCTGCAACTGCGTATGCCAGAAGTGTTGAAAAAATCAGCTGTATTGGCTACAACATATGCTTTCAAAACTACGTGCTGCAAGAGGTGTGTGTGTGTGTGTGTGTGTGTGTTTAAAAACGACAGTACTAGCACAAAAATGGGGGGTTGGGATGATGGAAACTGAGTCAATCACAGGAAGATACCGACTGGACAATTAATCAAACACTCCGAAAAAATGCAGAGAAGTGAATAACTGTTCAAACGTTTTCAAAGAAATGGAAGACTCGGATAAAAACTGATGTCCCACTCTTAGAGAAATTAGTTCTTTGACTTTGGAGCAATGAACAAGTAAATGACTAATCGTTATTTGTTTTCCACACATGCACTGGATATTTTTGCTGTATTTTGTGCGGAGAGTATTTAAACGAAACCTATACATCAGGCTGGAAACTGACCTCGAGTAAGTTCCGGACAAGAACACTAAAAGAGGTTTAATATTTCCTCTGTTCTTAGCATTTATACAGTGCTGACTGTAGTGACACTTTAGATTTTTAAGTTTCTCGTCAAACATTTTGTATGACACATTTACTAAACCTGTCAAACAAAAACACTCTGGCACAACACGATTCGAAAAACAAAAAGAACGTGAGAATATGCCTGAAGTTTTGATTCTGCATGACTCGGTGCTGAGTCGCGTACATGGGGACAGATTGGGGAGGTCGTACCATTTCAAAACCCCCATGAAAAAGATCTCTACTCTAACCGACGTGCAGAACTCCCTGAAAGCTGTTAGCTCCGACTCAAGAAATATATATGTTGTTGTCATAGACTCTGGAATCAACGACTTGAAATCTAAGAATAGTATCGAATTAAGCAAGTCATTTGCTACTATTTTGAAGGAAGCTGCCAAGAAAAAAACAAAAACGCAGTTTGTAGTAAGCAATGTCACCTCTGTCAAAGACCAGACGCTGGAGGCAAAGAGAAATTTATTTAATGTTGCCACCACGTCCGAACTGTTGGAGGTACGCAACATCTTTATCATTAAACATGACAACGTGAAGAAACACCATCTCAGGGACTGCATTCACCCCACTTCAAGAGGCACCAGCATACTGGCTGGTAACATTGGACGTCGTGTCCGAGACCTGGTGTGGGAAACCCCGAAACGGCCTGCACGTCAGCCCAGATTCCACCGACCCCAGTCCTACCCTGGCCCTCAACACCACACCTGGCATAACCGCTTCCATGCTTTGAGTGACTGAGACATGTTTCACCAACACTTGTGATAACTTTTCTCACAGAGATCAAGATTCATTGACATTTACGAGCTGAGCATTTTCTATTGTTCTTCGCCATTGATGACTTTATGTCTACCAGACATCTAAGTATATTTAGTATAAACAGAATTTGTTGATTTAAGCTATTAACACACATAGAATTTTTTTTTGTTATTATTTTTCATTAGTATTCCCCGAAGATGGAGTATGGCTGCCTTAATGGCGGGATAAAAATCGGTCATACACTCAAAACTCCACTGCCTGTCTATACAGGCAGTGTCCGCAGGAGTATCAGCCTGCATATGCAGAAAGAAAGAAAGAAAGTTTTTTTTTTATTAGTATTATTATTATTTCTTTTTTTTTTTTTTTTTACATACTTTTCTACTTTTCTTCTCATGCACCTTCCTTTCTTCACTTTTTCTTTATAATTGTACTCGGCTGAGATTACCTTGATTTATCATTTAACATTTAACATAATATGATTGGTTACCAATAATGTGTAGAACTAATGAAAACATTTTTGATATCTTCCAGTGGAATTGTCGATCTATTGTTAAAGATTTAGACTGTTTAGTTCAAGATCTTGCACAACACGATCACAAGATTCTGTCTTTTCAGTCCTTGAATGTTAAAAAAAGAAAAGCTGCCAAAGATAAATAATAACTATTATCCACCAATCAATCAAAAGGATGATATCACTGGAAAAGTCTCAACGGCTATTTATGTACGTGAGGGGATTTCTTACACTCTTTGCCCCAGTCCTGCACCATCTGTTATACCTAAATTAAATTCTTGTGTTGTTACTGTTGGATTCAATTCTTCACTGTTAACCATAGTCTCTGTTTACCTACCACTTGGTCCAAATGAGCAAAACACTGAATGGATCCGTATGCTACAAGCAGAACAAAATAATAAATTCTTAACCACAGGTGACTTTAATGGTCACTCACCTATCTGGGAGAAGGAATGTCAAACAGTTACAAGCAACCGTTTTGTTGAAAATCTTGTGAATTCCTCCTTCTGTATTCTAAACGATGGGCGAATCACACGCATACCCGATAATCCCAATCATAGAGCCACTGCCATTGACTTAACACTGGTGTCCCCAGAGTTAACACCCTTTTGTACCTGGAATCCAACAGATGATCCTCTGAACAGTGATCATATACCACTTGTGACCAGATTTGAAATAGATCAACCATCAGTCACAGACTCAACAGAAGACGAGGTTCCAAAATATAACTACAAACGTGCTGACTGGAGCAAATTTACAAACATATTACTTTCTCACGATGGGTTCGAAACTTTTGATCAGGATGATGACACCTTATACATGATGTTTACTAAAGCTGTTCTGCATGCCACTGACGAATCCATTCCCAAGTATAAGTCAATAACATAAAAAAAAAAAAAAACATGTCGGTAACATTTGGTGGAATAAAGCTTGTCAGAGAGCAAAAGACGAGAAAAATTTAAATTTTAATGCTTATCTAAAGCACAAATCTATTGAAAATCATGTGGAAACGAAAAAAGCCAAAATAAATGTAACAGAGTAATGTAATAGATGAACCCAAAAAAGAATGCTGGTCATCTTTTTGTACAAACGAAGTTTCAAATAATAAAGATCTTCAGAAAGTATGGGGAAAATTGAAAACAGTGAAGAATGGCGTAAAATTGCGACAG
The DNA here is from genome assembly GCA_033310375.1 of Conus canariensis. Classification (NCBI taxonomy): domain Eukaryota; kingdom Metazoa; phylum Mollusca; class Gastropoda; order Neogastropoda; family Conidae; genus Conus; species Conus canariensis. The sequence continues at coordinate 37,858,468 of CM065741.1, read as the reverse complement.
TATCCTGTTCAATTACCTCATTGTGATCTGCCAACTAATTACGAAAAAGCCGAAGCCTTTGCTGACATGTTTGCAAATGACAGTCGCAGTGATGGACTATCGGACGAAGATAGAAAGTACAGAGCAGAACATGAGTTACATCTTAGTGATGAAGACTCGGAACAGACCAGAAATCTATCTATTAATGCTGCAATTACGGTAGGAGAATTAAAAGAATGTATCTCTAATCTCGGCAGCAAGAAAACATCAGTTGGGCTGGATGGAATTTCTAATGAAATGTTAGGTCATTTGTCATTGAATATGTTGAATTTTTTTAACATTTTATTTTTAAAAAAATGCTGGAAACTGGACAACTACCAAACATACGGAAACAGTCAGTTGTTGTACCCATTCAGAAACAAGGAAAGCCCCGAAATGATGAAAACAGCTATAGACCAATTGCCTTAACGTCACACACATGTAAACTTATGGAGAGAATTATATTAAGGAGACTTAATCATTATTGTGAAAAATATAAGGTTATTCCAATTAATCAGGCAGGCTTTAAAAGAGGTAGATCAACCATTGATCACCTGATGAAACTAACTACTCAAATTAAGCAACAGTTTGCCAGACGAAAGAATGTTTTTGATACGTTTTTTGACGTCAAAAAGGCTTACGACTAAGTGTGGCACGATCGACTACTGACAAAGTTACGAAAAGCTGATATTGTGGGTAATATGTTTGACATTATTAAAAACTTTCTTTTGAACCGATCAGTACAGACAAGGATTGCAAATACGTACTCCAATATTAGATATCTTCATATGGGCCTTCCTCAGGGATCAGTAATTGCCCCTATTTTGTTCAATATTCTAATGTCAGATCTTCCTAGGAGGTTATAGAAAGATGCAGTTTTAGTTAAATATGCCGACGACACATGCCTATGGTGAAAATATCAATGAAAAGAAAAAACTCGAACCAGAGCACTGAATTACACCAAGAAGTTACACCAACACGAACTCGATAAGATAAGTAAATACATGACCGAAAATGATCTTTCATCATCTCTTGAAAAGACCAATATGATGCTTTTCAATTCAGGATACAATCCGGCTTCCTGTATTTTCAATCCATGGTTCAGTCATACGATACACTCAAACAACTAAGTTTTGGGGTGTTTATCTTACGTCAAAACTTTTCTGGACCAGCCACGTTGACCATATACTAACTAAAGCAAGAAAGAGCTTAAACTTTTTAAAAATCGTTTGCAAACAAAAGTGGGGACAGGATACAAAAACATTAATATTACAATCACCGTCACTTGTGCGTTCCAAATTGACGTATGTACAGGAGGTATTTTTTTTTTTAGTGCTCCACAACATTTACTAGCTAAAATACAAAGTATTGACTGCAAAGCTTATAAACTTTCCCTAGAGTTCCATTTCATGCATCTAATTTAGGAATCTATAAAGAAGCAGGTGTTTTACCTCTTGGTGAGCTAAGATATCTTTCTGCTGCCAAATACGTTTTACGAAGCTCCTCGTTCGAAAATTTCACAGAGGCCGAAGTTTGCATGAGATCCGATCTTCAATTTGCAAAAAGAGCTAAATCCATCCAATTATTAAAATCCATAAACACATTTACTTCAGATCTTTAAAAAAAATCAAAATTAAACAGAAAGGAAATAGCAACAAAACCTTCCTACTCACCTGTACCAATGTGGGAGTTGAACAATCTGAAGCTTGACATAGATCACACAAACTTATCCAAAAATGATTCACCTGATATCCTTAGAAGTTCCGTCTGCTCCCATATTGATAACAAGTATTCTGAATATTTAAAGATTTATACTGATGGGTCTATACTTGGGAACAGAAAAGTATGAGCTGTCTTCATAATACCAGCTTTGAAAATTTAGAAACGGTTTCACTTATGTGAAAATGTTTCTATTTTTACTGCTGAATTAGTTGCAATATTGAAGGCCCTGAATTACATTTTTCATTTTCCGAAAAAACATATTTCAAATTTTGTTATGTGTTGATTCTAAATCGGTCTTACAGGCACTTAAATCTGTAAACCAGAAAATGCGATCGGAATTGATAATTGAAATTAAACACACTGTTCATCTTTTATCATTGAAAGGCACCAGCGTAACTTTCTGTTGGGTGCCTTCCCATTGTGGAATTGTTTCAAATGAATGGGCTGATCGAGCTGCAAGAAAAAGAGAAAACAATCATAATGGTTCAGTTCCATTTAAGATACGGTTAGATTTACAAGGAGCTTATACATGTGTGTGTGTGTGTGTGTGTGTGTGTGTGTGTGTGTGTGTGTGTGTTGTGTGTGTATGTGTGTGTGTGTGTGTGTGTGTGTGTGTGTGTGTGTGTGGTGTACGTGCGAACGCGAGTGCGTGAGTGCGTGCGTGTGTATGTTGTGTGTGTGTGTGTGTGTGTGTGTGTGTGTGTGTGTGTGTGTGTGTGCGTGCGTGCGTGCGTGCGTGCGTGCGTGTGTGCGTGCATGTGTGTGTATGAGTGTAAGCCTGGGCAAATAATAAAACCAGTTGAATATTCAACTTCAAAACATGCCATAAAGATTTCTGTAGTTCGTATTGCCATTACCATTGCGCATATTAAATCTAAATATGTCGAGTATTACCAGCGTAGAGACCACATTCCTTGTGATCATACACTTCGGAGCAGAACACACTCTTCCTCAATCCCAAAGACAGTGCTATGTTTAATAGGTACTAGAGTGTGACTGTGCGTCTGATTTGGAGGGGGGAAAAACGCTGATGGTATGCTTGACCTGATTTTCAAATCAGTAAATCCACTTAAGCTAAATCATAGCATTTTCGATAACAAGGACATACATCAAACACCAGTTAAAATATCTAGACAGTGAAAACAGCTGCTTCAGGCGGGTTTTCTACATGTTTATAAGATAATTTTTTTAGCCAGTAGATATAATTCAACAATATTTCGCAAAAAAATTATATCAAACACCAATCACAATCGACACACTCATTACGCACCTTTCACTTTTTTTCTTTCTTTTGGGTCACACAGATGCTGGACCTTCCCCACAAAAACGAATCGCTCTGACTTCACAGACTTAAATTCTTACCATTCAAAATTTTCTGGGTTCACAGACCCCCATTCTTATCACTCAAAATATTCTAGGTTCACAGACCCCAGTTCTTATCATTCAAAATATTCTGGGTTCACAGACCCCGATTCTTATTCTTAACATTCAAAATGTTTTATTATTCCCATCAATTTAAAACAAATTAAAAATCTTCTTATCCTCATCCTCCCCCCCCTCCCCAAAGGCCAAGAAGGGGCTGCCAGGGTTCCAGTATAGGGTGCTTGCCCCTAGAACCAACAGCATTCAATAAATGGTTGAGAGTTCAATTCTCTCTCGATTCTTTGTAAACTTCTTCTCTTCCTAGCTAGATTTTTGCTCTCTCCTAAGAAATTGTGGTCTCTCGCCCGCTGTTTCTGCTAAAAGTGACAGGCAAACTCTTTTTTTCTCCAAGAGCACAAATTACTACTCATTATGAAAACAAAGGAAACCAACCAATGAGGAGCAAGCACCCCGTAAAGGTGCGTTTTCAATACGAGTTCAAAGTGCGAAAAAATTGTGTATGTATATATTTGTTTCTATTTTTTTCCTGGGGCGCATAATACTGACTGATCATTATCCATTGTTGTTTTCTTTAACTAGTTAGTCGTCTAATGTATGTGTTCATCAAATAATCGCGATCAATGGACAATTCTCATCACAAAGCACAGTCTCTAGTTCTTGTGATGACTTCGCCTTCAAGTGGATACATTACTTCGAGAAGTAGAAATCAAAGTGAACCGAATCATTATACTTTAAAATTGAGTATAAATGTTCCAGTCAGGAACGTAATCATGACCTCGTTCAAGCAGACAGTAGGATATAGGAATCGAGTCAGTCTTGTTGGTTATTTCAAGAACAGGAGACACCCTGATGGTCGTTACACAGAAAGTAGAGTGCGTCTTTGGAACAGAATGGCTGATGATCTCTCAGACTTTGCGCAGTTGTATAACACCACAAGAATCGACGTTTATTTGGAAAGCAGTACTTGCCTCCATACATGCTGCTTTAAACTTTTCATTTCATTCTTCTCTATCGAGGAAAAACCTGTACTGTTATCCAGTGGTCTGTGGAACTGTTCTGTAAAACATTACGCCAGCTTCCGTCACCACATGGCCTGTAACCTGAAGACAGAGTGTGAAGACGGGCGGGATGAAACAGGTGCCTGTCCCTACAGCAGTCCTGATTGCCAGGGAAGGATAGCAATGTGTAACAGCTGCTACACTCTTGTTGAGGATCTGTACGGAGTGGTCAGTGACAAGACAGACATGACCGAAAGGGCCAGTGCCCATTGTAATTCACTGGGAGGCAAACTCGGTTTACCACTGTGTGTCGTAGACTCAGTGACCGCAGTTATGAACAAAACAAGAATATGTGCGTGCCGACTGTTCAATACTGTTCACGGTTTATATACTGCAGATTTATCATTGCCAAATATGTATGTATCAAGTGTTATCACCTCAGACAAAATAGTTCTACACCATTCCTTCAATCACTATGTTTCACGAGTTACCACTTCAAAGAGATGTTCAACAACACTGTTCTATTTGCTAGATAATGGAGATGAAATCATTTCATTGCAGTGGGATCCTTGTACACATGATCAGTTCAAGGATGCAACAGTCATCTGTCAGTTCACAGGCAACAATACTGAGAAAGAAGTTTACAATGCAATAGTGATTCATCTGATGCACACTGACAATGCATTTCCCATGGGACGGCAATATATGACGAAGTGCCGTGATGGTCATGTGACACACACTTTTTTTGTCTGCGGTTCTAACCAGTATAACACGTGTGATCAGCAGTCTGTATCTCCTTGTGCTGTATCAAATCCATTATCATATACTGACGAAACAGAATCTGATCATCTAGTATCAATAATCCCAACATTCACATGTGATGATCAATTATTGACGTTCTCGTACACTCTGATGTGTGACTTCATAAGCGATTGTCACGATGAAAGTGATGAATCCTTCTGTAAACATGCCGTGTGTGTCAACAAGTTCAGGTGTTCAAGCGGCCAGTGTTTGTCCTTTGAAAATGTCTGTGATTATTTGATCCACTGTCAGGACAAATCAGATGAGCAATTGTGTTTGGTATTTAAGAAAACAAACGATGGACGTAAACATGTTGTCCCATCTCCTGTTCTTGTTAATTTTGATGGGATCAGAAGCTTTATTTCCACCCCAATGAACTCCAGTGAGTCCTGTCCTGACACTCATTATCGTTGTCCTGGAGATTTAAATGACTGTCTGCCTGTCTACACACGATGCAATGGGATGTATGACTGCACCGATCAACAGGATGAACAGTCATGTGAAGAAATGGAATGCCCCGGATTCTTCAAATGCAGACTTTCAGCGATATGTGTACACCACGATTACATATGTGATGACTGGTCTCACTGCCCTATGAACGATGATGAACTGGTATGTGACACCACGTGCCCTTTGAACTGCCTGTGTCAAGGTCACACATTTTTGTGTCCACAAGCATTTTCTACGGCTTCCTTTCCCCAACTCCGTTACTTGAATGCTGCAGGTTCTAACATGTCACTGTCTGATCTGACTAACAACACCATGCTTGTTGGTGTGGTTTTAGCACATTGTTCTCTACCCGTCCTGCACAGTGTGGAACTAATGAACTTGAGGCTCCTTGATCTCAGTTACAATAAGTTGCAGAATATCAGTCTCACTTCCTTTCTTGCTTTAGAAAATCTACAAGTTCTTTCCCTGTCCAACAATCCTCTGACCTCAATCCACATCGATCCTTCATCTGTCAAGCAGCCAAGAGCACTGATGGTGCTGGATCTGTCCCTCACAGACCTGACTGTCTTCGACTTCACGATTCTTTCACTGTTTCCAGACATAGAGAAACTGAATTTGACCTCCACCTCCATTCATACACTTCGTCCTGCTCAGTCCCAGCTTACATCTAAGTTAACTGAGCTGTACATGGTTGGTAGTCCTGTAAAACGTTTTCCATACAATATCATGAAAGCTCTCCCAGCTCTGCGCTTTATAGCCACAGGAAACTATAAATTGTGTTGCAAGAAAATAGTCTCACACAACACTATGGATTTATCTTGCATAGCCCCACATGATGAACTTTCCTCTTGTGAAGATTTACTGCAGTCATGGACATACAGATTGTTCCTCTGGCTAACTGCTGTGATGTCAATAAGTGGCAATGTTTTCTGTTGCTGTGCACGCTTGTTTGCAAAGAGCATGGCATTATCAACTGGCTTTAGTGTGTTTGTTACCAACCTCACCATAGCTGATTTCCTAATGGGGGTCTACATTACAGTGATTGGAACAGCTGATGAAAGGTACCGAGGACGATATCTGTACCATGATGACACATGGAAACACAGTGTGACCTGTAAGGCAGCCGGGGTTTTGTCTCTGCTGTCAAGTGAAGTGTCAGCTTTCATCATCTGGCTTATTACACTTGATCGTTTCCTTGTTCTACGTTTTCCTTTCAGCACAATGAGATTTGACAGAACATCAGCGGCAGTGGTGTGTCTGTTGGCTTGGTTAACTGGATGGCTATTAGCCTTGGCGCCTTTGCTTCCATTTACTTTACACTGGGAATTCTACAGTCAGACAGGTATCTGCATACCTTTGCCAGTTACAAGACGAGATTTCAGAGGAAAAGCATATTCCTTTAGTGTTTTGATTCTGGTCAATTTCGTGTTATTTGTAGTTATTTCTGCTGGTCAGGCTTGCATTTTTTGGACAATAAAAGACAATGCATTAAACATCAAGTCTACCAAAGTGTCACGGGATGTGACAATAGCTCGGCGGTTGATCTCCATTGCAGTAACAGATTTCATGTGCTGGTTTCCCATTGGACTGTGTGGAATGCTGGCCCTGGCTGGCACTCCCATTCCTGGAGAGGTCAATGTGGCTCTGGCCATATTTGTCTTGCCTTTAAACTCTGCTCTAAATCCTTTCATGTATACGTTCAATACTTTATCTGAAAAAAGGAGGAAAACTAAAGAAGAAAAACTTCTCCAATGGTTAGGCTCTCAAGCTGAACTGATCGATGAAACTTAGCCTGGAGAATCTTTTCTGCTTTAAAGTCGTCATCCATTACATTTTCTTGAGGGCTTTTAGTGAATCACTCTGACATAATGAAACATTTGATTGATGCTGGCAAGATTTTCCATTTGCAAAATGTTTTAATGATGGAACAAGAATATCTACAAAGCCATCTTGAAGGTCACTGTACCCATACAATAAAAGTAAAGAGTACATGAATGTCAATAAATTTTAATGTTTGTTTTAGTGGGTCAAGAGATGTTAACTAATAGCATTCTGATGATAGTTGCTATTTTGTACGATGCGTTTATGATGCTGTTGTCGTTGATGGTGATAATGATCCTAATGTTGACTGTTATTATCATCATTATCATCATCTTTGATAGTGGCAAGTCTTCCCACTTGTTTTGGAAACTGGATTCCTTTAGTCTCACGAGTCTCAGGAGGGGTCATCTGCCTTGGTTAACAGCTTATTCAGGAGACTGTAAACTGGATTCTCTTAGTCTCACGAGTCTCAGGTGGGTCGTCTGCTTATTCAGGAGACTGTAAACTGGATTCTCTTAGTCTCACGAGTCTCAGTTGGGGTCGTCTGCCTTGGTTAACAGCTTATTCAGGAGACTGTAAACTGGATTCAGATCCCCCCCCCCAGTCTGTTCTAGTGGTAGAAAAAGTTTCTCATTGGTAGGGTGTTTTTTTGTTGGTTTTTTTTGGGTCTTTTTTCTGTGTATAGATCCTGAAGACTTTCTTTCGTTGAGCAGGGCAGGAAGAGCTCTTGACCCAAGACCAGAAATTTTTCTTGGACGCAGAAACTGAAACAAACAAACAAACAAAACAACAACAAACAAACAAACAAACAAAAACTACACTAGCTTTGGCCGTTCTACATGTGGCAGCATCAGCACTAGTCGAAGTTTGAGCGTCAGTAGACGAGACAGTGGCGAGGATTTGGAACACTCACTTGTGTTGAAACCAAATCCCTATGCTGGCTAGGCTTTAGGATCTGCCAGTATCAACACAGGTACCCCTGCCAGGTACATATTCCAATCGGTGATGATGGAGTAATTATGATGGGAACAGGTAGAAATTAAATAAAATAAAACAAAAACAGGAAAACCATCGAACACATCAAAACCAAAGAAAACAGTATACAAACTTTATTAATGGAGGCACCTCACACACACACACACACACACACACACACACACACACACACACACACACACACACACACACACACACAACCTAGCGTTATGTATGAATCAGTTTATAGTTTCCATGGCCCAATACTCACCTTCAAACGAATATTTCCTCCCACAACAGTGAGGGTCCACAACAAGTACAAAACCGCGTTTGTTATTTCAAATCTTTCTGCAAGCAAATGATACAAATCACCAGACAGGAACTGACCAGCGCAATTCACTGTGAGACTCAGGCAGGAGTGTGGCTGTTGTGCCAAGGTCAGGCAGGAGTGTGGCTGTTGCGCCAAGGTCAGGTAGTGGCGACGCGTTCAAATTTATTTCTTTTCCCTTTACTTCATGGAAACAGGCTACTTAATTTTCAAAGTTCATTCTGTTATGGTCCTCAATAAGAGGACACAAGACCAGATCTCTTTCCAGCTCTTTATGTGGCTGTTGCTCGTACGTCGAATCGACGAGGACCTCTTTGGTCATCTTAGGGTTGAGGAGGGGGGTGGGTGGGTTTAGCCAATTTGTAGGTGCGCGGTGGCTGATCCAACTAATGTGTACTTGGAATGTGTTGTGACAGCTTGAACAGGAAATTTAAGAGACATTCTCCTGATTGCTGGCGTGGACTTTCCTTGCCTGTGTTGTTGTGCTGCAGCTGTTCTCTGTTCTTCACATGAATCAGTGCCTTTGTGGATAGAGTAGCATCATCTTGCTCGGTCCAAAGCATTTTGTTCCCAAGTGTTCATGTTAAAAGCTTTCAAGGATATTTTGAGAGAGTGTGTTTGAAGTGTTTCTTCTGAACTCCATGGGAACACACTCCTTGTTGCAGCTTACCACAGAAGAGTCTCTTGGGAAGCTGGTGGTTTGGCATGTGAGCTACATGACCTGCCCATCAAAGCCGAGACAGCATCAGGATGGCATGGATGCTAGGGAGGCCTGCTTGGTCAAGTACCTCTGTCTTTGGGATTTTATCCCGCCATTTCATATTCAGCAATCTGTTGAGGCAGGCTATGTTGAAATGATTCAACTTCTTGGCATTCCGTTCGTACACTGTACACGTTTTAACCTATGTAAAGGAGTGCCGGGAGAACAACTGCCCTGCACACCTTCTGCACACCAGAGCTCGGTCTCTGGACTGATGCCACTCCTATTCCAATAATTGGTGTATAGACAGCCAAAGATTGCAACTGGTTTTGCAATTCTGAAACTCGACTGTGAGGTTTGGGGACAGTTTGCTGCCAAGATAGGTGACTTTACTCGCTGCAGTGAGTCTCATACCGTTGACCGTAATGCTAGGCTCAGTGTAGAGTCTGCTTGGCGTGGACTGACGCAGAACTTCCACCATCTTTGTATTTATAGTGAGACCAATGTTGGCGCGGGCTACAGAAAACTTATTGATGCTGCATTGCATGACAGTTTCTGTGCCAGCATTCAAGGCGCAGTCATCAGCAAACAGAAAGTACCTGATGATGTCTGTCATAACCTTAGTTTTGCCTGGAACCTCTTGAGGTACAATACGGTTCTATCTGTTCTCAATCTGATGTCGATTGCTACGTCTCCTCTGAAGGCGTCAGTCAGCATTGCAGAGAACATGATGCTGAATGGAGTGAGTGCCAAAAAAAGCCTTGATGCATGCAATTTGTGATAGGGAATGTACAGTAAACAAGTGGGGTAACTTTTGCTCCCATAAGAAAACCTAACACAGAGTAACTTTTATTCAAGACTGGCACAGCATTTTAAACTTGAATAAAGTCAGACAAATACATAGACGAACAATCTAATAGTAGGGGAAAAAGCAAGCGCAGGCCAACAACTCAACAGTCTTCATAGTAATGACTTGGCAAAGATTTGGACTTAAGGAAGGAGGGGGGGGGGGAGGGGGGAGTTTGAAGATGGAGAAACTGGGAACATGAAATTAAGAAAATATATTACAGATATGAAAACTCTTCACTAGCTGCATAAGGGAACCATCGCAATCCCTTTTGAAGGCAGATATATTTGTATTGCCTGCTCCGAGGCCTTTCGTCCGCTGGGTCGGAACTCATCAGGGAGACACGGCTGGTTGTGTCTGTGCTTCTGGCATCAAATAGAGACACACCACAGTCCATAATACGGTGGTGTTCTCACCACCAAGGGTGCAAAAAAGAATCCAATAGCACCCCCAAAGCAGCCAGTGAGTGGTAGTAAATGAAACCAAACGAAAGTGTGGGGAGGAAAAAAGTTGCTGAAAAACTAAAGACATTTTGCAAATAGAATAAAAATGTAGGGGACAATCTTTGAGCCTACGCTTGAGGATCCACCCAAGGATGCAAGGGAGATCAAAAGACAAACACACAGACGGACAGAAACAAATACAAATAACCTCAATTTAATCAAAACGAAATTGGAAATGAAATGAGGCAGGGAACAGTAAACAATAAACAGTAAACAAGTGGGGTAACTTTTGCTCCCATAAGAAAACCTAACACAGAGTAACTTTTATTCAAGACTGGCACAGCCTTGTAAACTTGAATAAAGTCAGACAAATACATAGACGAACAATCTAATAGTAGGGGAAAAAACAAGCGCAGGCCAACAACTCAACTGTCTTCATAGTAATGACTTGGCAAAGATTTGGACTTAAGGAGGGGGGAGTTTGAAGATGGAGAAACTGGGAACATGAAATTAAGAAAATATATTACAGATATGAAAACTCTTCACTAGCTGCATAAGGGAACCATCGCAATCCCTTTTGAAGGCAGATACATTTTGTATTGCCTGCTCCGAGGCCTTTCGTCCGCTGGGTCGGAACTCATCAGGGAGACATGGCTGGTTGTGTCTGTGCTCCTGGCGTCAAATAGAGACACACCACAGTCCATAATACTGTGGTGTTCTCACCACCAAGGGTGCAAAAAAGAATCCAATAGCACCCCCAAAGCAGCCAGTGAAGGGTAGTAAATGAAACCGAACGAAAGTGTGGGGAGGACAAAGTTGCTGAAAAACTAAAGACATTATGCAAATAGTATTATGGACTGTGGTGTCTTAAGAGGTTATCTTTTTATATTTTCTATTTTCCACAAGAAAATGTAGCTTGTTTTGCTCTTTCATGGTTTTCTTTTGCTTCTTAGGTGGCACCTTTGGTTGGTTTTTTGAAAACTCAACAAACATACTATGGTATTGCACACCAGCCTTTTCTGGGATAGCATTCTTCTTAAAACCAAAAAGGCAGAGGAGTCAAATTACCACTTTCCGCGGTCACTGAGGAGAAACAATCAGGTTTCGAAATATCGGTATCTAACCAGGAGTTATATGTTAGTGAGTTTCCTCCCCATTGGAGATTGTCTCCCCCTTGGAGACTATAAGCATGCTGAAGGCTCATTTTGAGAAGCATTTATTTTATTTTTCCCCATTCACCTACTTAGGCAGAATTATCTACCACTGCAGATATGAATGCTTATCTTCCCCCTATTTCTTCAATCTAAGACATAAGAGCAAGCTTTGTTTATAATTGAAAAAAAAAATATATATATATATATATATATATATATCAGAAATAGATATAACAGGTTTAATCTCAGTCACTGTGACCATTTCACACCTGGATTCATGCCATTACATCATCTGTCTTTGTAATATCAAACATTTTGCTTTTGTAGACACTAATCAACTTTAACACTCGTGATAAACAGCAAATGCGGAAAGATTGGCCGATAATTTATCTATGTCTTGTCAAATTTAATACTGGGATTTCTGCATAGATAGTGATGAGACCATTGCTACTATGTTATATTCTGGCATTCTGGGTCGTCAATCCAACTAGAATTCAAAATAGCTGCTAATGCTACTATTGCTTTTACTGCTGCTACTACTACTGCTGCTGCTGCTGCTGCAGCAGCTGCTGCTGCTGCTAATACTACTGTTAATGATACTACCACCAGTGCTGCCACACTACTGCTGCTGTTACTACTACTACTACTACTACTATAAGACAGTAGCATCAATATAAGAAAATGTCAATAATCTGATTTCTGGAAGATTATTCTCAAATTAATTCAATCACCATTTGTATCGATTGTCACAGGAGTGGTTGTGTATGATGATGCGAGATAGATAGATAGATGGGTGGATGGGTGGATGGGTGGGTAGGTGGGTGGCTGGATGGGTGAATGGATGGATGGATGGATGGATGGATGGATGGATAGATAGATAGATGGATAGATATGAGTAGACAACGACTGACCACCATACTGTGGTGAATAGACGTGGCGACGTTGTGGGGAGGGTTGGGGGGGGAGGTATGCTGTCGGTTAGCTCCCTCCCCACTTCCCTTTGTGTATTTCAGTCCTCCAACGGAGCACGTGTTAGCATCACACATACTTTTTGCACGCACACATCGCACCACATACTGTATGCACGAAGCAGATTCGATCCTCAGTCTGTCAAAAACATTATTTCAGAAAAAAAAGTGGAATGTTTGTGGCGTTAGCTTGTGTGTCTAATTTATTTATTTATTTATTTGTTTGTTTATGTGTTTATTTATTCATTCATTTTTTTATTCATTTATTTACTTGTTTATTTGTTTATTTATTTACTTATTGATTGAGTTATTTATTCATTAATGTATTTATGTATGTATTTACTTACTTATTTACATATTTATGTGTTCATTCATTTATTTATTTGTTTATTCAAGGGCAAAACTTAGTTTCCTCTAACAGAGAGCCTCTGACGGGGTGTAGGGGCTGTCTGGTAGAGACAGCATCTCTGCTAGCAGTGCTTGCCAAGTCCTTCTTAGGGCTGCACGTCCATCTTGGATCCTCACTGGGCACTCATCTCCCACTTGTGGCTCCTTGTAGCAGTTAGCATGCGAGACCGTTTAAACCCCAAGCGTTTAAGCAGCTTTGGTAGGCGTGCACAACCAGGTGATGGTTTTCAATGGGTCTCAAACCCTAGGTGAGGCAGCGCTTGTCTACCTAAGCATGTCAAAACTGGACTCGGCGGACTGCGTGAAGGAAATTACAAACTGATTCAACGGGCAGAAAGACGACTTCCAGAAATGCGGAGTGCATAGAGCATGGTGAGACACGAAAGACATCATGGTCATCCACTGCATCTGACTCCGTCTCCAGCCGTCTTGACCCTGTCTTGATGCTGGACTCGGATGGTTTTGGACTAGAGAGTGATGTCAATAAATTGTGCAACTCTTCCTAACTTGAAACAAAGTCACTGCGCAAGTTATGTGCATCATTATCATCCATCCCTGTTGATCTCAACCCCAGGTCCTGTGGTGGTGGGAAAGCAACGAAGCGGCAGGTGTAGGTACAACGACAGCGACAGCCATAGTTACAAACCTCCACACAGAGGGCAGGTGGGCAGCTAACTGAGCAACTGAGCAGCCCTTTCAAGGATAGGACAGCTCAGCTCCGTAGCGTGACGACAAGGATTGTTCTCACCCTTGGCAGATGGAATGTGAGCACTCTCCTGGACAGAGATAATGCATAAAGGCCCCAGAGGAGAACAGCTCTAATTGAAAAAGAATTCGCCCAATGTAACAACAACAGTGACAGTCTTGTGCTACTCTAGGCCTGTGCTGACCCTGTGCTGAGCATGAACTGCTGATCTCCAACTCAGTCTTCCACCTCCCTACCCGTAACGAGACATCATGATGCTTACCCGCTCCAAGCATTGGCATCTCATAGGCAGGATGTAAGAGTCACCTAACCCATGTGCACTGCAAAGTGCTGGACTGTCTACACACTCATAATCAGCAAGCTTAACATCCAGATCCAACCCAAGAGACGTCCACAGGGCCAGAAGGCTCTAAGACAGTTTGATGTCAGCAAGGTGAAAAACATCAGAACCACGCAGTCCTTTGTAGACACTCTGGAAGAACGCCTGGAATCCACCTCTTTTGACAACCAGAATGTGGAAGTCAACCAGTCGACCTTCAGAACTGTATCAGACTGTAATCACATTTATACAGCTACTGGATGAGAAATATCTTCTGCACAAAGCTTTCCTCAGTGACACCATGTCCACCTCCAAACAAAGATGCATTCAGCAACATACGCTTGACTGTTCAAGAGAAACTATGAAAGACTCAAGACACATGGCTTAGCAACAAATCTGACGAAATCCAAAGGTGTGCTGACAGGCACGATATGAAGAACTTCTATGATGCCTTAAAAGAAGTTTATGGACTACATCATTAAGATCATCTCCTAGGCTAAGCAATGATGAAAACATGTTGATCACTGACAATGAAAAGATCTTGGAACGCTGGGCAGAACACTTCAACAGTGTACGAATTCACCCATCATCCATCAATAGCAAAGCCATTGACAACTCCCTCAAGTGCCCATCAACTAAGAAATGAATGAACCACCAACCCTATTGGAGACCCAGAAAGAGACGTGTGTGCTGTCCACTGGCTTCTGGGTCAGACTCCATTCCAGCTGAGGTGTACATTGAGGGTGACATATCTCCGACTGAAAATCTTCATGATTTGTTCCCTCTGATGTGACAGCAGGAGACGATCCCTCTGGAGTTCAAAGATGCATCCATTATCCATTTGTACAAGTGCAAAGGGAACATCTGGGCTTGTGACAACCAGCCAAGGCATAAGCCGCCTGTCCGCACCAGGCACAACACTTGCCAGTATACTGCTGAACCGCCTTAAACACCTTATAGCCGAAGATAGGCGCTATATAAGTAGTCATAATAATAATAATAATAACACACCTAGGGCAACTTTTGTTGCCAGAGAACCTGTGCAGCTGTAAGGAAAGACAGAGGAACCATTGATCTAGTATTTGATGAAGGCAGCCCCAAAAATATCAGGAACAAAATTCCGACCTGTTCTCCACCTACGTCGACCTGACCACAACCTTCGATATCATCAGTAGATGATGGCCACATACAGATTCCCACCGACATTTATCTCTATGGTGTGGCAAATCCATGATGGCCTGAATCCAGTCCAGCCCAAGGTTAAGACCAGCAGAAAATGGAAAGTTCGAGAGGTAGTGAACATGGCAAAGGAAAACCTCATGATCACGGAAATAACAGGTCATACACAGACCAACACACAGGGACTGGGGTCAACAGAAATGCAATGGTGGTCAATTACAACAAGGAAATAAAAGAGAGACTTAGTAACATAGGAGCTAAAGAGCATTATTCATAGGAGCTAAAGAGCATTATTCATAGGAACTAAAGAGCATTATTCACAGGAGCTAAAGAGCACTATTCATAGGAGCAAGACCGTCTCTTGCAGCTGCTTTTCTCCTCGAAGATAGATATCAGAGTGGATGCCCAATAGAATCCAGAAAGCAGTCAGACAAGGTCAACAAGGACAGTGGACAACGTAGGAAAACGCATTCCAAAGAAGTCTCGGCTGGAAGGACAAATGGCACATGGTCTTTCTTAGAGTCAGCTTCATCCTCTGTATATAAACACCCGCCCTCGAATTAAAACCTGGTCCAATAGGGGAAATCATACGATACTGCGTGTCTACGGCAAACAAACACTGGACCGTGTCCTAAGTTCATTAAAGCAGGGATGACCCAGGGAATGTACACATGCAGGCACAAGTGAGTGCTCAAGGAGATCCCACAAGCGGTTAACACTACTGGATGAAGCACAACGCCACCAGAATATCTGGCAACGAAGTTTTACACGGCAGGAGGCCACAGATGATGGTCTTGATAAACTGTGATCGATCTCGAGAGCATGGACGGAGGATGAACTGGATGGAGTGGATGACTGGGGATGCCCAGCAGACCTTTCAGAATGGGAAAACCATCCATAGATCACCAGGAAGGGTGACATGAGACTGGATTTTGTTCACCGCTCGGGTTCATCAAAACAAATGATTCTGTTCAAAATCACTGTGCCATACGAAAGCAGAATGGAACAGTCTCACATCTACAAGATCAAGACGTGTGATAGTCTGGCCCGAAGTGTGAGGGAATCTGGCTTCAAGGTCCTAGTCCATGCCGTAGAAGCTGGACCAAGGGAATTTGTAGGCTCATCAGCTCTTGATCTCATGAAACTAAATTTGAAAAGAGAGGGGGTTAGTTACCGCCAAGGACACAGACGAACAGAGTACAGGACTGGACACACTCTATTTGCCTGTGTCCTTGGCGGTAATTAACCCCCTCTCCTTTCAAATTTTGCCTCATTTTCCGCCCTCAGTCACTCCGTTTTGAAACTCATGAACTTTAACCCCCGCCCCCCCCCCCTCTCTCTCTCTCTCTCTCCCCGTCTCTCTCTCTTTCTCGAGATGGTGTAGGGGAGGTAACTCCCGTACCTGCGTGTTGTTGATCTGGGTAGTGTTACTTCCCTTACATTGTCTCGGGGGTTGGGGGGGAGGGGGGAGGGGGGGGGGTTCTCCCTGTCTTGGAATCCAATTTTCTCACTCTACTAGGATTGGTTAAAAGGTTAACAGCCAGTACCATTGCAGGATTTTAATTAGGGGTAGCAGGTTCTAAGTTGGTGAACGTTATGTTATACGTAGGTTTTGTTGCCGGGTTTCATCGTTGCAAATGGTACACTTCTAGCATTCGATTTCTCCCAAGCAATTCTCCAGTTCGTTGCCCAGTGGAATGCGTCATCTGCGAAGAGCATCGCCCTGATGAGGACTTTGAGATCTTCGTTTTTGCTCGGAGGCGTGCCAGGTTGAAGAGGCTTCCGTGACCCCTAGTATGGAGGAAGATGCCACCTTTAGACTGTTGGAAGGCGTAGTGTAGCAGCAGGGAGAAGAAGACGCCAAAGAGTGTGGATGCGAGCACGCACCCTTGTTTGACACCGCTCTTGATCTGGAAGGGGTCCGAACCGTCGTACTGGACAGTGCCATTCATCTTGTCATGGAACGACCAGGGAGTGGTCAGTGTTGCAGTCAGCACTGTGGTGGCTGCCGGTGACAAGCACATGGTCGAGCAAGGGTCTTCAGGTGATCACGAAGTCCAGCTGATGTCAGTGACAGGATCTGGGGTGCCTCCAGGACACTCTGAGGTGTGGCTTGGTGGGGAATAAGGTGTTCGTGATACAGAGGTCGTGGAAGGAGCAAAGCTCAAGTAGCCGATGTTCATTCTCGTTGAGCTTGCCGATGCCAAAGCACCTGATGCAGTGGGGCCAGGAGCTGTGGTCTGCACCGATCCGGGCGTTGACATTCCCGCACAAGAACAGGTGTTTGTTTGCAGGTACCTCTCTGATCTTGGCTTCCAGCTCTTCACAGAACCCATCCTTTGCCTCGGCTGTAGAGTAGAGTGTGGGGACGTAGACGCTAAGTTGTTGTTCCAGGAGAGGTCGTGAGCCTGACAGAGGATCCGCGCTGTCCACAGTCGGTGTTTCTTTAGCTCCAGTCCTTACCAAAAGAACGTGTAGTCCTTCTCCCTGAGGCTGCCATTGGAGAGGAGGCTTGTCTCTTGCAGCGCGGCGATGTCAGTGTTGAACATCTTCAGCTCGCGGTCGATGATGGCTTTTTTCTTGGCGTCGTCAACTTGCTGGAGGTCGTCAGAAAGGCCAGGACACATCGTTCTGACATTCCAGGTTGCCAGCCACAAGACTGGTAGCTGAGCTTTTTTCTTCTTGTATTGCCTGGTGCAGGGTTTACAGTCTGCTCTTTGGTCTCTTCCCTGCGCTCCAAGCACCCATTGAAGCAGGCAGACTGTGGTGGGTCAGCACCTTATTAGCTCGTGGGCTGCCCATCTTGAAGCAGGTGGGGGCTGACCAGTGGAACGCAATGGTCCCTCCCACCATCGGAGACAACCGGTAGCGCCCGAGCTTATGCCAATACGCTCTAGGCTTATAACTCGTAACTGCTGTCTCCCGTGTTGTTTCTGTCGCTGGAATGGCAGCGCTGGAGTGACCTCTCTAGGGCGCAGGCCTGGGCGAAGTATATGGAGATCCTGGGGTGCCCAATCGCCAGAATCCTCCGCCCAGCCTTGCTGATAGGATCCAAAGGAAAGGTACAAGCCAGTACAGTATGGTGCCAGCGCAGCTGCAGGAGTTGCTGGAGGGTGTCACGGTGTGTTGACCAACCACCTGAGGGGCTCCACTCTGGATTTTCTTTCAGTGTTTAGTCCTTCAGTCTTTGTTTCTCCCGAGATATCCACAAGGCAGTGAAGCTATTTGACCCATAGCTGGAAGTCTGGTTCATGGTTACCAGGGCGTATCCAGTGGGCCTGCATGCCTCACGTCAGTAAACTTCAAAATGATTATTATTACCTAATTTCACATTGGTCTCTGCACCGATGTATTGACATACTGCATTTTTGATTATAGTTTCAAAAATCGTTTGGGCAGACACGTATGATGAATGAACAGCATGCCCTGTCACAGCATTAAGACGATGGAACCCGAGTCAAATATATAAACTAAGTGCCCAAGACGGAAACTTGGACTGGAAATCAAATAATAGCAAACTGCTGTCTGATTTAAATCGGCCCTTAGATGCTTATTGCTCCTAAATTCAAACCACTGTGCCAAGGAAAGAATTTTGGATCGGAAATCAGACGACTAGCAAATTGTCATCTGACATAAATTGATCCTTAAATGTTCATTGCTCCTAAACTTTGGAAGCCGCCAGTAAGAATGAAACAGAACAGAAGTACCCATGATGTAAGCGCCTCAGTATTATCTGAATTGGGCTTAATTCCTTTCCTTTCCCTGAGATTATGCAATCCAAGCAAACAAGCTAACGAACGAACAACAAAAATAGTAAAGACAAAATTTCTTTTCAACTATCATATCAACATACGATCAGCTATATCATCTAACTTCAACGTCAACAATATGCGTCAGCATATTTCTTTAAAATTGATATGACATTTTTCACCAATCATAATCATTTAAAACACCCTGTCCAGACGAGCATGAACACTGTCAAGAAATATATCACCTTTATAGGCCAGCCATACTGAGGCCACGGGACTTTGGCATTTGTGTCTAGTTCAGTAAGCAGAAATATATCACCTTTAAAGGCCAGCCATACTGAGGCCACGGGACTTTGGCATTTGTGTCTAGTCCAGTAAGCATATCAGTACGCATTTCAATGGTTTGAAAATGTACTTTTTATCCATGCATGATTATGAATATAAACATAACCCAATTCAGGGAAGGCGAAATAATAAAGTCTGTGTATACGATCTACAGGTATTCAGGTGCATCGAGGCAGCACATGTCATTGTCTCCAAGGTTTACATTCTCTATATTCCCTGAGCTGCTGGTGGAACACTGATGGATGCACAAGCGTTGTTGCTAGCATCCCTAGTTCATCACCATCAGTTACAGTCCGGAGAAGCTGGGATACATCAAGCTGCAGACATTTACTGGCAGCAGTCACGAATGTCTTTTCCCAGACTGTTCCTCACTGCAGTCTTTCTGGCGGATGCTGGTTCCTTGGTTGGGCTTACCCGAATGTGTCTGTCCTTGTGTGCCCAACCTCTGGTGGAGTGCCCACATGTGGTGCAAGTCAAGCGCATTCGTCCCTGATCCTATACATGAATGATAGGTGTGGTCCGAGAAAAGTGTGACCTGGGAAAAGTATAGTCTGACAGAAGTTTGGTAAGGGAGAAGTGTGATCTGGGAGAAGTGTGGTCTGGGAGAAAACGTGGTCTGGGAGAAGTGTGGTCTGGTGTGGTCTGGGAGAAGTGTGGTCTGAGAGAAGTGTGGTCTGGGATAAGTGTGGTCAGGGAGAAGGGTGGTCTGGGAGAAGTATGGTCTGGGAGAAGTGTGGTCTGGGAGAAGTGTGGTCTGTGGGAAGTATGGTCTGGGAGAAGTGTGGTCTGGGAGAAGTGTGGTCTGGGAGAAGTATTTTCTGGGAGAAATGTGGTCTGGGAGAAGTGTGGTCCAGAAATGTGGTCTGGGAGAAGTGTGCTTTGGAAGAAGTGTGGTGTGAGAGAAGTGTGGTCTGGGAGAAGTATGGTCTGGGAGGTGTATGGTCTAGGAGAAGCGTGGACTGGGAGAAGTGTTGTCTGGGAGAAGTGTGGTCCAGGAGAAGTATGGTCTGAGAGAAGTATAGTCTGGGAAAAGTATGGTCCAGGAGAAGTATGGTCTGGAAGAAGCATAGTCTTTGAGAAGTGTGGTCTGGGAGAAGTGTGCTCTGGAAGAAGCGTGGTCTGGGAAAAGTATGGTCCAGGAGAAGTATGGTCTGAGAGAAGTATAGTCTGGGGAAAGTATGGTCCAGGAGAAGTATGGTCTGGAAGAAGCATAGTCTTTGAGAAGTGTGGTCTGGGAGAAGTGTGGTCTGGGAAAAGTATGATCTGGGAGAAGTGTGGTCTGGGAGAAGTGTGGTCTGGAAGAAGCATAGTCTTTGGGAAGTGTGGTCTGGGAGAAGTGCGCTCTGGAAGAAGCGTGGTCTGGGAAAAGTATGGTCTGGGAGATATATGGTCTGAGAGAAGCTTGGTCTGGGAGAAGTGTGGTCTGGGAGAAGTATGGTCTGGGAGAAGTATGGTCTGGAAGTAGCGTGATCTGGGAGAAATGTTGTCTTCGAGAAGTGTGGTCCGAGAGAAGCGTGGTCTGGCAGAAGTATGGTCTGAGAGAAGTATGGTCTGAGAGAAGCATGGTCTGAGAGAAGTATGGTTTGGGAGAAGCGTGGTCTGGGAGAAGTGTGGTCTGCATTATTCCATGACTGAAGCAATCAAGTCTTCCAGAGTCTGTTCTTCCTAGATCTGCCTTCCCCTGAACATGATCTTTCAATTTCTAGATTGTGGGATTTGTGGTTGGCCTTTGATATCAATATGCTATTTCGATCTGAATATCTGATGCTGCAACAGTGTGCAGGAAAAGGTGGAGTTTCCAGGTTTAGTGTAAATATCCCTGTTTGCTTCAGCTGGTGTGTAATCCTTCGTCTCTCTCCGTGGGAGCACAATTTCAATCATAAAACGGACCAAATCCAAAAGTAGCAGTACAGCGCCGCCAAAAGAAAGAATAGCCAATTACAAAAGGAGCACAACACGTTTTCGACCTATCTAGTCTTCTTTAGGCAAGACAAATAACATTAATGGCAATGGAAACGTAGGACAAACAGACAGTTACTTCTTCGAACCAAATGCAAAAACACGACAATGAGTGAACAAAAAACTCGGATGGTCGGTTGGTTGAGTTTGAAACTGGCCTCAGATTTGTGTTTATCACTGTCCATAACACATACCTATGCTGCCAGTGTTAAAAGTGAGTGTTTTTATTGCAGACATCTATTGTTAAGAACAGAAAGAGAAAACCAGAGCAACAGGGGGCTGCAGAACAGACACAAGGCAGCCAGCTGTGAGAAGGAAATGGTGTGTTACAGCTGCCTTCAGTGAGGACACCACATGACTGACTGCGCAGCTGCAGTGATACTGACTGCAGAACAGGAGAAGAAAGGGTCATTTCCGACGTGTGTCCACTGAACGATCCTGGGAGAATAGAAGCAGTCTCAGCCAATCGGCATAAGGAGTAAAGCAGTCAGGATGGGAGCAGAATCAGACAGATGACAGAGGAAAGGAAAACATGCAAAAAGGAAGCAGCAGCGAGCAGACGGCAGAAGGATGGGAAGAACACACGATGGATCAGCACTGTACAGATGGCAGCGGGAAGGAAAACACAGAACGGAGGAAGAATCAGATTGAGGAAAGGAAAGCAGACAGGACGGAAGCAGTACCAGATAAATGGTAAAGGGAAGGAAAGCAGACAGTATTGATAGAATCAGATAAAAGAGGGAAGAAACGTAGACAGCGTAGAAGCTGTATCAGACAGACAGCAGAGGGGAGCGCAGCATGAAAACAGTATCCATCTTTTCTTCTGGTGATAGGAGTGTATCAGGCAAAACAAATTGAGTTGCTGTCCGATACAGTGAGTCTGATCTTTTCCGATGTTCACCAGCACAGTCATCCCGTCCAGCAGAAGTGTAATCAATATTTTACATCATTTAGTTTTGAATTTGTTCCTTGCAGACAGCCATGTGTCCAACAAATATGTTAAAACTGTATGACAAGAATGCCCGGGACGAAAACCAGACTGTAATGGATGGATGAGGCTATGTTTTTCATCGTAACTTCAGAAATGTTTGTGTACATGGTTTATCTATAGGTTTAGATTATATTGATAAAAGGGATATGAGTCTATAGCTGTTAATTTCTGGGACAAAAAATAAGTTGAGAAAAGCGAGTCATAAATAATCAAAATAAAAGAACATATTTAATTAAGCCTATGTCAGAATATCCAGAACAAATGAGGGGAAAATCACGTGGACTTAGTGGACAACACAACTAAAGGCAACAGTCAGTTCAAAACCTAAAGGAGTTCCTCTCATTTACTTCTGGTGGTCGCAAAGACGAGACAGTTTTATGCGGGTCGCACATTGACCATTCGTTTCTAACTCATTGGTACCTTTTAAAGAATGCAGAAGCTCCGTGGTGCATTCCATGTCATGTACCACTCACAGTGAAACATATTCTTTTAGGGCGTTGGGACTTGCATGATGTGAGACATAAACATTTTACAGCACACTCCATGAAAACCTTGTTCAGAGATGTTCCACCTGGTGTTATCTTTAAATTTCTGAAGGAGATTAGCATTTTTCATCTGATCTGAAATTTCACAGAAGAAAGATTTATGACAACAGTTCTGGTTTAAATAGGTGTATTGTGAAGGGTCGTGTGAATGAGGGTTTTTTTCAGTGTGTGAGTTGACTTCAACGCGGTGACAGCCCTGATATGGCCGTTTGTGTCGGCTTGGCTAGAAGCAACATTACTTACCTTTACAGATGAAAAGAAAAGGGAAACTTTCAGAGTAAAATGACTGCAGGTGGAGGTCAAAACAAATGTTGAAGAACTGAGCCGCCAGATAAACACAACAAACAGTGAAAAAGCAAGCCTTGTTCTATTGGTCATCTTCAGGCAGGATGACAGCAAACAAAGACACACTGGTAGTAAACATGTAGTGGGGAAAACACGTGTGGGTGAACAATATCTCAGTAACTATGACAACTAGTCAAGGGGATGGGTTGGGAAAGGGGGAGAGGAGAGGGGAGGGGCAGATGGGATAAAAAAAAAACCCTGAAATATAACAATTATATCCTTCACTGACAGCACAGGGAAACGCGAAGTTCTGCATTTTGAACAGAACAATTACCTACGTCTTCTCAGAGGAGACTTTCATTACCTTGAAGAGAACTTCTTTTAGTTCGATCATTTAAGACTCACTTTTGGTAAGTTCGATCATTTAAGACTCACTTTTGGTAAGTTCGATCATTTAAGACTCACTTTTGGTGATTTCATTGATTGTTTGTGTTTTGGTAACTTTCATTGTTTGTGTGTGTTTTGGTAACTTTCATTGATTGTGTTTTGGTAACTTTCATTGTTTGTGTTTTGGTAACTTTCATTGTTTGTGTGTGTTTTGGTAACTTTCATTGTTTGTGTTTTGGTAACTTTCATTGTTTGTGTTTTGGTAACTTTCATTGTTTGTTTGTGTTTTGGTAACTTTCATTGTTTGTGTGTGTTTTGGTAACTTTCATTGTTTGTGTTTTGGTAACTTTCATTGTTTGTGTTTTGGTAACTTTCATTGTGTGTTTGTGTTTTGGTAACTTTCATTGTTTGTGTTTTGGTAACTTTCATTGTTTGTGTGTGTTTTGGTAACTTTCATTGTTTGTGTTTTGGTAACTTTCATTGTTTTTGTGTTTTGGTAACTTTCATTGTTTGTGTTTTGGTAACTTTCTTTGTTTGTGTTTTGGTAACTTTCATTGTTTGTTTGTGTTTTGGTAACTTTCATTGTTTGTTTGTGTTTTGGTAACTTTCATTGTTTGTTTGTGTTTTGGTAACTTTCATTGTTTGTGTTTTGGTAACTTTCATTGTTTGTGTGTGTTTTGGTAACTTTCATTGTGTGTGTTTTGGTAACTTTTTGTTTGTTTGTGTTTTGGTAACTTTCTTGTTTGTTGTGTTTTGGTAACTTTCTTGTTTGTGTGTGTTTTGGTAACTTTCATTGTTTGTGTGGTTTTTGTAACTTTCATGTTTGTGTGTGTTTTGGTAACTTTCATTGTTTGTGTGTGTTTTGGTAACTTTCATTGTTGTGTTTGTACTTCATTGTTTTGTGTTTTGGTAACTTTCATTGTTTGTGTTTTGGTAACTTTCATTGTTTGTTTTGGTAACTTTCATTGTTTGTGTTTTGGTAACTTTCATTGTTTGTTTGTGTTTTGGTAACTTTCATTGTTGTTGTGTTTTGGTACTTTCATGTTTGTTTGTGTTTTGGTAACTTTCATTGTTTGTGTGTGTTTTGGTAACTTTCATTGTTTGTTGTGTTTTGGTAACTTTCATTGTTTGTGTTTTGGTAACTTTCATTGTTTGTGTTTTGGTAACTTTCATTGTTTTTGTGTTTGGTAACTTTCATTGTTTGTGTTTTGGTAACTTTCATTGTTTGTTTGTGTTTGGTAACTTTCATTGTTTGTGTTTTGGTAACTTTCATTGTTTGTGTTTTGGTAACTTTCTTGTTTGTGTTTTGGTAACTTTCATTGTTTGTGTTTTGGTAACTTTCATTGTTGTGTGTTTTGGTAACTTTCATTGTTTGTTGTGTTTGGTAACTTCATTGTTTGTGTTTTGGTAACTTTCATTGTTTGTGTTTTGGTAACTTTCATTGTTTGTGTTTGGTAACTTTCTTTTTGTTTGTGTTTTGGTAACTTTCATTGTTTGTGTTTTGTAACTTTCATTGTTTGTGTGTTTGGTAACTTTCATTGTTTGTGTTTTTGGTAACTTTCATTGTTTGTGTTTTGGTAACTTTCATTGTTTGTGTGTGTTTGGTAACTTTCATTGTTTGTTGTGTTTTGGTAACTTTCTTGTTTGTGTTTTGGTAACTTTCATTGTTTGTGTTTTGGTAACTTTCATTGTTTGTGTGTGTTTTGGTAACTTTCATTGTTTGTGTGTGTTTTGGTAACTTTCATTGTTTGTGTTTTGGTAACTTTCATTGTTTGTGTTTTGGTAACTTTCATTGTTTGTGTTTTGGTAACTTTCATTGTTTTGTTTTTTGTGTTTGGTAACTTTCATTGTTTGTGTGTGTTTTGGTAACTTTCATTGTTTGTGTTTTGGTAACTTCATTGTTTGTGTTTTGGTAACTTTCATTGTTTGTTTGTGTTTTGGTAACTTTCATTGTTTGTGTGTTTTGGTAACTTTCATTGTTTGTGTTTTGGTAACTTTCATTGTTTGTGTTTTTTGTAACTTTCATTGTTTGTTTGTGTTTTGGTAACTTTCTTGTTTGTGTTTTGGTAACTTTCATTGTTTTGTGTGTTTTGGTAACTTTCATTGTTTGTGTTTTGGTAACTTTCATTGTTTGTGTTTTGGTAACTTTCATTGTTTGTGTTTTGGTAACTTTCATTGTTTGTGTGTGTTTTGTAACTTTCATTGTTTGTGTTTTGGTAACTTTCTTGTTTGTGTTTTTGGTAACTTTCATTGTTTGTTGTGTTTTGGTAACTTTCATTTGTTTGTGTTTTGGTAACTTTCATTGTTGTTGTGTTTTGGAACTTTCATTGTTTGTGTTTTGGTAACTTTCATTGTTTGTGTTTTGGTAACTTCATGTTTGTTTTGGTAACTTTCATTGTTTGTTGTGTTTTGGTAACTTTCATTGTTTGTGTTTGGTAATTCATTTTTGTGTTTTGGTAACTTCATTGTTTGTTTTTTTGGTAACTTTCATTGTTTTTGTTTTTGGTAACTTCATTGTTTGTTGTGTTTTGGTAACTTTCATTGTTTGTGTTTTGGTAACTTTCATTGTTTGTGTGTTTTGGTAACTTTCATTGTTTGTGTGTTTTGGTAACTTTCATTGTTTGTGTGTTTTGGTAACTTTCATTTGTTTGTGTTTTGGTAACTTTCATTGTTTGTTTGGTAACTTATGTTTGTGTTTTGGTAACTTTCATTGTTTGTGTGTGTTTGGTAACTTTCATTGTTTGTGTTTTGGTAACTTTCATTGTTTGTGTTTTGGTAACTTTCATTGTTTGTGTTTGGTACTCATGTTTGTTTTTTGTAATTCATTGTTTGTTTTGGTAACTTTCATTGTTTGTGTTTTGGTAACTTTCATTGTTTGTGTGTTTTTTGGTAACTTTCATTGTTTGTGTTTTGGTAACTTTCATTGTTTGTGTTTTGGTAACTTTCATTGTTTTGTGTTTTGGTAACTTTCATTGTTTGTGTTTTGGTAACTTTCATTGTTTGTGTGTTTGGTAACTTTCATTGTTTGTGTGTTTTTGGTAACTTTCATTGTTTGTTTGTGTTTTGGTAACTTTCATTGTTTGTGTGTATTTTGGTAACTTTCATTGTTTGTGTGTGTTTTGGTAACTTTCATTGTTTGTGTGTGTTTGGTAACTTTCATTGTTTGTGTGTTTTGGTAACTTTCATTGTTTTGTGTGTTTGGTAACTTTCATTGTTGTGTGTATTTGGTATCTTTCATTGTTTGTGTGTGTGATTGTTGTAGTCCTGCCTGAAGAAGACCAACAGGTCAAAGTTTTCTTCTTCCATGTTTGTTGTGGTCATCTGGCGACAGAGAGGACTCAAATGGACAATCTCTTCAAGTTTGATGCTGAAGAGATCAGGGCAAAGGATACTCCTCCGGGGTACACCCAACTCGTGGATGTCAGACGGTGTGGTGCCAGCATGGACTTGGAATTGTCCATCAGCCAGAACGTTTTCAATAAATAGGAATATGACCTCGAAAACTCATACTATGAATTTTAAAATGTAATTCTAAGGCTCCACCTTAGTCACTTCGCAATTTGGTTACACTATGAAGATCCATGAGAATTCCAGATTTCCACGTGGCGTCATAAGCCTTCTGCGGATTAAAAAAAAAGATAGCGACCACATGTTGTTGCTAATGAAAACAATGTGGATGGTGGCTTTAAGATGGACTAAATGGTCAACGGTACCGTGGAACTTGTGGAACCCGCACCATTCTTTGGCCAAAAGGCCCTTGGTTTCCAGCTTCCAAATAATCCAATGTGAGTTGATCATCTATTCCATTAGTTTGCAAAGGCAGCAGGTCAGAGCTATTGGGCGATGTCGAGAAGGGTATTTCAAGTCTTTCTGCGCCTGAAGATTAGAAGAGAAGGGGACTTTCTGCCAGGGGGGACATTTCTTTATCAGTGCAGCTAGTGGCAGTCACATTCCTGCTTGGTTAGCGTCAGGATGTTTCTTTTTTTTTTCTTTTCCGAAAGGTGCTACTAACTGATATGATTCAACACAGAAAGGTGCCCAGCAGAGTTATGTTTATCATCCCTATGGATGATTCCGAAACCATCCAACCAAACCAGACCAAACAGTAATACAGCTATACGAATGACAGATCACAATCGGTAATCATTTCCCATATGCTTTTATTAGGTGCAGGAGAAACTTCAAACACAAGCCCACAACCATATCACACCCTTGATGACCGTACCATTGTCGTCATGTTCAGTCGGCATATGGAACAAATGACATTTTTCAACCGTGTCTGTAGATACCCACAATGTACATGGATCATTCACCATTTAGATTATACCATCCCCAAACCACTGCTCTGCTCCAAAGGGAGTTTGACGTTCACAAAAGGCTATCCACACACACACACACACACACACACACACACACACACACACACACACACACACACACACACAAAAAAAAAAACCCTTGAGTCTGTGCATTTTCCTCTCTTATATATTAATTTAGATTCCCTTCACTCACTCAAAAGAAAGGTTAGTTGAATACACTTGTTTGTCTATGATATTTGTAGTTGCAAAGTGAGACGACTGCAGGCGGAATCTAAACAAATCTTAAATAAATGTTAGCGAACCGCTAAAAAAAAAAAAAAAAAAAAAAAAAAAAAAAGTGAACAAACGAATCACAAGACAAAACACGACGCGTTTCGACCTCTTAGGTCTTCTTCAGGCAAGATACAAAACAATTAGGACAACGAAAATGAACGAGCAATCACTTGTCTTCAATCACTTCAGTGCAAGATAGGCGTTGAATGACAACGAGGCTGTAATTGTTGATGATATATAAGAGATTGCTGCAAAAACGCTTCAATGAAACAGCACAATTTACGTCAAAGAGTCTATGAAATCTTTTTGAAGTTTTTTTTTTTTTTTTTTTTTTTCAGGTGTGCAGTGAACGGCACAATTTCAGGTTTGGGAGAAGAGTTCCAAACGGCTGAACCTGAAAATGCAAAACTAGTTTTGAGCATGAAGAGACTGCGAGCCATCTTGTTAACGACAGATTCAATGTGGGACTACCACTTTAGTTCCTCGTCCACCATCACTCCCATGACTCGGTGCTTATGCACTTGTTCTATGGCGTTGCCATCTATAGTCAGACTGAGACTTAAATTTTCTGTTTGGTGTTTCGGTCTAGAAGTGATTGGCATGCTTTTCGTCTTTTTAGGATGAACTATTATGGAATCATGATCACATCACTCCCAGACATCGTTTGAACCTTGCTGTAGAGATAGATAGATACATAGATAGATGTGTGTGTGTGTGTGTGTGTGTGTGTGTGTGTGTGTGTGTGTGTGCGTGTGTGTGTGTGTGTGTGTGTGTGTGTGTGTGGTGTGTGTGTGTGTGTGTGTGTGTGTGTGTGTGTGTGTGTGTGTGTGTGTGTGAGAATATATATATTATTCAGTCCACAATTATCTTCAAAAATTTACATCAAACATTGTTTTCTTCTACTTTCTGGTCACACAAGTTCTGACATCCCTTTGGGTTCACAAATCCTAACTCTCAGTCATAAACACAACACACACACACACACACACACACACACACACACACACACACACACACACACACACGCACGCACGCACAAGCACGCATGCACACACACACACACACACACACACACACACACACACACACACACACACACACACACACACATATTATAACAATCAAATTACATAAAAGAAAATCAAAATATTTTCGAGCAGCGGACACCACGCGAAGAGCCCAGAAGGGGCTTACAGGGCACCAAATACAGGGTGCTTGCCCTAGAAAGACAAGACACATAGTTCAGTAAAATCAATACATACTTTATAATCGACCGCAGGATTCACATCATACCTATCGAATATATGAACAGGGTAGAATCTGGAAATGATTCCGATCACGAACAAGACGAGAAATAAATAAATTTTAGAATTTTAGACCGCGATAAAAGCTTGTATTGAAAAATATGTTCACACATCCGATACTCATTCTAGAAACAACAATAAACTTCTCTCCTTTTAATTCAATTTCTTTCTTTTTTTTTCTCTGCCCTGTCCCGTCCGCTGCCTTGACCAGAGTGCCAGGCAATTTCCTTTTTTTCCCAAGAGGGAGCAAGTGCCGTGTAAAGATGAGCTT